>CM055121.1:165685282-166232807 GCA_029206835.1 Rana muscosa | reverse complement strand
CCATCAAGAAAAAGAGGGGGGGAGGGAGATGATTCCCATCAAGAAAAAGAGGGGGGAGGGAGATGATTCCCATCAAGAAAAAGAGGGGGGTGAGGGAGATGATTCCCATCAAGAAAAAGAGGGGGGGAGGGAGATGATTCCCATCAAGAAAAAGAGGGGGGGGGGAGGGAGATGATTCCCATCAAGAAAAAGAGGGGGGGGGAGGGAGATGATTCCCATCAAGAAAAAGAGGGGGGGGGGAGGGAGATGATTCCCATCAAGAAAAAGAGGGGGGGGGAGGGAGAGATGATTCCCATCAAGAAAAAGAGGGGGGGGAGATGATTCCCATCAAGAAAAAGAGGGGGGGGGGAGATGATTCCCATCAAGAAAAGAGGGGGGGGGAGATGATTCCCATCAAGAAAAAGAGGGGGGGGAGGAGATGATTCCCATCAAGAAAAAGAGGGGGGGGAGGGAGATGATTCCCATCAAGAAAAAGAGGGGGGGGGGAGATGATTCCCATCAAGAAAAAGAGGGGGGGAGATGATTCCCATCAAGAAAAAGAGGGGGGGGAGATGATTCCCATCAAGAAAAAGAGGGGGGGGGAGGGAGATGATTCCCATCAAGAAAAAGAGGGGGGGGGGAGGGAGATGATTCCCATCAAGAAAAAAGAGGGGGGGAGATGATTCCCATCAAGGAAAAGAAGGGGGGGGGGGGGAGATGATTCCCATCAAGGAAAGAGGGGGGAAGATATGAAATGGGAGCTGACTTCTCTTGTACTGACATGCTTTTGCGAAAACTTTTAATACAATCAGCCCATCAGTATGCATGCACACTGTCTGTACCTGGAGTCAGGAAATGCCTGTGTACACTGACCTTTCCGCATGATCGCATTATACAGCAGGGGGGCCTATGAAATGAAAACAGCCCGAGGCCCAAGATACAGTTATTCCACCACTGCCTGCTGGGCACATGTAGAGCTGCCAGGCCCCTCACACTAATCCGTGTGGCAGAGGCGCCAGCAAGGTCAGCACCAACGGGCACAAACAGGTGTCTGTGCTCAAAGCTTGACTTTCCTAAAGCCTAAACAGAAATTGATAGCTTGTACTTGGCTGCAGCTCTACCAAGCAGGTAACTGAATGAAAAAAATAGATAGAAATAGATAGAACAAAAAAATACACACACTTTAAAGCAGTACTAAAGCCTAGTACGTTATACTCCATCAGAAACACATTTGTATAGGATTAATCAGCGTACTGCATTACTCTGTTAGGTAAAGGAGACTCCTACAATCAGGAAAGCAGGGGCTGCAATTATGGGGAGGAAAGGTCAGGCCAGCCTCAGAGGAAGGAGAATAGGCATTTCACTTTAAACTAAGCAGTTGCTAAGTAACTCCAGGCCAAACCACTGGAGAAGTTCCCCCCCCCCCCCCATTTCCTGTCTCTGTGATCCAGTGAAAGAAATAGAGGACAGGGCTGACATCAGGCCAAACATAATTAGACGTCCTCACCTTTCACCACGCTACTAAAAAATGTGTTTTTGTGTCATGCCCAATGGAGAAGTTTACCATCATTTCCTATCCTGACAGGAAGTGAGGACAAATCTCTCCACAGGGTACACAGATGGAAAAAGTGGGTAACCCTTTCCTGCTCTATACAAATCTTAAAGTAGAACTAAAGGCAACATTTTTTTATTTTCTTTGGATAGAGTGCAGTGGGAGTAGAACATAGAATACTGCGGTCTGTGCCCCCGTTAGGGAGATTCACCCTCTCTATTTGTCCTATTTACCATTATGATTGAAAGTGAAAGTAAAAGAAAATCTCATTTTGGTTTGTCCCCAGAAAAGTAATAGAGGGGAAATCCATTGGGGACACTAGTTGCGGTGACCTGGGGGTCCCCAAAGTATTCCCTTATTTTGCAGGGATTTCCTCTCACTTCCTGTTTGGCTATGGGACAGGAAGTGAAGGAAAATCTCAGCAATGGGAACAGGTGGCAAAAAAAAATAAAAAATCTGACAGGGGTTATAACCCTCCCTTACTCTATCCAAAATGAAAAAAAAAAAATTGCCTATAGTTCTACTTTAATAAAATAAAAATTGGCTGGAGTAGGGCTAATGTGAAAGTTTGTCTTTTTTTGGAATTACCTCCTATTTAACCCCTTGTTATCTCTAACTCTCTCCTTTCCCTCTTTAGCCAATTTTTTTAAAAAGTATTTTTTTTAAGTGACCCTGTAGCCAAACATGAAAAACATTAGCCTATAAAGGATGACCTTTTCCTAAAGTAGTACTAAATCCCTTACAGTGGGGAAAATAATAATTTGATCCTCTGCAGATTTTGTATGTTTGCCCACTTACAAAAAAAATGAAGGGTCTATCATTTTTATCATAGGTGTATTTTAAATGATAGAGTCAGAATATCAACAAGAAATCCAGAAAAAATACATGATACAAATGTTATAAATTGAGTTGCGGTTCAGTGAGTAAAATAAGCTTTTAATCCCCAAACAAAACATGACTTAGTACTTTGTGGAGAAACCCTTGTTGGCAAGCACAGAGGTAAGACGTGTCTTGTAGTTGGTTACCAGGTTTGCACATCTCAGGAGGGATTTTGGTCCACTCATCTTTACAGGTCTTCTCTAAATCCTTATAATTTCTTGGCAACTCAAAGTTTCAGCTCCCTCCATAAATTTTCTATAGGATTAAGGTCTGGAGACTGGCTGGGCCACTCCATTACCTTAATGTGCTTCTTTTCAAGACACTCTTTTGTTGACTTGGTGGTATGTTTTGGCTTATTGTCATGCTGGAAGACCCATCTTCAGTGTTGTGGCTGAGGGAAGAAGGTCCTCATCCTAGATTTTACAATATGTGGTCCCATCATTTGGCCCCTCAATGCGTCAAAGTCGGTCTGTACCTTTAGGATCGAAACAGCCCCAAAGTATAATGTTTCCACCTTAGTGTTCTTAGGGTCATAGTCAGCATTTTTCTACCTCCAAACACAGCGAGTCCCCCTCCCCAAGAAGACAAATGTACAGTCATGCCAATTAACATCCAAATGATTCAGAGAAGGATTGGGAGAAAGTGCTGTGGTCAGATGAGACCAAAATGTAGCTCTTTGGCATTAAACTTGACTCGTCGTGTTTGGAAGAAAAATGCTGACTATGACCCTAAGAACACCATCCCTACAGTCAAGTACGGAGGTGGAAACATAATGCTTTGGGGCTGTTTCTCTGCTAAGGATACAGTCCGATTTTTCCACATTAAGGGGCCAATGGACAAGGCCATATATTGTAAAATCTTGGATGAGAACCTTCTTCCTTCAGCCAGAACACTGAAGATGGGTCGTGGATGGGTCTTCCAGCATGGCAAATGACCCAAAACATACTACCAAGGCAACAAAGGAGTGGCTCAAGAAGAAGCACATTAAAGGTAATGGAGTGGCCTAGCCATTCTCCAGACTTTAATCCTATAGAAAATTTATGGAGGGAGCTGAAACTTTGAGTTGCCAAGAGACAGCCAAGAAACCTTAAAGTTGAAGTAAACCCTCCTATCATTTTCAGCCAAGGAAGCTGCCATCTTGGCCTCTGTTTAATCTTCAACTGCCATGATGCTGCACATGTGATCAGTTATGACACCAGACATTGGATGGTGTGATAGTTTGGTTGAGAGCACAACCAATGTGACAGTTAGCATTTCTGGCATGCCAGGAATGTAACAGTTTTTTTAAATGATTAAATCGTTGGGTTTACTTCCGCTTTAAGGATTTAGAGAAGATTTGTAAAGAAGAGTGGACCAAAATCCCTCCTGAGATGTGTGCGAACCTGGTAACCAACTACAAGACACGTCTTACCTCTGTGCTTACCAAACAAGGGTTTCTCCACAAAGTACCAAGTCATGTTTTGCTTGGGGATCAAATACTTATTTTACTCACTGAACTGCCACTTAATGTATAGCATTTGTTTTTTGTGTTTTTTTCTGCACTATTGGTTGATATTCTGTGTCGATCATTTAAAATGCACCTATGATAAAAATTATAGACCCTTCATTTCTTTTTAAGTGGGCAAACGTACAAAATCTGCAGGGGATAAAATAATTATTTTCCCCCACTGTACTTATTTATAGCTAATACATCCCTCCCAACCAATTAATTACTGGACAATGAATTCATATTTCCTATGATGCCACTTAACACATTTCATTTATTTTGTAGCTGGCACAGCCTCCAGCTACCTCCATGGGGCCTCCCCGAAGTCTTGGTTGAGGAGCATGCACTCTGAGGGCTGGTTTACATGAGCTTCACCCTCTGAGGAGTGATTGACAGTGGACAGACAGTGAGGGGGTGTTCTGTCACCTCCTGTTTAAACCTCCAAAAACCTGCACCACAGTGCCGCAGCTGTGTGCCTGTACAGTTTTAGCATGGCCCTATTTAGTCAAAGCGGTTTCCTTTGGGGGCAGTACTTCCCCACCGAACCCGGTGGGGGGGATACATCCTAAACACATGCTGCAGCCATAATACTTTGCATTGCAGCTGCTGCATGTCTAAACCCCCACCCACTACCTTTGCAGCCTAAGGGGGAGAGGCTGGGGAGCCTCTGGACTGTCTGTGCATGTCAAATGCATGCAGCGGCTGCTTGTATTCTAGGAGTGCGTGCATAAGAATGGCTCTGGTGAGGTTCCATAGGATTGGTGCCGTGAGTGAAGTGGTTCTATCCAACACTTCTAGGGGGCTTGATGCCGCATTCCCCGCTGTGGATGTGGCTCACTTCTTCTGCCCAATGGCTGGTAAGAGGAACTACAGCATGGTCTACATGCCCAGAGAATGAAGACTTCATTCACCACCCGCCAGAAAGGTAAATATACAATTTCCATTGTTACAAGATGTCAATGACTTGAATTTTTTTTTTTTAGGGCACATTGAGAGGTGTGACTGCCGGAAAGAATCTGATTCTTGCCAGTGAATAAACTACTTCTGTGACCAGATTTGTACCTTCTACAGATCAATGGACGGCAGCGTCCAGCTCTGCATGGGGACAGTTTGCGTCGATGGCCAGCGTTTCCAAATGTAGCCAATCATTCAGTCTGTATGCAGCCACAGCTCATAGTGCTGCTTTGTCCAGGCGCAGCTTTTAGCCGTATCTGACCAAAAGCAGCATACTCGCCCTCATTTGCCTGTATGAATGAGGTTTTATTGCAATGACAGGTCCACTTTAACCCCCTTTTCTTTTTTTTTCCTTTACATCAATGGCAATCAATGACCTTAAATTGCGTGTGGCCCCTTTGATCAGGCGACGCTCTGTCCCCATACGGGGGAGGGTGACTTTGGCATGACTCCAAGGCCTCAGTTCAGGTTTATTTTAGGAACTGTCAGTGACCTCTGATTGCAATGTCTGCCTCCTGGCAGATGGGACATCCTCCCCTGACCTTGACATGTTACATTGATCCTGCACCACAAGCAAACACATGGCACTGCCAATGATCAGCCCCCATCCCAGGCATACCACTGTGCCCTCCTGTGCTGGGCACACTGACAGGCCACAACACTGACTTTGCTCCAGCAGCTGTGCCTTCCAGTGCTCAGGAGAGTCATGATGGGACTTGTAGTCCTACCATAGCTTAGCAGCCCCTTTTCTGAAATAATGCAGTATATCCCTAGCAACGTGCTTTGTTTATACTGTTACAAAGGTGCATGCACAAAGAAGGTGAGCGGTGCCAGCTGTGGAAACATGCACAGACTCCTTCCCTGAGGATGGACACACAGCATGGCGTTGCAGGTATCCAGCAGCTCCATTCTACACATGCAGAGAGGATACTGAGCCGCTGATACGCACCTGATAAGAGAACGACACCCTGGACTGACTGCCTAGAGCGCTTCGGACACCCGCTGACATCACAAACCTTTCCCAGACCTTATTAGGCTCTAGGCAGGCAGGAAACTGCGGCTGTCTTCAGAGCACCGTCCATTTTCCTGGAGTTCATTGCTTGTGTACAATGAGTAAATCACAAGAAACATGGCTGCCTACCATCTACGGGTGATTATAGAGACGGAGACTTCCTATAGGCAGGGATCCTGTAGAGCGCGTTTTCACTAGGCATAGCTTAGAGACAGCCAATCAAACGCAAATATGAAAACAACGCCTCCAGCGCTGCCCAATAGCGAGGCCCGGGAGTCTGTGTAGGCTGTAGCAGTGTGATAGATTGGTTGTGGCAGAGCAACCATACACTATGGACAATGATGTTAGTAAAACCTGGTTCTGGAGCTCTCTGGCCTGTGGCATTGTAGTAGATTCAAAGCCTACTTGGAATTACAGGCTGCAGCTAACTGGGCATGTTTGCTGGTTTACCCCTGTCAGGTTTTTATTAACGTGCCTGTTCCCATTTCCAGCACAAGGTCATCTAGAGCCCAGGGCGACCATGCCAAACTACACCCCCCAGTTGTATGTGCATCATGTCAGCAAACCCCCCCAAGATGTATGAACATTATGTCAGCAAACCCCCCCCCCCAGATGTATGAGCATTATGTCAACAAACCCCCCCCCCAGATGTATGAGCATTATGTCAACAAACCCCCCCCCCCCCAGATGTATGAGCATTATGTCAGCAAACCCCCCCCCCCCCAAGATGTATGAGCATTATGTCAGACTCAGCAATACCCCCCCCCCAAGATGTATGAGCATTATGTCAGCAAACCCCCCCCCCCCAGATGTATGAGCATTATGTCAACAAACCCCCCCCCCAGATGTATGAGCATTATGTCAGCAAACCCCCCCCCCCCAAGATGTATGAGCATTATGTCAGCAAACCCCCCCCCCCAAGATGTATGAGCATTATGTCAGACTCAGCAATACCCCCCCCCAAGATGTATGAGCATTATGTGTCAGCAAACCCCCCCCCCCCCAGATGTATGAGCATTATATAATCAAAACTCCCCCCCCCCAAGATGTATGAGCATTATGTCAGCAAACCCCCCCCCCCAGATGTATGAGCATTATATAATCAAAACTCCCCCCCCCCAAGATGTATGAGCATTATGTCAGCAAACCCCCCCCCAAGATGTATGAACATTATGTCAGCAAACCCCCCCCCCCCCAAGATGTATGAACATTATGTCAGCAAACCACCCCCCCCCAAGATGTATGAGCATTATGTCAACAACCCCCCCCAGATGTATGAGCATTATGTCAGAAACCCCCCCCCCCAAGATTTATGAGCATTATGTCAGCAAACCCCCCCCCCCAGATGTATGAGCATTATATAATCAAAACTCCCCCCCCCAAGATGTATGAGCATTATGTCAGCAAACCCCCCCCCCCCAAGATGTATGAACATTATGTCAGCAAATCCCCCCCCAAGATGTATGAACATTATGTCAGCAAACCACCCCCCCAAGATGTATGAGCATTATGTCAACAACCCCCCCCAGATGTATGAGCATTATGTCAGCAACCCCCCCCCCAAGATTTATGAGCATTATGTCAGCAAACCCCCCCCCCCAGATGTATGGATGTATGAGCATTATATAATCAAAATTCCAGCCCCCCCCCAAGATGTATGAGCATTATATAATCAAAACTCCCCCCCCCCAAGATGTATGAGCATTATGTCAGCAAACTCCCCCCCCCAAGATGTATGAGCATTATGTCAGAAAAACTCCCCCCCCCAGATGCATGAGCATTAGACCCCTTTTACACTGGGGCGGTTTGCACGCGCTATTGCGCTAAAAATAGCGCCTGCAAACCAACCTGTTTCTCCAGTGTGAAAGCCACACTGGAGCGGTGCGCTAGCAGGACCGCTCCAAAAGTCCTGCTAGCTGCATCTTTGGAGCGGTGAAGGAGCAGTGTGTTTACAGCTCCTGCCCATTGAAAGCAATGGGACACCGTGGCTATATTGCCGGCAATGCGCCTCTTTTTCGCCTGCTAGCGGGGGGGTAAAACCGCACCGCTATCGACTGAATACCGCCGCAAATCCTACGGTAAAGTGCCGCTAAAAATAGCGGCGCTTTACCGCCACCCGCACCTCCTGCCCCAGTGTGAAAGGGGCCTTATATCAGCAACCCCCCCCCCCCCAAATAAGATAAATAAAAATTGAACACATCTGCATGCTTACCCCTAAGCATTATTTCCCCTCCTCCCATGACAAATCCACCCCTGCAACAAAAAAAAATCTCCCCTCCTGGCACAAATCCTCTACCTCGGCATTATGTCAGCAAAATTCCCCACCCCCCAAGATGAATGAGAATTATGTCAGCAAACCCCCCCCCCCCAAGATGTATGAGCATTATATCAGCAAAGCTCCCCCCCCCCAAATAAAATAAATACAAATTGAACCCATCTGCATGCTTACCCCTAAGCATTATTTCCCCTCCTCCCATGACAAATCCACCCCCTGCCTCCTAGCACAAATCCTCTACCTCTCAAATTTCCCTTCAAGTACATATCTTCCCCCCTCCCCACTCCAAATCCCCTCTCTCAGTAGAATTTCCCCCTCCTAGCACAAATACTCCTCCCCAATCATCCTCACTAGCAACCCCCCCCCCCCAACCTACCATATCTCCTCTTGTAGCACTACTGCCCCCCCAGCACAAATCCTCTTCGTACCCCCTTTGTAATCCTCTTCATACCCCCTACCACTCCCCAAATTCCCCGTCTCAGTACAAATCCCCTCCTCCCCAATCTCTTCACAGTACCCCCCCCCCCACACACACATGATGCCACAGTGCCCAGCCCCTCCTGCCCATCTCTTGTCCCAGCCCTGCTGGCGACAACCAGATTTCCCTCACTTTGGAGGGATTTTAATTCACTTCTTTTTTAGCTATGGGACAGGAAATTAAGGGAAATTTCCCCAATGGGACACAGATGGCTTAGTGCGGCCACCAGCCCTGGTCACCATAGAGACAGGTTATCAGTGGGCACAGCTATTTGCTGCTATCTGTGCAGCCAGCGATTTACCTGTGGTTATGTGGTGATCGCGGCTGAACGCACACAAAGTACACCCAGCAGCAATCACCACATCACCACAGGTAATCCTTGGCTGTGATGACCTGTCATTTGATGAACAGGGCCTGCCGCCTCATCTAGCCACTCAGGGCCGCAGCAGGACTCTCTGATTCTTGCCACTACAATTCGCACTGGCCTAAATCGCCGGTGTGACTGTAGCCTTATTTTTCATACTCAGGTGGTAAGATGTCTGCACTTGATTCTATTAGGGCTTGCTCACACCAGTGGTCGACCTGTATTTTTACCCCCAACCACTACCCCTTGTAGCTGCAGAGGCAGTAGTCGAAGGTGTACACATGCCGCAGCAGGAATTACCCCCCATGCAACTTTTGGTGAGTGTATCACCTGTCATGTCTGACCCATTCAAGTGAATGAGGTGGCTCTCCAACAATGTGCAGAGTTAAAGGGTCAGGTGCTCTCTGAAGGCGATCTGAACACAGATCGCTCTTCAGAGACTAAAGCAAGTGTGAACCCTTAACCGCTTCCGGACCAGCCGCCACAGTTGTACTGCGGCAGGTTGGCTCCCCTGGTCGAAACAAAGTTACCTTACGTCGGTTCGCCTTTTGACAACTAGAGGGCGCGCCAACGCGGCTTGCCGCCAGAGCCGATGCGAGTACCCAGCGGGCGTGATGACAGCCGAGCACCCGAGATCGCTCGTGACAGAGCGAGAACCGGGATCTGTGTGTGTAAACATACAGATCCCGGTTCTCTCTGGGGAGTGGAAACAGATCGTGTGTTCATACCAAGTATGAACACCGATCTTTCTCTCCTCCTAGTCAGTCCCATCCCCCCAGTTTGAACACACCTAGGGAACACAGTTAACCCCTTTATCGCCCCCTAGTGTTAACCCCTTCCCTGCCAGTGACATTTATACAGTAATCAGTGTATTTTTATAGCACTGATCGCTGTATAATTGTCACTGGTTCCAAAAACGGAAAATTGTATCATACTTACCAGTAATTTTCCTTTCCTGGTGCCTATCCATGGCAGCATACCTGTGATAGAGCTCCGCCTCGACTCCTCCTTCAGGACTAGTGAATAGCATAAATTAAAGGCATAGCCCCACCCCCAACATTCTCTGTAATATAGAATACCGAGGGTGGGAGCGTATGCTGCCATGGATAGGCACCAGGAAAGGAAAATTACTGGTAAGTATGATACAATTTTCCGTTTTCCTGGTGCCTCCATGGCAGCATACCTGTGATAACTAACTAGCTGACATGGGTGGGATAATTGCTTAACAATAAATGTTTAATTATAAGAGGACATAGCAGCCTGAACTGCCCTCCTTCCAAACTCAACAGTCGTGAGCGCTCCTGGATCAATATGGTAGTGTCTGAGGAACGTATGGTGAGAAGACCAGGTGGCGGCCCCGCACACTGTCTCCAACGAAACATTAGCCCTTGCTGCCCAGGAAGCTGAGACTGCCCTTGTAGAATGAGCATTCACTCGGGATGGAGGCTCCATATTCTTCACCCTGTAGGCCTTCTGGATTAACTTTACAACCCAAGATGCCAGAGTTCTGATGGAAGCTTCTTTGCCCCTGTATTTACCGAACGGTACGATGAAAAGTCTCTCAGAATTTCTGAAGGGGCCGGTGGCTTCTAGGTAGGCCCTGAGCACTCTGGATACATCCAGTTCGTGACAAGACTCTGAATCCATGTCTGTAAACACTGGTAGTGCCCAGGGTTCCAACAGGTGGCTTGGAGTAGCAACCTTTGGTGTGAACCCCCGAAGGGGACGAAGTTCCACTCTGTCTGTGAAGAAGGAGATGTGGTCGTCACCTATCCCTAAAGAGTGAAGTTCCGAGATTCTTCTGCCAGATGTAATGGCTAGCAGGAAAGACGTCTTTAGTGTCAGGTTCCATATTGTTACTTGTTCCACTGGAGCAAAGGGATGGTCAGATAGAACTTCCAGGACTAGGGACAGATCCCACTTAGGAAATGATCGTCTGACAGGAGGGCGAATCTTCAATATACCTCTGAGGAAAGTGACTACTGAAGGATCCTCCGCCCATCTCTTATTTGTTGCAGCAGAGATTACTGCTACCTGCACTTTGAGAGAGCTCAGACCAAGTCCCAGATCAAGTCCTGTCTGAAAGAATCCTAGAACATGAGATGTAGAAGGAAGGATTGGATGAAATCCATTTTCGGAAACAAATGACAAGAACTTGTCCCATATTCTTGAATATATGGCATTAGTTGCTGGCTTCCTAGCTTTTAGAAGGGTTGATATGACTCCTGGAGAACACCCTAGGGACTCGAACCTTCGCCTCTCAACCTCCAGATTCGAAGATTCAACTTCTGAGGGTTTGGATGAACTAGACTGCTCTGCGACAGAAGTTGAGGGAAAGGAGGGATCTTGATTGGACAGCCCACACTGAGGCACAATACGGAAGTACTGCCACCACCTGGACTGGCTCCCTGAGGAGCCTCAGGAGGAATTTGAATATTAATGGCCTGGGAGGAAAGGCATATGCCGTGGTGAACCTCCAGGGACATGATAGGGCATCCACTGCCTCGACTTGTGGATGTGGCAGCCGAGAGAAGAACCTGTCCAGCTTGGCGTTCTTCGGGGAGGTGAACAGATCTACCTGAGGGGGATCCCATATGTTGGCAATCTGAAGGAAGACATGGGGGTGGAGAGCCCACTCATTGTCCAGGAAGTTTCTGGATAAAGTGTCTGCTTCCGTGTTCAACCTGCCTGGCAGATACATCGCTCTGAGGTCCAGGAGGTTCTGCTCCGCCCAGAGCATGATCGGCTCTACCTCCTTGAGGAGTGACCTGCTGCGAGTGCCTCCCTGCTTCTGCAGATAAGCAACAGCTGCTCTGTTGTCTAGGCGTAGGAGTATTCTTTGGCCTCTGATTTGGGGTGCCAAAGAGGTCAGTGCCAAGAAGGCTGCCCTCATCTCCAAGATGTTGGATACCACTCCCTGGGTGGTGCATGCCCATCTCCCCTGTATTCTGGTTTGCCCGCAATGGGCTCCCCAGCCCTGTCTGCTTGCATCGGACGTAATTGTGATCCAAGGAAGGGAGCCCAGGTGATGAGGCTTGGAGAGGTTTTCCGGAACTGTCCACCAGTGAAGGCTCCTGCGTATTTTTCCCATCAGCAGGATCATCTGAGATAGTCGTTGTTTCTTCCACTGCGCCAAGAAACCAGTCTGGAAATACCTCAAGTGCCAATGTGCCCAAGGAACCATGGGTATACAGGAAGACATTGTGCCAATGAGGCTCAGGCATTGTGAAGCCGTCAGATACGGGCTCTGGATGACTTTGATCATTCTCTGGATGACAATCCTTGCCTTCGGCGGTGGTAATGACACTGTCCCCTCCTGAGTGTCGAACATTGTGCATAGATTATCTGCTGTGTTGCCATTAGTTGACTCTTGTCGGAATTCACCAGCCACCCTAGCTCTTTTAGGGACTGTAGAAGAATGTCCCGGTGACATACCAACTGATCCGGATTGCTTGCTAGGAGTAGGATGTCGTCCAAGTAGTGGTATATCCTCAAGCCCCTCTCCCGCAGGGGAACTAAAGCAGATATTAGTATCTTGGTGAACACCCTGGGAGAGGTGCACAGACCGAAAGGCAGGGCTTGAAACTGTAGGTGGGTCCGTCCCACTGCAAATCTCAGGTATTTTTGAAATGCAGGTAGAATTGGAACATGTAGGTACGCATCCTGCAGATCGACCAAAATCATCCAATCTGATGGCTGGACTGCCTGAATAATCGTCTGCAGGGACTCCATTTTGAAGCTTTCGGGGCGGATATACCGGTTGAGCCTCTTTAGGTCTATCACAGGCCTCCACCCCTCTGTCCTCTTTGGGACCAGAAATAGGGTGGAGTATAAGCCTGCGAAGCGCTCTGCCAAGGGAGCCGGAACAGCCGCCCCCTGAAGCTGGAGTGACGTTAGGAAGTTTTTCAGAGCTTGAGCCTTCAGTGGAGAGGATGGAATCTCTGTTCCCTTGAAAGAGTTCCGAGGTGGAGGGTGAGAAAAATTCCAAAAGTGCCCCCATTGAATTGTTGACAGAACCCAGGGGTTGTGGCAGCAGGTGGCCCAGACTGGGGTAAAAAAACTTTAGCCTGGCTCCCACCGGGAGTGCCTGGGTTCCTCTGGCGTCAAAAAGACTGCTTCTGCTCCTGTGGAGCCGGAAGGGCTTTCATCTTCCTGTTCAAAAAGGATCCCCGAGTACCTTTCCAAGGTCTTTTGTTGTCTCTGGGCTGTCTCGACTGCCTAAAATCCCTTGGGTTTGACTGGCGGAACCTAGAGGAACCACCTCTGAATCTTCGCATACTTCTGTCCTGTGGAAGCATACCAGACTTCCCTCCTGACAGCCTGGAGATAGCTTTATCCATTTTGTCTCCGAATAGTGCTTTCCCATCAAACGGGATTTTGCACCAATTTTGTTTGGAGGATAAGTCAGCCATCCAGGGTTTCAGCCACAAGGCCCTCTTCACCATCACTGAATGCAACATGGATGTTGCCGAGCACCTGATCGTGTCAATGGCCGCTACGCAGACAAAGTCTGCCGACAATCTAAGCTCTTCTAAGGCCTTAATTATATCCTCCATGGGGACATCCTGATGCAAAGCCATCTCAATATTATCTGTCCAAGATCTTATGGCATTTGATACTGATGTGAGGGAAATAGCTGGCTTACATGCTGCTTCCGCGGCTAAGTAGCTCCTCTTCAGCTCCAGGTCGATTCGCCTGTTTAGAGGGTCTTTGAAGGAAGCGGAATCCTCCATTGGTAGAGTAAGTTTTTTTGCGAGTCGCACCACGGACGCGTCTACCACTGGCATGGAGTTTAGTGACTGTGTTCCCGACTCTGGTAAGGGGTATATAGTTTATTGAACCGACCCCAAAATTATTATTTTTTTATCAGTCTTTGACCATTCCTTCTGAATGACTTGACTAATCTTGCCCATCAACGGGAAAAGAACCTGCTTCCTTTTGAGGAATGGGAAGTAGCTTGTAGACTCTTGGGGAGGCTATTCTGCGTCTTTCCAGGCGATTGCAGTTTTGACTGCCTGGATGAATGGCTTTACCAAGGAGAGACTGAAGCCAGAAGGTTCTGACTCTTCTCAAGAGTCCCCTGAAGAGTCTTCAGGTGGTGAATCTCTAGCTGGTCGGCCTGACGGCGGCAGAGGTGTACTGACTGCTGACGGACCAGGGAGATTAGGTTCTATATCCTGAACCAGGGATATCTGCTGAAGTGGTTGAGCGGGGACCAAAGCCAAAAGCTCAGAGAAGGAGTCCTTCATTGTTCGCTTGAGCAGATCTACAGCGTGCTGATTTTCTAGCTCGCGGTTGGACGCCTAGTCCGTAAAACAGTCCTTACAGACCACTCTGTCTGGTAGCGGTGTAGCCCCACATATCCAGCATCTCTTCTTCCTATAGGTCCTAGGAGAGGGGGGTCGATCACGTCCTCTGGATCTTGACCTCTCTGATCTACGACGTGAAGAATGGGTCCTACGCCCTGATGAGCGGGACCCCTTGGAGTGGGTAGGGCTACGGTGTAAGGAACTCACGCTAGACCAGTGAGCGCACTTTTTTTTTTTTTTATACTCACGTATAGTTGGTCACATACCTAATAGAAGTGTGAGGATCTTTGCTGCGAGATGAATGACTCATTGCGGAGTTGGGCACAAGGATCAGCTCCAGAAATATAGTAAGAAAGGGAAAAGAATCAGGAGTTTTTGGCGTCACTTTTTTTTTTTTTTAAATAAACATTTTTATATCTTCATCTGATTTTATTTTTTATTTTATTTTTTAAACATAAAACATTTTTATATTGTTATCTTTTTTTTTTTTTTTTAAACATAAACATTTCTGATCGGCAAAATTTTTTTTTTTGAGAAAATAAAAAGTACCTACCACAAAGCAGCATCAGAGAGACCTAGCAGGGCACAGCTGAGGAGACTGACAGCCATCCCTGAATCTGAACCTAATTAGGCTCAAGGTGCGTGGGCTAATCCCATAAACCACCATTTGGAATTGATTGAAAAAAAGGGCAAATCTAGCCTTCTTTCCAGAATCCAAGATGGCTGCCACTGAACCAAGCGACCGTGCATGCGCATGTGCAGAAGATCCAGCGTTGCCCAGTACAGAGAGCCGAGAAACTACGGCTCTGCATCACTCCCGAATCGCGCATGCGCAGACGGCGGCGAGGACGCCGTGCCCTGACACTCTCCTACCTGGCGGGATGTACAGAGCACCTGTAGCCCCCCCCGAACCCGGAAATAAGCACCACAATGTTGTTGCACAGAGAGACACCTGCCCTATCCAGTTGCACAGTTTTAAAGGAATAAAAAAGTAAGACAACAATCATTTTATATGTAATCTTTATTTAGAAATTTTTCAAGTAATCAGACAAATAGACTTTCAACATAGTACAGAAAGAGGAAGACAAGGACATCACATAACATATCGGGCCGTATACCGGGTACATATATTCAGCATAAACGTAGCAACAGTCCATGGGCATACCCATTTCGGGAGACACACCTGGGGGAATGATTATTAACATATTTCACCCACGTTATAGATTTGCTCAGTAGTGGGTCACCCCTGTCATCCCTGTCGGGCACACCCACACCTGTGGAGGGTAGATGCCTCCAAACAAACATATAAATCCAACCGAACCACAATAAACTGGGGACAGAGAAGAAAAAAAAAAAAAAAACATCCGCTACTTGCACTATTCAAGGTATAAACTGTAGCAAGTCTCCTAAGGCTCTACCGCTCCTCTACTCCTGAACTTTCAGCAAATCGGACTCCCGACCGCTCGGCTCCACACCCTAGGTGGCCGAGTCCGGCGGGGGCCCTGGGTTAGTCAGCCCATCCGGGCTTGCATAATGTATCCAGGTGGCCCAAATGGAGTAGAACTTTTCATACTTGTCTTTATACTGCGCCATCCACTCCTCCGCGGCCATGATTTTATTCACCAATGCCACCCATTCAGAACGGGTGGGAACCTGTGGCATCTTCCAATAAATCGGAATTAACCGACGGGCCGCGTTGAGCAGATGGGGCAATATGGACTTGCGATACTGGCTGATGGGAATAGTGGGGAAGTGTAGCAGGGATTCCAACGGGGAATCTGGTAGTTCCACATCTAAAATTAGCTTAATTTGCGCATGGACATCGTGCCAGAAGGGCCGTATTCTGGGGCATTCCCACCAAATGTGGAGGAAAGTGCCCCTGTGGCCACAACCCCTCCAACACACGTCTGAGAGAGGATAGATCCTAGTGAGTTTAGTGGGTACCCTATACCACCTGGTCAGGACTTTATAGCTATTCTCCTGCATTCTCGTATCTACCGTGCTCGAATGTGTGAGTCTATACATCTGGTCCAGCTGAGGCTCGGTAAAGACGCGCTGAAGGTCCCTCTCCCAGTCCCGGATGAACCCCGGTTTCCCCTCAGTATGTAGGGATTGTAGCAAGTTATATAGCACTGAAATGGCATGGAGGATAGCAGAAGTCGACATACATAGTCGTTCAAAGGGAGAGGCTAGGGTGGACGATCGAACCCCTTGGGGTAGACTGGCGAGGAAGTGCTGAAGTTGTCGGTAACGCCACTCATCCATGGGGAAGTGGCCGTATTGTTCCCTCAGAGTGACCAGAGGCAGCAGGCCATGGTCCTGAATAAATCTGCCACATCTGGACTCCCCGTCTGCCGCCCAGGTCCGAAAGAAGGATGGGTGTTCCCCAGGAGCAAACCAGGGGAAGCCACCAAGGGGTGCCAAAGGGGAAGTCATAGGAGCGAGCATCCCCCCCTTGTTCAAGGCATCCCAAGTCGCCAGGGCGTGAGCGGCCAACGGAGAGACCAGTGCTGATAGGCCCCTACTCTCCCGAGGAACCCACGGGGCGTGGGACAGATTGCGCCCCGCCAGGAACTTGTCTAGGGACACCCACAGTTTGTGGTGGACATTATGATACCAGTCCAAAATGCGCTGTAGGGCTATAGCCTCATAGTATCTACGGACCACTGGAACCCCCAGTCCTCCCCCCGACCTAGGGCGCTGTAATGTGCGGAGTGCCAGCCGTGGGCATTTCCCACTCCAGATATACTGAATAAATAGGCTATTGAGGGTTGAGAAAAAGGCCCGGGGTAACGCGATCGGCACCATCTGCAGGGCAAACAATATACGAGGTAACACAGTCATTTTTAGAACACTGACTCGGCCCATCCATGAAAATGCGGCTTTGTCCCATCTTTTCAAATCCACTCTAACAGCGGAGAGCAGTGGCGCGAAATTACAGTCATAGAGCCGAGACCAGGCTGCGGGCAGATGGACTCCCAAGTATTTCAGAGATGTTGGGCACCAGGTGAAAGAGAAGGCCGATTGCAACTGAGTGCGTAACCCCGGGGGAATATTCAGGGACAGGATCTCCGACTTGGCATAGTTTATCTTGAAGTTGGACAGTAGGTTAAATTCCTTCAACTCTGCCATAATGTTAGGTAGTGAAATTAGGGGTTCGGAAACATAGAACAAAACATCATCCGCATAGGCGGACAGTTTATGTTCTGTCGGGCCTACCGTAAAACCTTTAATATTATTATTGAGGCGAATCTTATTAAGCAGTGGTTCGAGTGTTAGAGCAAACACTAGGGGGGACAGCGGACAACCCTGCCGCGTCCCATTGCTAATCGGGAAGGCGTCAGATAGAAGCCCATTCACCTTTACTCTGGCGGACGGGGAGCTATACAGGGAGGATATCCAGGCCAGCATGTTGGGGCCCAAACCGAGCCTGGTCAGCACTGTTCTCATGTACGTCCAATCCACCCTGTCAAATGCCTTCTCGGCATCAGTGGAAAGCAAGAGACAAGGGTGTGTCGTCGCCTGCGATTCTACCCAGTGTATCAGTTGGAGCGCCCTATTGGCATTATCCCTGGCCTCTCTGCCCATAATAAATCCTGTTTGGTCAGGGTGGATAACCGTCGGGAGGATCGGCTTAAGTCTATTGGCCAGAATTTTCGCCAATATCTTAATGTCTGTGTTTAAGAGCGATATAGGCCTATAGCTCCCCGGCAAGGAGAGATCTTTCCCCTCCTTTGGTAGGACGGTGATGTGTGCCATAAGCGCCTCAGAGGGCATTGTCGTACCGGAGGCCAGGGCCGTAAAGTAAGCACACATGGGGCCAGACAGCACCTCCGCGTATTTCTTATAGTAGGCATTGGTATAGCCGTCTGGGCCAGGGCTTTTCCCATTAGGGAGGTCCTTCACCACCGCCTGAATCTCCGATAAGGCAATAGGGGCATCCAGCTGCTCGCCAACTGAGGCTTCCAGCTGTGGGGACTGCGCTTCTGTGAGGTATTGGAGGACTCGGGCCACCCGTTGGGGTTCTGAGGAGCCGGGCAATGTATCTGGGAGATGGTACAACTGAGCATAAAAATCCTTGAATGCAGCAGCTATTTTGGACAACAATCATTTTAAAGGCGCCTAACAAGCAAAGGAAAGGGGAGGGGAGGAGAAGAGAGGAAAAGAAAGGGGAAAAACACAAATGCCTGTAATAAAAAATGGAAACCACCAGCCTGGGAAGATGGAGCTGATCCTTTTGCGACTTCCACTGCATTCATCATGGATGTGATAGCAGACTGCGTTCCTGTGAGGAAACTCTGCGAATTGACCCCAACAGATCCACAGAGGGGTTCCCAGTCTTATCAGCGCTGTGAGCGGCCCAAGAACAGGGACTGCGCACGGGAAAGGCTAAACCCGGCGGACGCTGCCGACTGCAGAGGTATGGACATACTGCTACTCTTCACCAGCACAAGAAGGTATGAGGAAAAAAAGGAGAATGTTGGGGGAGGGGCTATGCCTTTAATTTATGCTATTCACTAGTCCTGAAGGAGGAGTCGAGGCGGAGCTCTATCACAGGTATGCTGCCATGGAGGCACCAGGAAAATGTGTTAAAAGTGTCCGATTTGTCCGCCCCAATATTGCAGTCCTAATAAAAATTGCTGATAACCGCCATTACTAGTAAAAAAAAAAAAATATGCCATAAATCTATCCCCTATTTTGTAGCCGCTATAACTTTTGCGCAAACCAATCAATATACATGAGGAAAAAACTGAGGAAAAAATTTGTTTTGTTTTAAAAAAAATGTGGGATATTTATTATAGCAAAAAGTAAAAGATATTGGGGGTTATTTACGAAAGGCAAATCCACTTTTCACAAGCAAAGTGCACTTGAAATTGCATTGAAAGTGCACTTGGAAGTGCAGTCGCTGTAAATCTGAGGGGTAGATCTGAAATGAGGGGAAGCTCTGCTGATTTTATTATCCAATCATGTGCAAGCTAAAATGCTGTTTTTAATTTTCCTTGCATGTCCCCTCAGATCTACAGCGACTGCCCTTCCAAGTGCATTTTCAGTGCAATTTTAAGTGCAGTTTGCACTTGTAGTTTGCACTTGTAGTGCAAAGTGGATTTTCCTTTAGTAAATAATCCCCATTGTGTTTTTTTCAAAATTATCACTCTTCTTTTTGTTTATAGCGCAAACAATAATAACCGCAGAAGTGATCAAATACCACCAAAAGAAAGCTCTATTTATAGGGAAAAAAAAGGACGTCAATTTTGATTGGGTGCAGCGTCACACGACCGCGCAATTGTCAGTTAAAGCGACACAGTGCCGTATCGCAAAAAATGGCCTGGTCATTGAGCAGCCAAATCTTCCAGGGCTGAAGTGGTTAATGTGAACCTGTTACATTCACCATACTCAGATAATGAGATCTCTGCAGTTCATTATTACTATGTCCATACTCTGCTTGTGAATCATTTGCAATTTGCTGATGACTTTTCTGCAGTTGATTCCATTGGGCCACATTCACACGGGCGGCCTAGTGCACATAGTGGCACAAGTCACCTCTGGATGCAGCAAGACTCTGTGCTATGGCCCCATACATACAGTACTTACTGATTCACTGCATTCAGTTTGTGTGCGGCCAGAAGGCTGCAGGAACACCGCTGTCTGCGTTCAGGGTCAGAGGCTCTATTTGCATGTGTCTGCTCAGATGACATGTGCACAGTGACAGTGCCGGCCATTGATTTGTATAAAGTTCAAATTTGATCGCCACCACTGACAGCTGCTGCTGGTGTGAATGAACAGGCAGTATTCAGAATCTGGCCACCCCTGTGCACCATGTGAATTTAACTTATAAAAAGTATTTTACTTCATCCATACTCTGGTGGTGAATTCTTGGCGCTTGCTTTCCCCTTTCAAATCTATTAAAGAGACCCTGTCCATATACTGTACAAAATTTCTTCAGACAAGCTGCACATGTAAAAGAAGACTGGAAAAAAGTAGCTCTCCTTCCCCCCCCAAATGGGGCTCAGCAAGAACCAGAATGATGTTTTCCTGCTCATAAATATCATTAGAATTTACATTAAAGAGGAAGTAAACCCTGGAAAAAAAAAAAACCTGTAAACGAAAGCCATAATGAGCTTGTATGCATAGCATACTAGCTCATTATGAATGACTTACCTGAGATTGAAGCCCCCGCAGCGGTCCTCAGTCACCATCTTGCCTCGATGTCCCGTCACGGATGTCAATGTGATTGGCCGGAGCGACGATGACGTCACACGTATGCGCGCTCGGGTCGGCAAGAGCCCATTCAGAAATCCAGCAATGAAGCCGGCCCTGAAAACAAAAATGATGAGGACAGCCGCACTCCAATCCAATGTATATTTATTGAAAAAAGACAGGCACTACAAAAACCAGCATAAACCAGGACAGCTGACGCGTTTCACACTTATTCAGTGTTTACTCATAGCTGTGAATAAACACTGAATAAGTGTGAAACGCGTCAGCTGTCCTGGTTTATTATGCTGGTTTTTGTAGTGCCTGTCTTTTTTCAATAAATATACGTTGGATTTGAGTGCGGCTGTCCTCACCATTTTTGTTTTCATTGCCATGTGCATTTCCGGCACCCTTGGTCTCTGAGAGAGAAACATCTTCCCAAAACTTAATCTGCCTGGAGCGGCAATTTCTGGTTTTCGTATTAATGAAGCCGGCCTGCTAGTGCGCATGCGCGTGACGTCATCGGCACATCGATATATAGTAAATATCTTCTTAACCATGTAGGTTAAGGAGATATTTCTTGCACCTACAGGTAAGCCTTAATCTAGGCTTGCCTGTAGCTGCAAGTAGTCTAAGTGGGTTTACAACCACTTTAAAGCGTTAGTTCACAGAAAAACTGCTTACGCACGTATGGATAAAAAGAAACTGGGGAGGTTTGACAAAGTTAAATAATGCCATTGCTGCAGGTGTAGGCCATTTACATACTGTACCTCCCAAAGTCTGGCTGAAAAAATCCCAGAGATGGCATCATGCAGTCCTGCCTTGTTGCTAAAACACTCCACACCAGCTAATTTAAACCCCCTCGTACACACTTTCTCTCTCCTATTGCAGTAGCTCTGAGCTCATTGATGCTAAAACAGAAGAGATAGTGGGCCACACATGTACAAGGGTTTGATGCTCACTTCTGTGATGGTGGGGATGAGCTGTAACGATGGGAGTGTCTTAGAAACACCCTAGCAATAAGCCAGGATGGGATAATGCAATCGGTGGGAGTTTTTGGTCTGGCCTTTGGGATGTATGTAAATGGCCAACACCTGTAGCAAAGGGCATTATCTAAGTTTAGTCAAAGTTGCCACGGTATGTTTTGGTAAAGGCAAACTAATTTTTGAAGCTGCACATGTGCATTTCCAGCATGCCTTTGTGCCAGGATGAGGTCATTCCCATGTTCATGCTTGGGACTTGGGAGTGAGATTGGCCTGGGCCAGCCAATCGAAATGGCAGAAGGTGCTGAACCCAAAAAGAAGACCAAATGACAATGGTGGCCAGTGCCGATCCTGACCTCCCTGGGGCCCTAAGCAAAATTCTGCTAAGGGGCCCTTTACGGTGGCAAAAAATGGGTGTGGTTTACGCGGAATGGTGGGCGTGGCTTACGTGGGCGTGGCTAGGAGGGGTGTGGTTAGAGTCGGAGATGAATGAGGGATGGAGGAAGAAAGAGAGAAAGAAAGAGGGAGAGATAGAAAGAAAGAGGGGTGGAGGGACAGCAGGCCCAGATCCTACACCACAATAGAAATATGTGTATTCCAGAAAGTTTAACAAATCAGCAGATAAAGATACTCCAAACACCTGGTGTTAGCGCTTCAATCATCCCGGCACCATGGTTGTTATGGTGTCAGGATGACTGAAGCGCATTATTTCTATTATTACATTGTAATATAAAATGAAATTATTCAACTCACCATAATGCAGAATCAGTGGAAGCCCCGAGTCCCTCCTTACACCAGGCATTCCCAGCGGAGTCCCCCTTACACCAGGCATTCCCAGTAGAGTTCCTCCTTATATCAGGCATTCCCAGTAGAGTCCCTCCTTACACCAGGCATTCCCAGTAGAGTCCCTCCTTACACCAGGCATTCCCAGTAGAGTCCCTCCTTACACCAGGCATTCCCAGTGGAGTCCCCCTTACACTAGGCATTCCCAGCGGAGGCCCCCCTTACACCAGGCCTTCCCAGCGGAGGCCCCCCTTACACCAGGCCTTCCCAGCGGAGGCCCCCCTTACACCAGGCCTTCCCAGCGGAGGCCCCCCTTACACCAGGCCTCCGCAGCGGAGGCCCCCCTTACACCAGGCCTTCCCAGCGGAGTCGCCCCTCACACCAGGCCTCCCCAGCGGAGGCCCCCCTTACACCAGGCCTCCCCAGCGGAGGCCCCCCTTACACCAGGCCTCCCCAGCGGAGGCCCCCCTTACACCAGGCCTCCCCAGCGGAGGCCCCCCTTACACCAGGCATTCCCAGCGGAGGCCCCCCTTACACCAGGCCTCCCCAGTGGAGTCCCCCCTTACACCAGGCCTCCCCAGCGGAGGCCCCCCTTACACCAGGCATTCCCAGCGGAGTCCCCCCTTACACCAGGCATTCCCAGCGGAGTCCCCCCTTACACCAGGCCTCCCCAGCGGAGGCCCCCTTACACCAGGCCTCCCCAGCGGAGGCCCCCTTACACCAGGCATTCCCAGCGGAGGCCCCCTTACACCAGGCCTCCCCAGCGGAGGCCCCCCTTACACCAGGCCTCCCCAGCGGAGGCCCCCCTTACACCAGGCATTCCCAGCGGAGGCCCCCCTTACACCAGGCCTCCCCAGCGGAGGCCCCCCTTACACCAGGCATTCCCAGCGGAGGCCCCCTTACACCAGGCCTCCCCAGCGGAGGCCCCCCTTACACCAGGCATTCCCAGCGGAGGCCCCCCTTACACCAGGCCTCCCAGGCGGAGGCCCCCCTTACACCAGGCATTCCCAGCGGAGGCTCCCCTTACACCAGGCCTCCCCAGCGGAGGCCCCCCTTACACCAGGCCTCCCCAGCGGAGGCCCCCTTACACCAGGCATTCCCAGCGGAGGCCCCCCTTACACCAGGCCTCCCCAGCGGAGGCCCCCCTTACACCAGGCCTCCCCAGCGGAGGCCCCCCTTACACCAGGCATTCCCAGCGGAGGCCCCCCTTACACCAGGCATTCCCAGCGGAGGCCCCCCTTACACCAGGCCTCCACAGCGGAGGCCCCCCTTACACCAGGCATTCCCAGCGGAGGCCCCCCTTACACCAGGCCTCCCAGGCGGGGGCCCCCCTTACACCAGGCATTCCCAGCGGAGGCTCCCCTTATACCAGGCCTCCCCAGCGGAGGCCCCCCTTACACCAGGCCTCCCCAGCGGAGGCCCCCTTACACCAGGCCTCCCCAGTGGAGGCCCCCTTTACACCAGGCATTCCCAGTGGAGGCCCCCCTATACACCAGGCCTCCCCAGCGGAGGCCCCCCTTACACCAGGCATTCCCAGTGGAGGCCCCCCTTACACCAGGCATTCCCAGCGGAGGCCTTACACCAGGGTAGGCCCCCCTTACACCAGGCATTCCCAGCGGAGGCCCCCCTTACACCAGGCATTCCCAGCAGAGGCCCCCCTTACACCAGGTGTGATGCCCCAGCAGCAGAGACTCTCTCCGCCGCCATTACGCTGAGGGGACAGTGGAGGAGCCGGCCGGGTGGCTGGCAATAGGAATTAAGCTGCGGCGCCGCAGCCCACCCCCGCCCCTTCCCACATTTCACTCACACACAGACAGACATTAGCGGGGCGGGAGGTGGGCGGTGCCGCAGCTCAATTCCTATTGGCAGCCACCCTGACCCTCCTCTTGGTCTACAAGAAAATGAAAATTGTCTCCGCCCGGCCTGCGGACCTCTAGTGGCGGCGGCGGCGGCAAAGATTCGGGGGCCCCTAGTAATTACTCGGGGCCCTATGCAGGTTGCCTAGCAAGCCTATAGGGCGGATCGGTCCTGATGGTGGCAGAGGAGTTGCAGGTGTCACATTGCTGGAGCAGAAGAGAGTATTACAGACCTTAATTCAGTTTTAAAGTGTATCTATACCAGGTGGAGAAAAGTTACCACCCTGTCTGCTATCCATAAGTACCCCTTTACTGCTTCCTGGGCCTTCAGTAGAGAATCCCCCCCCCCCACTTCCGGCTCTGAGGACAACCTTTTACAAGAAGTGAGGGAAAATCTGCAACAGAAAACAGACAACGATAAAAATGCGCACCCAGCGTTCTACTATGATATTGGTAATCTGTAAATAATATGATTCTGCAGGGTGAAAGTACTGGGTGCACATGTGATCTCGTTTAGGAGAGAAGGAGGGAAGATCAAAAGGTACTAGTGAATTTGTAAAATGTGGGTGAAGATGTGTTTTAATTTAAAGAGGAACTTCACTTTTCACTATATATACACTCAAAATCAATCAGATACTACCCTTCAAACCAGCATCAATTCTTCTAGGTACATAGTTTTTTAAGAAACTCGGCAGGTAGGTTGTTCCAAACATCTTGAAGAACTAACCACAGACCTTCTATAGATGTAGGCTGCCTCAAATCCTTCTGTCTCCTTGTGTAATCCCAGACAGACTCTAATATGTTGAGATAAGGGCTCTGTGGGAGCCAAACCATCAATTCCAGGACTCCTTGTTCTTCTTTACACTGAAGATAGTTTTAATGACATTGGCTGCATGTTTGGGGTTGTTGTCCTGCTGCAGAATACATTTTGGGGCCAATCACATGCCTCCCTCATGGTATGGCATGATGGATAAGAAGGGCTTTTTTTCTCAGAGAATAGGTGCAGGAACTCCTCCCTTCCAAGCCACTCTTGACTCCACCCCCTACCCACCTCCGAGCAACAATAGAACCCCCTGCAAAAATAGATCCCCTCCATCATCAATAGACCCTCCAGCAGCCAGCAACGAAGACCCTTCCCTCAACAGTACAGACCTCCTAGCAACGACTGACCCCCCAGCAACAATAGATTCCCCACGAGCAACAGAAGAACTCCCCAGCAACAATAAACCCCCTTCCTTCGCAAAAATAGTTTGCCTCCAGCAACAATATATCCCCCAGCAGCCAGCATCAATAGACTCTCCAGCACACCCCAGCACCTCTTTCCATTACATACATTCAGTTTGGGAGGTGCCGGATCTGTGTTCCCCCGCGTTCCTGCTGAAAAAAAGCCCTGTGGATTGGTATCTGCCTGTATTTCACAGCATTGAGGACACCATTGATCAAGCAACATTAAGGACCATAGATGGAGTAGTTGGTCAAGGAAACTTAATGCAGCAGATGAAAGACACATCATGCTTACTTCCATTCAACATCAGAAGATGTCCAGCAGTGCCATCAGCACAAAAAAAATGACAGAAACCAATCTGACCCAGGTACACCCATCTACTGTCCAGAGAAGTCTGGCCAGAAGTCATCTTCATGGAGGAATTGCAGCCAAAAAAAGCCATACCTCCAACATGGAAACAAGGCTAAGCGACTCAACTATGCATGAAAACATAAGAAGTGAGATGCAGAAAATGGCAGCAGGTGCTCTGCTGAGTCAAAATTTGAAATATTTGGCTGTAACCGGGGACAGTTTGTTCACCAAAGAGCTTGAGAGCGGTACAATAATGAATGTCTGCAGGCAACAGTGAAGCATGGTGGAGGTTCCTTGCAAGTTTGGGCATTTCTGCTTCATTTCTGCAAATGGAGGTGGAGATTTGGTCAAGATCAATGCTGAGGAATACAGGCATATACTTATCCATCATGTCATACCATCGGGGAGATGTGTGGTTGGCCTCAAACTGTGTGCAAATGTATCTAGAAGAATTGATGCTGTTTTGAAGCCAAAGGCTGGTCACACCAAGTGTTCATTTCATTTGTTTCCATTTTGTTCATTGATTAAAATAAACTATTAACACTTCCATTTCTGGAAGTATTCTTAATTTACAGCATTTTTCACACCTGAATATATATTCTGTAAAGATGTGATGATGTTTATTTTTTGTACATGTCTATTTATGAAAACGTCATTCTGGCCTAGGCTAGAGTAATAAAAAATAATATAAAAAAAGTTACATTTTTAAATGCATTTGCTCTTGCTAATGTGCAAAGGTGGAGGGGGACTTTGACTTGGTTTCATTAAAGTAACATGATTTGTACTCATGTGGTCTGGTTTCTGATTTTGATTTGCCATGTATGCACACCTCTAAAGCCCCGTACACACGGTCGGACTTCCATCTGACTTTTCCGTGGTTTTTTGTCTGAACGGAGTTGGTCGGGAACACCCATAGCATACACACGCTCTGACTTTTCTGCAAACTTTCCCAAAACTTTTTGCAACATCACGTGGTTTTTCTGCTCTTTTCTGCTCTTTACCGCCACCCTTTGGTCAACTTCTGCTATTGTTGGTTGATTTTAACATTAGTTGTTTTGTCCATCAGACAAAAGTTCGATGGTTTTCTGTACACACGGTCGGACTTTGCTCCATCGGACTTTTGTTGGGCAAAAGTTTGTCCGTTTGCAGACCCAACTTTTGTCCGATGAAAACAAGAAAAAAGCAAAAAAAGTTTGTCCGATGGAGCGTACACACGGTCGGATTGTTGGTCCAACTTACTCAAAATGAAGTTTGTTGGCCAAAAGTCCGACTGTGTGTACGGGGCCTTACAGACATTAATGTAAGCCATGCTTTGCCAATGTCAAGCTATTTACTTTTCTTTGCTCCCCCACAGCTCCATTCACCACCAAAAGTAAAAATAAATTCAGGCTTGGTAGGGGGATTATGTGACTCACTCCACTTCTTTAACGAAAATGTTTGTGCTTAGTCCAGCCCTCTCAAAGTGGAGCAGGACTCCTTAGGCTCCATTCACATCTATGCATGTTGCTTTTGAGCGTTTCTGCTCATCATGCCCCGGGCAGTGACGTCAGAAGGGGCGTGGCCTCCGAATGACGTAATCCGATTGCCACGCCCCCATCGTTATTTAAGAAATGCAGGACATCGGCGCCGACAGATCAGAGGGACGCAGCATCGGAGGAGGGTCGTCTGCGGGAGCGGCGGCAGAGGAAGAAGAAAACCGGACAAAGAAGACAGAAGAAGAGCGGAAGAAGAAGCAGGGGGAGAAGGAGAAGACTGGAGGATGAAGATGGAGGAAGACCAGAGGAAGAAGCAGAGAAGAAGAAGAAGATTTTTAATAAAAGACTTGTCAAAAACTTTCTACTGTATTTTTTAACACTACACTACTTTTTTTTTAGTGAATGGGTAGGGGTACAATGTACCCCATACTCATTCACATAGGGGGGGGCTGGGATCTGGGGGCCCCCTTGTTAAAGGGGGTTTCCTGATTCCGATAAGCCCCCCGCCCGCAGACCCCGATAACAACCACCAGGCAAGGGTTGTCAGGAAGAGGCCCTTGTCCCCATCAATATGGGGGCAAGGTGCTTTGGGGGGAGTGCAGAGCCCCCCTGCCCCAAAGCACCCATCCCCCCATGTTGAGGGCATGCGGCCTGGTATGGTTCAGGGAGGGGCGCTCATTCGTCACCTCCCTGACCTGCCGGGCTGCATGCTCGGATAAGGGTCTAGTATGGATTTTGGGGGACACCCACGCCTTTTTTTTTCATTTTTGTGTGTGGGGGGGGGGTCCCCTCCGAATCCATACTAGACCCAAGGGCCTAGTATGGACCTGGGGGGGGCCCCACGCTGTTTTTTTCTCAATTTTTTTTTTTAGCCGGCGATTCTTTTTTTTTTACATTCAGCGGGAAGCCCGCTGACAACTGATGACTAATCGGTTGACAAGGACATGGCGGCCGGCTTCCCGGCCCCCTCCTTAGCAACCAGCTATATACAGTGTAAAAAAAGAAATAAAAAAAATGCAAAATCCCGGTAAAAACGCGGTACCTGCATTTGGATGCGGGTCCATTGAATTCTGTTACATGCAAAACGCTGCATTTTGCGGGAAAAAAAAGTCCCAGACCCTTTCCAAAAACGCAAAGGTACAAAAATGCATGGATGTGAACATGTTCCATAGGAACCCATGTTAAAAGATTTCCCTGCATTTCTGCAAAATGCATCAAAAAACGCATTAGTGTGAATAGAGCCTTAGTGACTTGACACGAATAGAGGGCTTCTTCTCCTTGCTCCCTATGGAATGAATGGCACTGTATCATGCATTCCCATAATGCATAATGAGAATGGGCCTTTACAGTATGGAGAAGGAAACAGGTGAAGTGAGAACACCACCTAGTGGATGTAAACACACAAAGCTCCAAGCTGGGTAAGATATTAACCACTAATTTCTCCATGTGTATTAGAAATAGGCCTGACTTCTGTCCACTAGATTTCATATACAGGTGCATCTCAAAAAAACGAGAAAGAAATGCTTGACATATATCACTCTGTGTATAATGAATCTATATAATATATGAGTTTTACCTTTTGAATTGAATTACTGAAATAAATTAACTTTTTGATGATATTCTAATTTTTTGAGATGTATCTGTATAACTGAAATTCCACTTTTGGACAGACCAACCATTTGCTTTCTAGTGACTATCTGGAGATTTGTCCTTGGGAAATAGTTTTGCTTGGTAAGCTTACAGGTTCAAAATTAACAGCAGGCTACAGTCATCTAATTCTGTGCATCAGCTAACATTTGGGTATGCTAAAGTAGTCTATAAAGCTAGCAGTGTGGTTTGGCCTTGAAGTACTGGGGTACCTGATTGCCTTCACATTAGGTCACAGTTTGCATGGAGTTTAAAAGTCTTGCTGTGTGCATAGTATTACTTTGGATGCCTACAGTATTTCTAAACGTCCCGTTTTATGCCATATCTACTATATTTGTAAAACTTAGTATGAATCACGGTATTGCTTCTGATTTTACAACCCTTTTGTAGGGCTACATTACCCATCATACAACTCTGGCATAGGCGTGTGGCAGGTGTGCCTGGGCACACCCTAATCACTACATGGAGTGCCGATTTCCCCTACTGCTTGGCTTCCCCCGTGTGGCCCCCCCTGCCATGCAGTGCTGCTGGCTTCCCTCCTCTCCTCTCCACCCAGCTGCAGCGGGGGATGTTTCAGGATGGAGAGTGGGGGAAGGGGCTAGTAAATATGTCATATACCAGCGTCTTCCTTTTCTAAATGAACACAGTGAACACACTCGCTCACTGTGTTCATTCACAACTGAAGCATAGTAAACAGTATTTACTATGCTTCAGTTTGCAAATGAACAGGAAGCCGCTCAGCACAGAGCACTTCCCATTCATTCATTGTTCGTGCAGCTGGTTCTGCAGAGAAAGGCATTTGTGTTTGAGCTGCAGTGTGCACACCCTAATGCAATAGGCTGCTCGCACTTATGAATGCTGGTCTGTCCCCTCTGTGTGAGAATACAGCTGCTACCATGGACATTCACAAGTTGGCCTCCCTGGTATTCCTGCAGCATGCCCAACTCGAGTATCTATTGCCCCCTGTGATGTTCCAAGGATCTCAGTATTGCTCCCCACCCTATATGTTCCATACCTTAAAACTACAGGTCCCAGTATGCATTACTTGTATTGCTTCTGTTTTTACAACAATTTGGTGGAATGCAATGCCTATTACAGTGTGGAGCTGAGTGCCATGACATTCCTGTTGTCTCATTGGCATTTCAGCTGTCTTTGTAGAACTACATGTTCCTGCATGCTCTACTAGTGTTTCCATTGTCTCTGTTATACTACAAGGTCCCATGGACATCCTTAAAGTGGTTGTAAACCCACTTTGTAAACAAACACCTACAGGTAAGCCTAGATTAAGGCTTACCTGTAGGTGCAAGAAATATCTCCTAAACCTACACGGTTTAGGAGATATTTTCAAAAAAAGACATGCACCGATGTCTACGGCGCATGCGCGCCATAGACAACGGTGCATTCACAGGGTTAATCCCATTCACAATTCCGGCTCTGCCCGAATAGACAGCTCCCGCTCGCATGCGCGGAGTGACGTCTTCGCCGCTCCGGCTAATCACAGCGCCGCAGCGGCGCTGTTATTGGCTGGAGCGGCGATACCCGGAAGTAACCTTCCGGGTATCTGAGGAGCGATGGCTGCGGACGGAGCGGGGGACGAGGATAGCTTCGGGGGTCCCGATCTAAGGTAAGTGATGCATAATGAGCTAGTATGCTAGTCATACTAGCTCATTATGGCTTTGTCTTGCAGGTGATTTAATTTTTTTTTTTTTTATCTGGGTTTACAACCGCTTTAAAGGATAATAAAGCCCAAGACCAAAAATAGAAAACCCAGCTGCTTTATTGAAATCTATACAGGGAGATTGGCGCTTGAACCCCCCCCCCCCCCCCACCGCCGCACCGATCATCCCTGACTGTCCATTGTGTCCTTCTCCGTGTCCTCCTCTGCGTGCACCTCTGGTCCCCCTCTCTGGGCTCCTCCAGTTCTCCTCCAGTTCCCCTCCATGCCTTCTGTGCTCCTCCGGTCCCCCTCCATGTCTTCCGTGCTCCTCCGGTCCCCCTCCATGTCTTCCGTGCTCCTCCGGTCCCCCTCCGTGCTCCTTCTGTCCTCCTCTGGTCCCCCCCTGTCCCGGATCTGTCAGGATAGAGAGTGGAGGAAGGAGCCGGTAAATCTGTTATAAAAAGTCACACTAAGCATGGACAGCAGAAAGAGGAGAAGAGAACTGTCTGAGGACTTGAGAAACAAAATTGTGGAAAAATATCAACAATCTCAAGGTTCTCTTTTCCTCTTTCTGTTGTCCATGCTTAGTGTGGCACACACAGACACGCAATGCAAAGACTAAGTGAACTTCTCTCCTTTTTATCTGCTTTCAGGTGTTTTTTTTATATTGCCCACACCTGTTACTTGCCCCAGGTGAGTTTAAAGGAGCATAAGGCCCCTTTCACACTGACATTCTGTATGTCCGTTTTTCATCCATCCGTTTTCGGATGAAAAACAGACATACATGTATCCCTATGGGATAGCGGATGTCAGCAGATGAACATCCGACGACATCAGTCTCCGCTATAGTCCGTTTAGCATGACGGAGGAAAATCCTACTTTTCCATCCGTCTGCGGATCGGATCGGATGAAAACGGACAGACGGTCCGTTTTCATCCGATCCCCCCCATAGAGGAAAGCGGCGATCCAACCGGTCCGTTTCTGCACAGTGTGCAGAGATGGACAAGTCATCCGCCGGCTCAGCGGCGATCAACGGAGCGATCTCCGCTGAGCAAGCGGATATTCACGGGGCGGATCATGACGGGATCCGCCCGTGTGAAAGAGCCCTTACATGCTGAAACAATCTTATTTATCCACAATTTTGAAAGGGTGCCAAGAATTTTGACCAGCCCATTTTTGGAGTTGTGTGTGACATTAGGTCCAATTTGCTTTTTTTGTTTTGTTCCAATACACACAAAGGGAATAAACGTGTATAGCAAAACATGTGTTACTGCAATACTTTTTTGTGTGAAATACTTGATTCTGGGGTGCCAACAATTTCGGCCATGACTGTATTTAACAAACTAAAGCGTGTGCGCCCTGACAGGCGAGCATAAAATGGTGTGCTTTGTCAATGCAGAAGAAGGGTGTAAAAAGGCTTGATTAGTTGTAAGACAGATCTACATGTTCTGGACAGAATTTGTGCATTTAAACAATATTATATACATATTTTTTAGCCTGGTAACAGAAGATGGTAAACTAGTAAAGTTATCTACAGTATTCAGACAAAAATTTTGAAGATTACATTGGCTGCGCTTGCTAATGGTAGCCGCGAAAGATTGCGCAAGTGCGCAACAGCGCTTCCTATGTAAATATGGTTTGGTGCATATAAGTGCACCATAATTTTTGATAAATGTTTTGAGTCCCGTTTTTTGTGCAATTGCTCCAATTTCTCCACTGCACCACAGGCACAGGTCTTTAGTAAATCACCCCCTATGTGTTGGTGCTGACATCTGTGAAAACTCTTTAATGGAACCGCTATGACGGATACGGTGGAACAGACAGGTAACGGCAAGACCCAAAAAGTATCGGTACTTGTACTCGGTCTTAAAAAAAGTGGTGTCGATGCAACCCTACTGAATACATTACAGGTGTATCAAAGTAAACAATATCAAAAGTGTTACAGTTTGTTTTTAAAAAAAAACAGCCACAGCCGAAGTAGAAAAGCCTGTGTCCTGTCAGAATGCTGCAGAGCGGGACCCTGTCCAATTCCTGTGGAGGCTGGAAATCACTGTAGTAGTCACTGCTCCTACAGTGATCATTTCTAGGGTCTGGATCCCCAGCTTAGTGGCTGCCCTGCTGCTTAGTGAACACAGGAGGTTGCTCGCTCTGCTGAGCACCATTCAGAGAACACTTTGCATTTTTCTCAATTAATGCAAAGCATTCTCCAATTGGATTAGGTGGAGAGGCGGGACAATGACATCATAAAAACAGGGCAAAATGATCACCCAGACAGGTGGAAGTGGAGGGAGGAAACTCCAAGGGGACCTTCCAGTAAGAAATAAAGACAAAAGGGGGCACGTGCTAAGGTAGACATGGCACATAGCCATAGATGTCATGCTTGACTCCTAACCCCTAAAGGGAGCAAAAAACAAGACGTGCCATGACATGGTCAGAAAAGAATGGAAGTTCTCAAAGGACAATAAGAAGCATCATTGAGGCTACAAAGTCCCCAAGTGGAGGAAGTAGGATGAATCCAACCCAAAAGTACTAATGCTCCCACAGCAGAAGAAAGAGGAGGATCCTACGAGGATCCCCCAGAAAAGGAACCCTTGCATTTGGAAAGATAGGGCTCAGCCTAGCCACAAGGTCTTACAGGATTCCCATTGACAAGGAAGAGCCATTTTCTGTAGAAAGTTGGACCAGAGGAGCAAGGTCTAATGCCTCGTACACACGATCGCGATTCCCGAAGAGAAAAGTGCGATGTGAGCTTTTTATCGCAAATTCTGACCGTGTGTATGCTCCATCGCACTTTTTCTGTCAGAATTCCGGCCAAGAAAAGATTGAGAGCAGGATCTCTATTTTCGTGACAGGAAAAATTCCTATCGCGAATCGCGTTCGTCTGCATGCAATTAAGACGTGCAAAAAAACACGCATGCTCAGAATCACGTACGAGACGGAAGCGCTCTGTCTGGTAAAACTAGCGTTCGTAATGGAGATAGCACATTCGTCACGCTGTAACGGACTGAATAGCACGAAGACTGAAAAGCGCGAATCGTCTCTCACCAAACTTTACTAACACGAGACTAGCAGAAGGAGCCCAAAGGGTGGCGCGCTTCGTTTGGAACTTCCCTTTTCTTTCTTTTTTTTACAGGTCAAAGGAACTTCCCTTTTCTAGTGCCGTCGTACGTGTTGTACGTCACCACGTTCTTGACGGTCGGAATTTCGTCCAAGATTAGTGTGACCGTGTGTATGCAAGACAAATTTCAGCCGTTTTTCTGCTGAAAAAAAAACACGGTTTTCTTGTCGGAAATCGTAATCGTGTGTACGAGGCATTAGGTGGACATAGGGAAAAAGGATGGACAAGGTCAGCTGTCTTGCTCTTGATAAAAATATTTTATATAATAAATGATTTTTTCCATCAGACTAGTTTTAACAGAAATCAGGTTGTGTTTGAGTGGATACGTCTCAAACAAATGCTGTTGGATTCAATGGGAACTTACATACCATTCTTGTATTCCGTTGACAGTTTTAGCAGTCAATTGTCTACAGTAAACAGGTAATCAGAGTGTCATCTTGGAGGTACAATTTGAGAGTGCCTATCTAATTGAAAACTACAGAGATGTTTTTCTGTTGTTTCGTTAACTATGGTAAGCAACCTGACATAAAGGTTTGCCAGGCATAAGCAGGAGGACTTATCATGCCTTAAACACCAAGGACAGTCTGTAACCAGCCATTGAAGAAAAAGACACTTGTGCCTGATTTCCAACAACTGCTTAAAGTGGTTGTAAACCCTTTTTTTTTTTTTTGACTAACCTGCAAGACAAAGCTATAATGAGCTAGTATGACTAGCATACTAGCTCATTATGTACCACTTACCTTCGATCGGGGCCCCCGAAGTCGTCCGTGTCCCTCCTCTAGCCGCATCCATCGCTGCGGCGATAGCCGGAATGTTACTTCCGGGTATCGCCGCTGCAGCCAATCACAGCGCCGCTCCGGCGCTGTGATTGGCCGGAGCGGAGAAGACGTGACTCCGCGCATGCGCGCGTGAGCTGTCGAATTCGGCTACGTCGTCGAATGTTGCGACCTAGCCGAATTTGTGAATGGGGTGACGTCAGCGTCGCCGCATTTACATACAAATATCTCCTTAACCGTGTTGGTTAAGGAGATATTTCTTGCACCTACAGGTAAGCCTTAATCTAGGCTTACCTGTAGGGCTTTGTTTAAAAAGTGGGTTTACAACCACTTTAAGAAGCCCTCGTTGTCAACGGAGATCATGAACACACAGTAACCTGTGTACTGCTGGAGACCAGATATAGTGAATGCAGGTTCCTGGCTGGGTTTAGTAACACCTTAATCGTACAACTTCTTCAGAAGATAGAATCAGAAAAAATAAGTTCTGGATGACTTTTTCCAAAGTTAGGTGTCAGTAGGCTAACCCTTAAGCCCTGTACACATGATCGGATTTCCTATGGATTTTAAACCGATGGATTTTTCCATCGGAAATCCGATTAGGCTGACTTCCATCAGTCTTGCCTACACACCATCAGTCAAAAAACCAATTGTCCCAAACGCCGTGACGTAAAACGCTCCGACGAGCCAAGAAAAATTAAGTTCTATGCTTCTGAGCATGCGTCGACTTGATTCTGAGCATGCGTGGTTTTTTTATCCGATGGAGTTCCCCACAGACGATAGTAATTTTCTATCGTTTTTTTTCCATCGGATAAATTTAAAACATGTTCTATTTTTTAACACCGATGGAAAAAAAAAACGATGGGGCCCATACACGATCGTTTTGTCCGATGAAAAAAGTCCATCGGAGTGTTTTCATCGGTAAAACCAATTGTGTGTACAGGGCTTTAGCGTGAGGAAGGTTTTTAGCAGCTCCAGTGAACGTAGAGGGGGAAGGTTTGCCATGATTGAAAAGGTACACAGTAGATGATGATAGTGCTTGAGGGGGGGCAGATGGATTAAATCCATAAAGTAGGGAATATCCATTCCAAAGGGAATAGTGAACTTTGATAATTGGGTCAGAACCTTTCCCTTCAGTAGTTGCCTCAATGTATTCATTGAGCGATTCCAAAAGATAAACTTACCCAAGCTTTAAAGCATAGGATTCTACACATATGCACAAAAGTAAAGACATTCTGGAGATCTTCATAGAATCTACACAGTAGTAGGCCCGAGGGCAAGAATTGAATCTTTGAATAATGATTAGGATTATCTACAGTATATCAGGAGAACGTTCATCATGAATTTCTCTAGCCCAGGTATCCATAGTTTCAACAACAGCTATAAGGCATGGTCTTTAACCACTTAAGACCAGTGGCGTCTCCAGCTTTCATATTTAGGGGGGCACATGGGGGGACAGGGACAAAAGTAGGGGGGCCAACTATAAAATGCAATTTTATATACAGTTGCAATAAAAAGTATGTGAACCCTTTGGAATGATATGGATTTCTGCACAAATTGGTCATAAAATGTGATCTGTTCTTCATCTAAGTCACAACAATAGACAATCACAGTCTGCTTAAACTAATAACACACAAATAATTAAATGTTACCATGTTTTTATTGAACACACCATGTAAACATTCACAGTGCATGTGGAAAAAGTATGTGAACCCCTAGACTAATGAGCTCTCCAAGAGCTAATTGGAGTGAGGTGTCAGCCAACTGGAGTCCAATCAATGAGATGAGATTGGAGGTGTTGGTTACAGCTGCCCTGCCCTCTAAAAAACACACACCAGTTCAGGGTTTGCTTTTCACAAGAAACATTGCCTGATGTGAATGATGCCTCGCACAAAAGAGCTCTCAGAAGACCTACGATTAAGAATTGTTGACTTGCATAAAGCTGGAAAGGGTTATAAAAGTATCTCCAAAAGCCTTGCTGTTCATCAGTCCATGGTAAGACAAATTGTCTATACATGGAGAAAGTTCAGCACTGCTGCTACTCTCCCTAGGAGTGGGCGTCCTGTAAAGATGACTGCAAGAGCACAGCGCAGACTGCTCAATGAGGTGAAGAAAAATCCTAGAGTGTCAGCTAAAGACTTACAAAAGTCTCTGGCATATGCTAACATTCCTGTTAGTGAATCTACGATACGTAAAACACTAAACAAGAATGGATTTCATGGGAGGATACCACAAAGGAAGCCACTGCTGTCCAAAAAAAACATTGCTGCACGTTTACAGTTTGCACAAGAGCACAAGAGCACCTGGATGTTCCACATGTTCCACAGCAGTACTGGCAAAATATTCTGTGGACAGATGAAACCAAAGTTGAGTTGTTTGGAAGAAATACACAACACTATGTGTGGACAAAAAGAGGCACAGCACACCTCATCCTAACTGTGAAGTATGGTGGTGGGGGCATCATGGTTTGGGGCTGCTTTGCTGCATCAGGGCCTGGACGGATTGCTATCATCGAAGGAAAAATTAATTCCCAAGTTTATCAAGACATTTTGCAGGAGAACTTAAGGCCATCTGTCCACCAGCTGAAGCTCAACAGAAGATGGGTGTTGCAACAGGACAACGACCCAAAGCATAGAAGTAAATCAACAACAGAATGGCTTAAACAGAAGAAAATACGCCTTCTGGAGTGGCCCAGTCAGAGTCCTGACCTCAACCCGATTGAGATGCTGTGGCATGACCTCAAGAAAGCGATTCACACCAGACATCCCAAGAATATTGCTGAACTGAAACAGTTCTGTAAAGAGGAATGGTCAAGAATAGGGATGAGCTTCGTGTTCGAGTCGAACATACGTTCGACTCGAACATTGGCTGTTCGATCGTTCGACGAAGATCGAACGATTTGGGCCGTTCGCGCCAAATTCGAGTGACGCGAACGGCCCACAATGCACTACGCCATCGCAGTGTCATCCAGGTGCTGTGATTGGCCAAGCATGCACTGTGACCCCGCATGCTTGGCCAATCACAGCGCCGGCAGCGAGGAGAGCAATGATTGGCCACAGGCAGGATGCCTGTGGCCAATTATTGCTGAGGGTGTTTAGTACACGCCCCACACTATAAAAGGCCGCCAGCACGGCGGCCTAGTGTAGTGTGTTCCGGAGCAGGGATAGAGTAGCATAGGCAGGGACAGTGACTGTTATTTCTTTCTTGCTTAACCTGGATTCCTTTAGTTTAGGGAAAGAGAAGGATAGGTAGGGAGAGTGTCAGTGTGTTTTGTGCTTCTGCTATAGTGTGCTTAAAAAAAAACATTTATTCTAGGGACAGAAAACTCTAGGTAGGGACAGTGTCAGTTTCTTTCACTCTGCAAGTCCTTGTTTCCAGGGACCTGGAAGGACAGTGAGTGAATTGTCCTTTTGCTATATTGTGATTAAAAAAAACATTTATTCTAGGGACAGAAAACTCTAGGTAGGGACAGTGTCAGTTTCTTTCACTCTGCAAGTCCTTGTTTCCAGGGACCTGGAAGGACAGTGAGTGAATTGTCCTTTTGCTATATTGTGATTAAAAAAAACATTTATTCTAGGGACAGAAAACTCTAGGTAGGGACAGTGTCAGTTTCTTTCACTCTGCAAGTCCTTGTTTCCAGGGACCTGGAAGGACAGTGAGTGAATTGTCCTTTTGCTATATTGTGATTAAAAAAAACATTTATTCTAGGGACAGAAAACTCTAGGTAGGGACAGTGTCAGTTTCTTTCACTCTGCAAGTCCTTGTTTCCAGGGACCTGGAAGGACAGTGAGTGAATTGTCCTTTTGCTATATTGTGATTAAAAAAAACATTTTTTTCTAGGGACAGAAAACTGTAGGTAGGGAGAGTATTTTTTTTCTTTCACTCTGCAAGTCCTTGTTTCCAGGGACCTGTAAGGACAGTGAGTTAATTGTCCTTGTGCTATATTGTGCTGAAAAAAACATTTATTCCAGGGACAGAAAACTCTAGGTAGGGACAGTGTCAGTTTCTTTCACTCTGCAAGTCCTTGTTTCCAGGGACCTGGAAGGACAGTGAGTGAATTGTCCTTTTGCTATATTGTGATTAAAAAAAACATTTTTTTCTAGGGACAGAAAACTGTAGGTAGGGAGAGTGTTTTTTTTCTTTCACTCTGCAAGTCCTTGTTTCCAGGGACCTGTAAGGACAGTGAGTTAATTTTCCTTGTGCTATATTGTGATTAAAAAAAACATTTATTCTAGGGACAGAAAACTCTAGGTAGGGACAGTGTCAGTTTCTTTCACTCTGCAAGTCCTTGTTTCCAGGGACCTGGAAGGACAGTGAGTGAATTGTCCTTTTGCTATATTGTGATTAAAAAAAACATTTATTCTAGGGACAGAAAACTCTAGGTAGGGACAGTGTCAGTTTCTTTCACTCTGCAAGTCCTTGTTTCCAGGGACCTGGAAGGACAGTGAGTGAATTGTCCTTTTGCTATATTGTGATTAAAAAAAACATTTTTTTCTAGGGACAGAAAACTGTAGGTAGGGAGAGTATTTTTTTTCTTTCACTCTGCAAGTCCTTGTTTCCAGGGACCTGTAAGGACAGTGAGTTAATTGTCCTTGTGCTATATTGTGCTGAAAAAAACATTTATTCCAGGGACAGAAAACTCTAGGTAGGGACAGTGTCAGTTTCTTTCACTCTGCAAGTCCTTGTTTCCAGGGACCTGGAAGGACAGTGAGTGAATTGTCCTTTTGCTATATTGTGATTAAAAAAAACATTTTTTTCTAGGGACAGAAAACTGTAGGTAGGGAGAGTATTTTTTTTCTTTCACTCTGCAAGTCCTTGTTTCCAGGGACCTGTAAGGACAGTGAGTTAATTTTCCTTGTGCTATATTGTGATTAAAAAAAACATTTATTCTAGGGACAGAAAACTCTAGGTAGGGACAGTGTCAGTTTCTTTCACTCTGCAAGTCCTTGTTTCCAGGGACCTGGAAGGACAGTGAGTGAATTGTCCTTTTGCTATATTGTGATTAAAAAAAACATTTTTTTCTAGGGACAGAAAACTGTAGGTAGGGAGAGTATTTTTTTTCTTTCACTCTGCAAGTCCTTGTTTCCAGGGACCTGTAAGGACAGTGAGTTAATTGTCCTTGTGCTATATTGTGCTGAAAAAAACATTTATTCCAGGGACAGAAAACTCTAGGTAGGGACAGTGTCAGTTTCTTTCACTCTGCAAGTCCTTGTTTCCAGGGACCTGGAAGGACAGTGAGTGAATTGTCCTTTTGCTATATTGTGATAAAAAAAAACATTTTTTTCTAGGGACAGAAAACTGTAGGTAGGGAGAGTGTTTTTTTTCTTTCACTCTGCAAGTCCTTGTTTCCAGGGACCTGTAAGGACAGTGAGTTAATTTTCCTTGTGCTATATTGTGATTAAAAAAAACATTTATTCTAGGGACAGAAAACTCTAGGTAGGGACAGTGTCAGTTTCTTTCACTCTGCAAGTCCTTGTTTCCAGGGACCTGGAAGGACAGTGAGTGAATTGTCCTTTTGCTATATTGTGATTAAAAAAAACATTTTTTTCTAGGGACAGAAAACTGTAGGTAGGGAGAGTGTTTTTTTTCTTTCACTCTGCAAGTCCTTGTTTCCAGGGACCTGTAAGGACAGTGAGTTAATTTTCCTTGTGCTATATTGTGATTAAAAAAAACATTTTTTCTAGGGACAGAAAACTGTAGGTAGGGAGAGTGTTTTTTTTCTTTCACTCTGCAAGTCCTTGTTTCCAGGGACAGAGAAGGACACCTGAAGGTAGCCCTTATTGCTTTTTTCCCATCTCCCTGCAGGCCATCTATTAGAATGTCTGGAAGGCAAACAAGGAGAGGCAGACAGTCAGGAGGCAATAAAAGAGGGCAAGCAGGCTCTGTGTCTGGGGGCAACAGTGCTGGTCGTGGACGCGGTGCATTGTCATCAGCACATGGCCATGGGACACGCTTGTCCTTCTTTTCGGCAGCTGGACATGTTGAGCCACATCATGCCGAAGACTTGGTAGAGTGGATGACCAAGCCCTCCTCCTCCTCCTCATCCTCTCTCACCCAGGCTCAGGGTACTGGAAAAGCAGCTGCCAAAGCGTCGTCTTCCCTGGTATCAATGTCAGACAAATCATCAGTCACTCCTTCCCTAGACCCACCATGTCCTCCTCCTGAGGAGTCCCCCGAACTGTTTCAGCACAGTGTTGGGTACATGCTCCAGGAGGATGCCCAGCGTTTCGAAGGGTCTGATGATGAAACCCAGCTAGAGGAAGGCAGTAGCGTGAGAGCAGACAGAGGGGATGCTCAAGAAGGACACCAATCTGGCAGTCATGTTCCAGCAGCTGCAGCATACTGCCAGATTGGCTCCAGTGATGAGGAGGGAGGGGATGATGAGGTCAATGACTCCACGTGGGTGCCTAATAGGAGAGAGGAGGAGGAGGAGGATGAGGAGGAGGCACATCTCCAACGAGGCAGGATGCCCTTTGGTGGCCAGCGTAAGGGCAGTACACCGACGGAATCACACCGCAGAGCTCCGCCTGTGCAGGGCGCTGCCTCTGCCCGTCATTCAAAAAGTTCTTTGGTGTGGGCCTTTTTTGAGGCTAGTGCATCAGATCGCACAGCTGCTGTTTGCAACATATGTCTCAAGCGTATATCGCGTGGCCAAAACATCAGCCGCTTGGGTACCACATGCCTGACCAGACATATGTTGACCTGCCATGCAGCTCGTTGGCAAGCCTACCTCAAAGACCCACACCAAAGAACAAAGCGGACCTCTCCTTGCACCGCATCAGCTGGGATCTCCAACCCCACTATAACTTCAGTCCTCTCTGAAACATGCACTGAGAGGAATGAAGGTGTAGAATTAGGTGTGTCACAGCCAAGTACTTGCGCCCACTCTGCTAGCAGTACACCGACGTCCGATTCTAGCAGGCAAATTTCCCTGCCCCAGCTGCTGGACCGTCGAAAGAAGTTCACTCCCAGCCATCCACATGCCCAGCGGTTGAATGCTAGCTTGGCTAAATTGCTAGCGCTTCAACTGCTGCCTTTTCAGTTGGTAGACTCGGCCCCCTTCCGTGAGTTTGTGCAATGTGCGGTTCCTCAGTGGCAGGTTCCCAAACGCCACTTTTTCTCACGGAAGGCTATTCCGGCTCTCTACCGGCATGTGGAAGGCAATGTCTTGGCCTCGCTGGACAGGGCGGTCAGCGGTAAGGTGCATATTACCGCTGACTCATGGTCCAGCAGGCATGGACAGGGACGTTACCTTTCTTTCACGGCCCATTGGGTCACTCTTTTGGCAGCTGGGAAGGATTCAGGACAAGGTGCAGTAGTGTTGGAGGTTGTCCCACCGCCACGCCTCCAAAATGCTACTACTGGTTGTGACACACCTCTCTCCTCCACCCCCTCCTCTTCTTCTTCCTCCATGGCCTCTTCCTGTGGTTTGTCCTATGAACCAGCGGTGCTCCGTAGCCGTTCACGGGGCTACGCAAGTACGCAGGCAAAAAGATGCCATGCCGTGCTTGCGCTGGTGTGTTTGGGGGACAGAAGCCACACTGGGGCAGAGGTCCTGTCTGCTCTGCAGGGCCAGGCCGAGAGGTGGTTGACGCCACGCCAGCTTAAGCCAGGAATGGTGGTTTGCGACAATGGCACCAACCTCCTCTCCGCCCTCCGACAGGGACAACTGACCCATGTGCCCTGTGTGGCTCACGTCCTTAACCTGGTGGTGCAGCGGTTCTTGGGCAGGTACCCGGGCTTACAGGATGTCCTGAGGCAGGCCAGGAAAGTCTGTGTGCATTTCCGCAGATCTTATAATGCCAGTGCTCGCCTGGCTGAGCTGCAAAAGGAGTTGAACCTGCCCAAGAACCGCCTTATATGTGACATGCCCACCAGGTGGAACTCAACGTTGGCCATGCTGCAGCGGCTGCACACGCAGCAGAGGGCCATCAATGAGTACCTGTGCGACTACGGCACCAGGACAGGGTCAGGGGAGCTTGGTTTTTTTTCTCCACGCCAGTGGGGCATGATCAGGGATGCATGCACTGTCCTGGCACCATTTGAGGAGGCCACGAGGATGGTGAGCAGTGACAGTGCATGCATCAGTGACACTGTACCTCTTGTCCACCTGTTGGAGCACACGCTGCGTGGAATAATGGACAGGGCACTTGAGGCAGAACAGAGGCAGGAAGAGGAGGACTTCCTTGCCTCTCAAGGCCCCCTTTACCCAGACAGTGTTCCTTCTGTCCCACCCATCGCACAGGAAGAGGAGGAGGAGGAGGAGGATTGTGTCAGCATGGAGGTGGAGGCTGGCACTCAGCATCATCAGCAGCAGTCTTTTAGGGATGATTTACAGTCCCAAGAAACCAGTGGACTTGTACGTGGCTGGGAGGAGGTGGCTGCGGATCATGTCGTCCTTAGTGACCCAGAGGACTCCGGAGCGAATGCCTCAGCAAACCTACGCTGCATGGCCTCCCTGATCCTGCAAAGTCTGCGGAAGGATCCTCGTATTCTTCGGATCAAGGAGAGGGACCATTACTGGCTGGCCACTCTCCTTGATCCACGGTACAAGGGTAAGGTTGCGGACCTTATGTTACCGTCGCAGAGGGAGCAGAGGATGAGACAACTCCGGGAGGCCTTGCAGAAAGGTCTGTGCAACGCGTTCCCAGAGACTGGGAGGTTGCAAACTCCTGGTCCTGGACAACGAGTTGCTGAGGCTTCGGCCAGTCAAAGAAGGAGCGGTGGGGAAGGTGGCCGTCTGACCGATGCGTTCAGACAATTCTTTAGTCCGCAGCCCCAAAGTATGATTGGTTCCAGCAACCATCGCCAGCGTCTGATAAACATGGTGCAGGAATATCTAGGGGCAAGGTCAGACTTGGACACCTTCCCCACCGAAAATCCTCTGGCTTACTGGGTCTTGAGGATGGATCACTGGCCAGAGCTTGCACAGTATGCAATTGAGCTACTGGCCTGTCCTGCATCCAGCGTTCTTTCGGAACGCACATTCAGTGCTGCTGGAGGATTTGTCACGGATCACAGGGTGCGCCTGTCCACCGACTCGGTTGATCGACTGACTTTCATCAAGATGAACCAGTCTTGGATCACCACCAGCTACCACACACCTGATGCTGATATAACAGACTAATTGATTTTAAAATGTCACATCCCTTCAAGACTGATGCTGATGCTGAGTGCCTGTGCTGTTATGTTGACTGGCTATCCTCCTCCTCCGAGTCCTCAATGATACGATTGATGATGATAGCTTGGAAGATCATTTTTGTTTATGGGTGCCGCCACCAGTGCCTAACGCCCAATTTTTCAGCCCCTGTTTAACAGGGGCGTGTAATTACAATTTTTGAAGCAATACTTTGCAACAGGGCTCATTGCTGTGCTCCAAGTACAGTATCTGTGAGGAGTTGCAGTGTTGTGCCACCAGTGCCTAAGGCCCAATTTTTCAGCCCCTGTTTAACAGGGGCGTGTCATTACAATTTTTGAAGCAATACTTTGCAACAGGGCTCATTGCTGTGCTCCAAGTACAGTATCTGTGAGGGGTTGCAGTGTTGTGCCACCAGTGCCTAAGGCCCAATTTTTCAGCCCCTGTTCAACAGGGGCATGTAATTACAATTCTTGATCTAATAATTCACAGCAGGGCCCATTGCTGCACCCACCAAGAGTAACTGTCAGGGCTTACAGTGTTGTGGCACCAGCACCACCATCAAAGGCCCAATTTTTACTACCACTGTTCAACAATTATATGTAATTAAAATTCCTGATATAATAGTTGACAGCAGGGCGTTCCAGCACCAACCAAGAGTAACTGTGAGTGCTTACAGTGTTGTGCCAACACCAACAACTAAGGGGCCTATTTCTGCAGAGTATATACGGCAGGTCCCTACTTTCAAACATCCAACTTACAAACGACTCCTACTTGCAAACGCAAGAAGACAACAGGAAGTGAGAGGAAATCTACCACTAGGAAGGAAAATTCTCTCCTGTAAGAATAAATATGGGAGAAAGGTGTCTCCTCTGTACTGATGCTTTATCAGCAATCCTTGTTTCAAGAAAAACACCACATTTCAAAAACAGTTGTCATTGGGACGGAAAGTGAGGTGAAATGTTCTGAACAGGGGCACAGACAGCAAAACAAATGTTACAGGGGTGATAACCCTTACCTATGTTTTCCAAAAAGTTTAAAAATAGATTTTTGGGCTGGAGCTACACTTCAACAATGTACCTGTTCAAAATTACAAACAGATTCTACATAAGAACAAACCTACAGTCCCTGTCTTGTATGCACCGCCTGTATACGGCTGTTCAGAGTATATAGGGCCTTTTTTATTTTATGTGCGGGGTTCCCCTTAATATCCATACAAGACCCAAAGGGGCTGGTAATGGGCTGGGGTAGGGGGGGGGGGGGGGGTCATGGGGTAGCTATGCCATTTTTCTTAAAGAATTTCATCCATATTACCGGGACCAGACATTACATTAAAGCCGCAAGCAGTTTTAAATGGCTTTTTTTTCCTTTAGAAGTGTCATTTTGTGCAGGGACAGTTCTAAACACGGGAAACACGTGGCACTTCACAGGCATACTTTAGACACCCCCCAGGTACGATATTTAAAGGAATATTTGACTTTTTTTTTTTCACTTTATGCATCATTAAAATGACTGCTCCCGAAAAACGACCGTTTTTAAAACTTCTTTTTGCATTGATACATGTCCCCTGGTGCAGAACCCGGGTTCCCAAACCCTTTTTAGGACAATAACATGCATAATAGTTGTTATAATTAGCACTTTAGAATTCGAACGTTCGCATCCATTGTATTTAATAGGGTTCTAATGTTCGTTCGAACTTCCGGTCCGTTCGCGGGTTCTGGTGCGAACCGAACCCGGGGGTGTTCGGCTCATCACTAGTCAAGAATTACTCCTGACCGTTGTGCACGTCTGATCTGCAACTACAGGAAACGTTTGGTTGAAGTTATTGCTGCCAAAGGAGGTTCAACCAGTTATTAAATCAAAGGGTTCACATACTTTTTCAACCTGCACTGTGAAGGTTTACATGGTGTGTTCAATAAAAACATGGTAACATTTAATTATTTGTGTGTTATTAGTTTAAGCAGACTGTGATTGTCTATTGTTGTGACTTAGATGAAGATCAGATCACATTTTATGACCAATTTGTGCAGAAATCCATATAATTCCAAAAGGGTTCACATACTTTTTATTGCAACTGTATATATATATATATATATATATATATATATATATATATCCTGGGGCCCTTTACTACGATCCCACAACGGGCCCTTTCACATGTTCTGCAGTGAGCTCCCTACCTACTATACTGGGGCCCCCCAGGGTGGCAGAAAACAAGAGATATATGTCACCAGCACACCAAGAAAATATAAGGGTCCAAAGCAGTGGGAGAACTATCTGGGTTTCAAAGGTTGTCTTGCCACCCCGGGCCCTGGTGTTCTGCCACTGTGGGGTTCCCCAGCTGTCCTGTCCCTGTTATTGACAGCACTGGTCTGGCATCTGTTTCCTTGGCAGCGGCGGCAGTCTATTAGGACCTAGTGCTGGTGACATTATGGGTGCATGCAGGGGAAGGCTGGCACTATTGGTTATAGAGAGCCGAGCCCCCAGCTGGTCACCTAGCAGCAGTGATGCTGTATAACTTTCTCTATTGACATGCTGATCAGGATGTGATCCTGGTGATGCTCCCAGTCAGATCTAATAAACACAGTATTTATTAGTGTAGCACACAGACCCCTTTCTTTACCTTCATTAACTTTGGCTCCTCGCAGGAAGAGAGAGGCACACCGCACTAACAGCCCGTATCCTCACGTGCAAAGAGGTTGAGCGGTGTTGTTGTTGGGTCTTCCATGGTCAGAACATGAAAACCTCCAGAGTCTGATGCTCACCTCTATGTTAACTAGAGACAAGTCCTTGACTTCCCATTAAAGTGAATGTCCACACAAGCTGAAACTCCAACTCAGAGTTTATTTTCTCTTAGCAATGACACAGTCTCTGATAGAAGAAAGGTTGGAGCAAGAAACAGAACAGCACAAGGTGTGGATGAGGTCCAGGCACAAACGTTACGGATGTTCGCTCAGCTTATCGAGCAAAGTTAACTGTGAGGTTGGTCTCTGCCACAGACCTGGTGAAAACTAGGCGCACAGTCTCTGCCACAGACTGCGAGGTTGGTCTCTGCCACAGACCTGGTGAAAACTAAGCGCACAGTCTCTGCCACAGACTGTGAGGTTAGTCTCTGCCACAGACCTGGTGAAAACTGATTCCCTTCTTTAGCTATGGCCCTTGTTTAGGAGAAGACATCCCTCCGGAGAGTTACCGGGCCCCTACCGTCACCATGACTTTGCACTGGGTCTTCGGAGAGTTCCTTCCCGGCCTCCTCATCCTAGATATGGGTCCCCTCGCAAGGCGGCACCCTGAGATTCCTCGATCCCTGGCGGACCCCAGCCGAAGGTGCTGGGCCCCAGGCCTCCACTGTTTTTCCTAGGCTTACATGCCCAGGGCGGACAGGAACATCACGATAGTACCTCACCCTGGGCTAAAGGTGCCCAGGATGGAACCGGAACACTCCCTGGGAGTAGGACTCCCGGCAACCGAACCAACGACAACCCGCCCCCGGGCCAAAGGTGCCCGGGGCGGACAGGAACAACACCTGGGGTAGGACCCCGCTGACAGAAGAGAACCGAACAGGCAGCGTCTGCCCCTTTTATATCCTCTCCCAGCATGCCCAGCAGGTAGAACACACCCACCGTATGTCTGCCGAGAGGGGACACACAAGGCACTGTATCAGTGGTTCAACCCTAGCCTACTATGGCAGCGCCACCTGTAGGCCACAGGGAACTACACACCGACACTCTCCCTGTGGATAGAAATGGTTGTAAAAACCCTGACAAATTAGGGTGTTTGAGCAAACTACCTCTCAAACACTTCCCTTAAATTGAGGACCCCGCTACATTAGCATCAAGAGTACAACCACATATATATAATCAACAGTATGTTCAGTAGCCATGTGGGCTCTATGCCTGTAAAGTGTGGGCTTTGATCAATAAAATCACTGATATTTAACACTAGGATTTGACTAGGAGCATCACCTGGATTGCATCACAATCAGCATGTCAGAGAAGGCTCCACTGCTGCTAAGCAACCTGCAGGGAGCTCAACTGTCTACAACCAATAGAGATGGGCTCAGGTGTGTTTGAAATCCCACATGCCCGATCTCCCACCAGGAAGCCGAAACTCCACAGTGCTAATCACAGCCAGTGAGACATTTCCTGATCTGTGCAGCTGCGGACCGGGAAATGTCTCACTGCCTGTGATTAGCGCTGTGCAGTGTGGGCTTCCTGGCAGGCTCTGGCATGTGGAATTTTGAACATGCCCAGCCCATCTCCAACAAGAAATTGTGCTGGCCCTCCTTTACATCAGCCCCATAAAGTAACCAGCACTGGGTTCCAATGTGCTGCCGTCGCTGCCATGGAGACAGAGACCAGCCGGGACAGGACAGCAAACTCTGGTTGTTCCAGCACTGGTCCACACTGGGAGGATTCCCCCATCCACCTATAATGTGTAGATGGGGAATTGGATCATTTCTTTTTTTTTTTCATTCAACCTAATAGTTGAATGAAAAAAAAGTGATCAATTTATGGGCTGCCTAAGAGCTAAGACCAGCCATAGACAGTTTAAATCTCAGCTGGTTCAGCAGAAACTGGCTGAGATTTGAACCATTAATGATTATCACTAGTAGTTGCTATAGCCACTAGTGATAATCACTGTTTGTCGGGAGAATACAGTTGCTGGGCAGGAGGGATATTCCCCTGTCAGCACTGTCTGTGTTGATGGGGGAATTATGCAAGTTTCTTTCCTGCAATCTGTGGATGCAGGAAATACATTTTCACCGTATATTACCTGCCTAATTGAAAGTTACATAGTTACATAGTTAGTCAGGTTGAAAAAAGACACAAGTCCATCCAGTTCAACCATAAAAAAATAAAAAATAAAAAATAAAATAAAATATATTGTACAATCCCATATACCCAATTCTATACCCACAGTTGATCCAGAGGAAGGCAAAAAACCCCAGAAGAGCATGATCCAATTTGCTACAGCAGGGGAAAAAATTCCTTCCTGACCCCCCGAGAGGCAATCGGATATTCCCCGGATCAACTTTACCTATAAATGTCAGTACCCAGTTATATTATGTACATTTAAGAAAGAATCCAGGCCCTTCTTAAAGCAATCTACTGAGCTGGCCAGAACCACCTCTGCAGGGAGTCTATTCCACATTTTCACAGCTCTTACTGTGAAAAAACCTTTCCGTATTTGGAGGTGAAATCTCTTTTCCTCTAGACGCAAAGAGTGCCCCCTTGTCCTTTGTGTTGACCGTAAAGTGAATAACTCAACACCAAGTTCACTATATGGACCCCTTATATATTTGTACATGTTGATCATATCCCCCCTTAATCTCCTCTTCTCAAGAGAGAATAAATTCAGTTCCTCTAATCTTTCTTCATAGCTGAGCTCCTCCATGCCTCTTATCAGTTTGGTTGCCCTTCTCTGCACTTTCTCCAGTTCCCCAATATCCTATTTGAGAACTGGGGCCCAAAACTGAACTGCATATTCCAGATGAGGTCTTACTAATGATTTGAACAGGGGCAAAATGATATCTCTCTCTCTGGAGACCATACCTCTCTTAATACAAGAAAGGACTTTGCTCGCTTTGGAAACGGCAGCTTGGCATTGCATGCCATTATTGAGCTTATGATCTACCAAAACCCCCAGATCCTTCTCCACTACGGATCCCCCCAGTTGTACTCCCCCTAGTATGTATGATACATTCATATTATTAGCCCCCAAGTGCATAACTTTACATTTATCAACATTAAACCTCATCTGCCACATAGTCGCCCAATTAGACAGAGCATTGAGGTCGGCTTGTAAATTGGCGACATCCTGTAAGGACGTTATTCCACTGCATAGCTTGGTGTCATCTGCAAAGGCAGAAATGTTACTTTTGATCCCAGACCCAATATCATTTATAAACATATTAAAAAGTAAGGGTCCCAGCACTGAACCTTGGGGTACACCACTGATAACCTTGAACCATTCAGAGTAAGAATCATTAACCACTACTCTCTGAATTCTGTCTTTTAGCCAGTTTTCTATCCATTTACAAACTGATATTTCCAATCCTGTAGACTTTACCTTACACATTAGCCTTGTGTGCGGAACTGTATCGAACGCTTTTGCAAAATCCAAGTATACCACGTCCACAGCCACCCCTTTGTCCAAGGTCTTACTTACCTCTTCATAAAAATAAATCAGGTTTGTTTGACAACTTCTGTCTTTCATGAATCCATGCTGTCTGTTGCTTAAATAGTTTTTTTCCAGCAAGAACTCATCTATGTGGTCTTTTATTAATCTCTCCAGTATTTTCCCAACTATAGAAGTTAAACTAACAGGTCTATAGTTACTTGGTAAAGACTTAATTCCCTTTTTAAATATAGGCACCACATTGGCCCTGCGCCAATCCAGTGGTACTATTCCTGTCATTAATGAGTCCCTAAAAATTAAATACAATGGCTTTGAAATTACAGAAAGTGAAAGTAAATTGTGAATGTCTTGAAAGAACAGGAGAGGGGGAGGAAGACAGATGGGGGAGAGAAGGGATGGAGATAATGCAGTTCAGTGATTACAGTGTACTGCAGTCTGCAATGCACACACTCACAGGTCCAGCCAGGAATGCTGCTGATTTTCATATTTCCCGCCCACACATCCCCTCTCTTCAGATACAGCACGCCGGGATAGTGTGGGCGGGACTGGAAGGAGGAGGAGGAGCTGTATTCCTCCCTGCTCGTATGTGAAGAGAGTGAGGGGGGTGGCTGGACTCGCTGGGCTGTGAAAGAGTGTCATAGACTGACGCTCGGCTCAGCTTGCAGTCACCACTCTCGAAATTTACAGGCTGGTTCTCCTGTCCTAAGAACGGGAGAAATCAGTCTGTTTTTTCAGTAACTGAGATGAAGGCTTGGGCCCCCCTCCGCCCCACAGTGCTCGTGGAGTCCTTCCTGCAACTCACTCTTCTCCGTGCCAATGAGGATGCAGGGGAAGGAGCAGATCGGGCAGATGTGGTTGTGTGAGCGCTTGCATTATGCAGTGTCAGCGAGCAGAGGGATTGGGGAGGAATCCCCCACAGGAGCTGCCTGGGGACACTCTCCCTCTCAGGAGAGACTATGTTAGGGTGACGAGACATCCCCGGTTTCTGGGGACAGTCCCCGGATTGAGGACACTGTCCCTGGACCAATTCTGTCCCCGTTTTTGTCCCCAGATTGAATTTGAACAGTAATTTTAAAGACAGTCAGTGCAGAATTTAAAATACAATTCTGAATTAAAGACCCCCGCTCTGCCGCTCCTACTAGCTTAGGGGGGGTGTATTTTCTTCATTATCTGTGCCCCTTTCTGATGATCATGTGCTGGTCGGAGCGGAGGGAATATTTCTTCAGTTTCGGGTGCATGCCCATTCAGCTCCGCTTGCATGTTCTTCTGCCTTGGCTCAAGTCCCGTCCAGCCATCTGCCTATCTCCTTGCCTTCCCTGGCGGAGTGATCTTCCTCCGCTCCCCACCCAGTAGTAGCCGGGGCCCAGGTAGTAAGACTTGACAGGCTGTGAGGCGGTCGGCGACGGGCAGAGAGTCGCTGATTGCCACCATTACTAGTAAAAAAAAATACGTCCCCGGATTTAATTTAAAAAATCTGGTCACCTTAGACTATGTTACCCCAGGGGCAGCCCGAGCAAAATACAAAAAAAAAAAAAAAAAATTTTTTTTTTGGGGAGCACATGGTGGGGCACAGCATAATGTTGGGGGGGGGCAGGGCCCCCTCTGGCCCCCCTAGGGACGCCATTGCTTAAGACCCGGACCAATATGCAGCATAAGGACCAGGCCTTTTTTTGCGATTCGGCACTGCATCGCTTTAACTGACAATTGCGCGGTCGTGCGACGTGGCTCCCAAACAAAATTGGCTTCCTTTTTTTCCCACAAATAGAGCATTCTTTTGGTGGTATTTGATCACCTCTGCAGTTTTTATTTTTTGCGCTATAAACAAAAATAGAGTGACAATTTTGAAAAAAATTCAATATTTTTTACTTTTTGCTATAATAAATATCCCCAAAAAATATTTTAAAAAAAACATATTTTTCCTCAGTTTAGGCCGATACGTATTCTTCTACAAATTTTTGGTAAAAAAAATAAAAAATATCGCAATAAGCGTTTATTGATTGGTTTGCGCAAAAGTTATAGCGTTTACAAAACAGGGGGTAGTTTTATGGCATTTTTATATATATATTTTTTTTTACTAGTAATGGCGGCGATCAGTGATTTTTTTCATGACTGCGACATTATGGCGGACACATCGGACACTTTTGACACTATTTTGGGACCATTGTCGTTTTTACAGCGACCAGTGCTATAAAAATGCACTGTTTACTGTAAAAATTACACTGGCAGTGAATGAGTTAACCAGGATGGGCTCTGTAGGGGTTAAGTGTGCCCTGATTTGTGTTTCTTACTGTGGGGGGCGTGGCTTAGCGTGTGACTTCACTGATCGTCGTTCCCTATTACAGAGAACAGATGATCAGTGACAGGCTCACTAGGAAGCACGGGGAGAGGTTTGTTTACACTTACCTCTCCCCGTTCAAATGCAGCCTCTGTGCCCATCAAATGCAGCCACTGTGCCCATCAATTGCAGCCACTGTGCCCATCAAATGCAGCCACTGTGCCATCAAATGCAGCCACTGTGCCCATCAAATGTAGCCACTGTGCCCATCAAATGTAGCCACTGTGCTCATCAATGGCATCCACTGTGCCCATCAATTGCAGCCACTGTGCCCCATAATATGCAGCCACTGTGCCCCATCAAATGCAGCCACAGTGCCCCATCAAATGCAGCCACTGTGCCCCATCAAATGCAGCCACAGTGCCCATCAAATGCTGCCACTGTGCCCATCAAATGCTGCCACTGTGCCCATCATATGCAGCCACTGTGCCCATCATATGCAGCCACTGTGCCCATCAAATGCAGCCACTGTGCTTTTAAATGCCACCACTGTGCCCATCAATTGCTGCCACTGTGCCCATCATAAGCAGCCACTGTGCCCATCATATGGAGCCACTGTGTCATCAAATGCTGCCACTGTGCCTTCAAATGCTACCACCGTGCCCATCAAATGTTGCCACTGTGACCCCCCGTCCCTGTCCCCCGCGCTCGCTCATCATATGCAGCCACTGTGCCATCAAATGTAGCCACTGTGTCCATCAATTCCAGCCACACTGCCCATCAAATGCAGCCACTGTGCCCCATCAAATGCAGCCACTGTGCCCCATCAAATGCAGCCACTGTGCCCCATCAAATGCAGCCACTGTGCCCCATCAAATGCAGCCACTGTGCCATCAATAGCAGCCACTGTGCCCATCAAATGAAGCCACTGTGCCCATCAATTGCAGGCACTGTGCCATCAAATCCAGCCACTGTGCCCATCAATTGCAGCCACAACAGGCACACATCAGGAATAAGAAATGTTGGGTTTACATATTCTTTAAATACCCCAAACTTCTCCATTAGAAGCAATAAGTGATATAAATCTTCACTCCTCTTTCCTACCCCCTAGTCCTGATCAACAGCTGTATACAATTTATATCAAAAAGGTATAATATAACAATCAACCAAAAATACAGAGCTCACTCTCACATAATATCTAAAAATACGTAACATACCCCTGTTTTTTTAAATACTGAAAAAAACACATCAATTGCAGCCTTACTGTGCCTATCAAATGCAGCCACTGTGCCCATCAAATGCAGCCACTGTGCCATCAATAGCAGCCACTGTGCTCATCAATTGCAGCCACTGTGCCCCATCATATGCAGCCACTGTGCCCCATCATATGCAGCCACTATGCCCCATCATATGCAGCCACTATGCCCCATCATATGCAGCCACCGTGCCCATAATATGCAGCCACTGTGCCCCATCAAATGCAGCCAATGTGCCCCATCAAATGCAGCCACTGTGCCCCATCAAATGCAGCCACTGTGCCCATCAAATGCTGCCACTGTGCCCATCAAATGCTGCCACTGTGCCCATCATATGCAGCCACTGTGCCCATCATATGCAGCCACTGTGCCCATCAAATGCTGCCACTGTGCTTTCAAATGCCGCCACTGTGCCATCAATTGCTGACACTGTGCCCATCATATGCTGCCACTGTGCCCATCATATGCTGCCACTGTGCCCATCATATGCAGCCACTGTGCCCATCAAATGTTGCCACTGTGACCCCCCGCGCTCGCTCATCATATGCAGCCACTGTGCCATCAAATGCAGCCACTGTGCCCATCAATTGCAGCCACTGTGCCATCAATTGTAGCCACTGTGCCATCAATTACAGCCACTGTGCCATCAATTGCAGCCACTGTGCCATCAATTGCAGAAACTGTGCCCATCAAATGCTGCCAATGTGTCTTCAAATGCTACCACTGTGCCCATCATATGCAGCCACTGTGCCCATCAAATGTTGCCACTGTGACCCCCCGCGCTCGTTAATCATATGCAGCCACTGTGCCATCAAATGCAACCACTGTGCCCATCAATTGCAGCCACTGTGCCCCATCAAATGCAGCCACTGTGCCCCATCAAATGCAGCAACTGTGCCCATCAAATGCAGCCACTGTGCCATCAATAGCAGCCACTGTGCCATTAAATCCAGCCACTGTGCCATCATTTTCAGAAACTGTGCCCATAAAATGCAGCCACTGTGCCCATCAAATGTAGCCACTGTGCCCATCAAATGTAGCCACTGTGCCCATCAATTGCAGCCACTGTGCCCATCAATTTCAGCCACTGTGCCCATCAATTGCAGCCACTGTGCCCCATCAAATGCAGCCACTGTGCCCATCATATGCAGCCACTGTGCCCCATCAAATGCAGCCACTGTGCCCATCAAATGCCGCCACTGTGTCCATCAAATGCTGCCACTGTGCCCATCATATACAGCCACTGTGCTCATCAAATGCTGCCACTGTGCCATCAAATGCCGCCACTGTGCCCATCATATGCAGCCACTGTGCCCATCAAATGCTGCCACTGTGCTTTCAAATGCTACCACTGTGCCCATCATATGCAGCCACTGTGCCCATCAAATGTTGCCACTGTGACATAACAACTATGCATAAATTGTCATCACAGATTAAATTTGTAGCGTTATCCATTTTTTATTTATCTCTTTTTAAAGAAGAATTACAGGTATAGTCCAACTTGGACCAATGTTAATATGTGTATACCTGTGGGATTCCTCTAGCAGCTGGAAATCACTGTAGTATAAACCACTACTACAGTGATCTACATTAGCTTCTGGGTCCCATGCCAAGTGGCTGCCCTGCTGCATTGGAGGTCGGCTGCTTGGCGCAGGCACTATTCAAAGAATGTCTTGCATTTTTCAATGAATGCAAAGCATTCTCTAATTGGATGGGGTGGGGGAGTGTAACATCACAGCTCCACCTTTCTACCTCGTCCAATCAGAGATCACTTTGTATTAATTGAGAAGACGCAAAGCATTCTCTGAATGGTTTCCGTGCTGATCGGATAACCTTCTGTATTCACGATGTACCAGGGCAGCCAGGGCAGCCACTTGGCATGAGACCCGGAAGCTAGTGGGGATCACTGGCGTAGCAGTGTCTAATACAGTGATTTACAACTTCTAGAAGGATCCTATAGGTATGGTATATCTATCCAAGCTGGACCAATGTAACTATGAAAAATGCCATACCTGGAATTCTTCTTTAAACTACTTTTAAAACCGTAACATGCAACCCACTGGTGGAATTGGGGGTCGGTCATGGATTTTTACCATAGATTTATATTCAAATTTTAACTGTGTTTTCATCTCGTCCCATAATGTTTGACATAAATGATTGCCAATTCTTCATTCATATTATTAACTCAGTCTTCTATCTTTGTGCTGTTCACATTGTTTTACTTATAGAATATGTATCCGTGGGAAACATTGCACTTCCTAAACCCCCTTACATTTTCAGTTTTCACAAAATACTGATTTACAATAGCGCTCATTGTCAGGCAGTCTAGCCGTACAGTGCCCTTCTCAGGAGAGATACATCTTGACAGAGGTTATAGAGAAGGTAATTGTCTTTAATGAAAATCTTACCAGCAATAGTCTGGAGTTTCTTGATTGGTGACAGAAGAGCAGGTCTAATCTGTCACTGGAGATTAGTTTAAGCAGATCCTATGGAACCTGTTACTGGTCATTACTATGCTACTTTAGACGTGTATTGCCTAAACAGGCCTACACTGCTTTACAGTACTAAAGATCAAAATACGATCTCAAAAAAAGACAACTTGCTAATAAAAACATCAAACAACTATGCCCAATCTATGAATGGGAACCTGCTAGATAGATATGGGAATACTATTATTCCAATGATGAAAATGTATAACATTTAAAGTATACATACCCATTAAAAAAGACAGTCATTTATAGTGGCTTGACATTCATTTAACTTCCAACAGCCTCTTTTTGAATTATAAAGATGTGTATGTCCATATAATCCTATAAAATAATCGATATAATCTATAAATAGGGCTTATTTTATAATCACAATATGCCAATTGATAGGTATAAAGTTGCAATAAAAATTACAGATCAAATAGAGGGTTGCAATAAAATCACCTCCAATAACAGTCAATGTCCATTATTTGTAATATAATAAATCACCATTGCAAATATCACCATGAAAATGTCCTCCAAATACTTGCCAGTCAAGGATTTGTTTAAATACTGCATATTTCAATGTTCTGTCCATATATGGCACAGCTGGTGCAGTTCAATCTATTCAAATTCCATTACATAGTGTTCTAACCAGTGGCAGTGCGTCCATAAAGGGCGCAGGAGCCCCGTCCCCCCTCTCCTGTCACCGCTCTAATTACCATGGATAGATTCATGCATTGCATGAATCTATGGTCGCAGCTGACACCCCCATTCAGGTTCCCGGCCACTTTTCGAGCGACGGGCGCCTGAATTGCAGCGGCGGGGGTGGTTTTTGGAAGCACCTGATTAGAGCAATTGGCTCTTATAGGCATCCAAAAATGTGAATAGCGGGCGCAACGCTGTGCGTTCACTATTCACTCAGCTGTGTGTTAGCAAAGGGAAGGAATTCCGCTTTGTTAACACTGACCCGCCTCTCAGCCAATCAGGTGCACCGGGTCTGTGTTACCTGTCACCTAAATTGTCTGAAAGGACAGACGCTGTGATTGAATGCCTAGGCGTCCAATCACAGGAGAGGACGAGCGGGCGGGAAGAGAAGAGAAGAAGGAATGGAGAACACCACTCGCCGCCTGCTGCCGTCACCCACTGCCCACCTGAAACAAGGTAAGGGCCAGGCAGACGGCGGGCGGGTGGGGGGCATAGTGGCAACACTCGGGGCACAGTGGCAGCACTCGGCAAAGTGGCAACATTTAATGGGCACAGTGGCAGCATTTGCGACACAGTGGCAACATTTGATGGCACAGTGGCAGCGTTTGATAGCACAGTGGCTGAATTAATTGGCACAGTGGCAGCTTTTGATGGCACAGTGGCAGCTTTTGATGGCTTAGTGGCAGCATTTGATGGCACAGTGGCAGCATTTGATGGCACAGTGGCTGCGTTTGATGGGCACAGTGGCTGCGTTTGATGGGCACAGTGGCTGCATTTGGCACAGTGGCAGCGTTTGATGGCACAGTGGCTGCGTTTTATGGGCACAGTGGCTGCGTTTTATGTGCACAGTGGCTGCTTTTGGGGCACAGTGGCAGCATTTGATGGCACAGTGGCTGCGTTTGATGGGCACAGTGGCAGAAATTGGGGCACAGTGGCTGCGTTTGATGGCACAGTGGCTGCGTTTGAGGGCACAGTGGCTGCGTTTGATGGGCACAGTGGCTGCGTTTGATGGGCACAGTGGCTGCGTTTTATGGGCACAGTGGCTGCGTTTGATGGCACGGTGGCTGCGTTTGATGGCACAGTGGCTGCGTTTGACGGGTACAGTGAGGCTGCAATTGATAGGGTTTTTTTCAGAATTTTCCATTTGCGACCCCCCCCCCCCAAATTTGGAGCACCAGCCGCCACTGGTTGAACCATTTGGCCCATTTTATATTATAGATGGCATCCCATTAAGATTAACTGTAGTAAGCTCTTAATTTCTGATATAACCATTATACTGTAGCTACTTGAACTGTAGAGACCGTCCACAGATTGATAGGGATGCTTTGAGCAGTTAGAATAGTTTTGAGCAGTTAGAATAATCACCCACTTACACCCTTAGGGACAGAATTCTTCACTGACATCCAAATGAAGTGGTCATCTTCTATACTGACAATCAATATAATGGAACACTACAATGACCACCAATTCAAAAATGCCCCAATTTATGGAAGCACCTCTCTGTTGGCCACAAATATAAAAGGGCATTTCTCTTGACTACCAATATTGGGGGGATTTCTCTACTGACCACTAATAGAAATACAACAATTTTTATTCTCTGTGTTTATTTCCTGTCCATTATTATTATACTTTTAATTTCATGAACATTAAAAAAAAAAAAAAATGTTTTTATAGAGCAGGAAGGTGTTAAAAATTCTCGGCTGTGGCCATCAAATACTCTATGTTCTCCGCATTCTTTATTGTTTTCATAAAACCTTTGGCAACTTAGTGATCACACTTATGTACCCTGGGCTGCAGATAAAGTCATTTTCAGCAGAGGTTCCCCCGAGACCTAAATATGATTTTGGGTTATTTTTATTTCCACAAGAGTTAGCAATTAAAACTAAATGAAACAACAAGAACTATGCTTTCATTTGTTCCAACACCTAACACAGTTTGATCCTTCAGCTCCATTTTGAATCTAAGCACCTAAGGTATTTGGTTTTATTACACTAAATGTGCTCTAATGAGATTGTAGTGTGCTACTGAGACAGTATTTTGAGTAACTAGGCTAAGTATAGCAAGCAACTAGGTTTCTTTTTTTCAATACTTTGCTTTAAGATAACTCACGGAAAATACAGAGACCAAAGAAACCCATGTCAAAGTATATCACTGGTTAAAAACTCACATCATTAGAAACAAGTGAGATCTGAAACAGTACACGGGTCAAGAAGATAACATTCCGGAAGGCCCGGCTCTAAAGAGTCTCTGTATTCTGCAAGGGTTTTCTGTTTAATTTTTGTAAAGAAAAAGAAGAAAAGAAAAAGAAAAAAAAAAACACAAAACAAAACAAAAAAAAAAAAAGGGGGGGGGGAGACGGGGAGGGGGCTAGCGAGGGGTGGAAGGGAAAATCCAGTCAAACCGCCAATCTCTATTTAAGCTAATTTAATTCAGCAAGGCCTTGTACTCAGAGTATATAAATGTGTGCCAGTAGAACCACTTCTTGAGGAATTGATCCCTGAGGCCCTTCTTAGCGGCCACCAAGTCCTCCATCTAATAATTTCATCCACCTTTCTAAACCAGACGGCGATGGGTGGCGCCTGTGCCTGCTTCCATAAGAGCGGTATGAAACTTTTTGCCAGAAAATTATTTTAAAATATTGGCAACTGTGTGCTTGTACTCAATGCATTGTTATCAACCAATATTATAGTAGCGGTACTGTATCCATTCCCATAGAATCACATAATTATGTTATAAAATATTTGCATAGAAATTTAATTGCCTATCAGCGAACGCTAAACTCATGTGTCAGCATCCTTACTGCTCACATGCTGGCTTTGTGGAAAATGTAAAAGGTCATAGGTTTACAGTTGGGTTCTTAGATCTTCTCTATTTTTGAACCCCAGAGGAATGCACAATGATATACATGCCTCTCGAACAAGTCCTTTGTCATGAGGTCAGTTGGTATAGTTTAAAATAAATTCCACACATAAAAACCTGACCTTATCTAATATAAAGAAAGCAAGTGTATAGTGTCAGGCTGCCGGTGCATAGGGTGTGACAGTGCAAGGCCCTGCCACTGTGAAAAGAGAAGGAGATATGACACAGGATTCACACATAGGCAGAATATTGATTCTGAACGGAGAAAGGTGGTTTTTCAACTTTCTCTGGGTTTTGTTATTCCCAGATTGGGTTCTGGAGTTTAGAGATTTCGAAGAGTATTGGGAGGGAAAAAATCCCCAAGCCAGTGTCCAGGTCTTGCAGGAGACTAGCATTCTTTGAGTATAGGTGCGCACAGCCCTTATAGGAAAAGACTTGGGCATAGTTCATGGCTCCTGTTAGGAGACAGGTGTGTTCCCCTCAAGAGAAAGCACCCCATGCTGGAGGAGAGATTCCTTGTCCATAGGACATAGAGAAGCAAGAAAAGTTGGCTTAGGACCGCAGGACTTTATGGGCACACAGCACTTAAAGTACAAAATATACATTTTGTATTTTTGCACATTTAAAATCATAAAATCAATTAAAACCAAACAGTAGCATGGTTGCACCTATGTGTCAATTGGGGTGATGGTCCCTATAGGTATATACAATGATATTCACAAAATACAGTGGTCAATAATCCTGCACAGTATCCATAAATGGGAGTGCCACCATCCCTTTACATGGGGCTCGACATGTTTCACATAGTTCTGCTTCTTCAGGAGCACATGGTGCAGAGGCGAAAAATGCTACCTACAACAAAAGGCGCATAGGAATACTAATAATGGTGCAATTATAATAGTAGAATAATATATCAATATAAGTAATTCATAGGACTGAGAGAGTCAAGACAGCTAAGCAAGTCAAAGAGACTGAGAGAACTAAGACAGCTAGGCGAGTCAGGGTGACTGAGAGAACTAGGACAGCTAGGCAAGTCCAAGGGACTGGCAGAATCTGGAAGTCTCAGAGGAGTGAGAGAGCCCCAGGTGTCAGGAGAACCCCCACCAAGAGGCCAGGGAGTAAGCCTGTGCAGCGAGGTGCTGCTTCCGAAAAGGCTGAAAAAGCCAGGAGAGCTTGGAAAGCTGAATAAACACAGAGGTACCATGTAAAATGGCTTTGGGGACTAGCCAATAGCCAAAGTTGAGGCCTAAGCAGCATAACTAATAAAAAGAGAGACAGGTGGTTAGGTATTATTTCCATTAGCTGTTTTGATGGTGAAAATCCCCTGCACGAGCAACTGTTTTCTGTAGAACTTTGAATTTTATTTAATAAAAGGTGTACCAATGTGCCTTAAACCATAGGCATGGACTCACTAAAAATGCTTTTACCACTGGGCTAATCACCTCAAATATCACAAGGGATAATGGGTTGATACATTTAAAGTAAAAATAAATCACTACAGTAGTCATGTAGCTGTCAGTGGGTGGAACAACAATGAAGTGTGTCAGATGCTGAGTATCCTTTGTGTTGTATAACTCTTGGAGAGAGCATCACACATCTCTGCTTCATCATTCTTTTAACTGTATTTATTTAATTTCATTGGATTAGGCAGTTTCAGATGTCCTGACTAAGGTAATGTTGTGAAAGTAAATTCATATATAGGATAGTACACCTAGAGGACAGTCCCAGTTCTATGCTCTGGACTATAAGGATAACTGCATGACTTGGTAATTTTTTTTTATGATTACTGTATGCATTCCGCCAAAAAATACTAGGGTTACCGTACTTGGATTTTAGATACAGAAGTAATTCAAATGCATTATCCCTTCAGGGAAAATGGCTTGCATTTAGAATGTTTTTAACTTTCTTTGTTTGCATTCACATAAAAAGAGCAATCTAGATGCAAAAAGTCGAGTTTTCTGCCTGCTAATGTAGCATTAAGCTTAAACGAAGACTGTTCCAAAAGATTAAAATCAAAATTTTAAAACTGGTTGGGCTATATTTTGATGCAGATACTCTGTTTCCAGGCTCTATGAAATATTGCTACACTAAGTTACTATAAACCACAAAGAGTCCTCATTGTCCTTCACCTTTATCAAGCATTAAAGCTCTGATGAAGGGGGCATGTTGAGGTCGCTGAAACGCTCTGGGACATTATTAAAAAAAAATGAGGCTCAAATCTTCTTCTATTAGGACTTTGCCTGAATTAACTTCTTGTGGCACTTCCGTGTATCTGGAGCTGCCTCACTAGGAAGAGTATACTCCCAGTTATAATTAATTGGCAACAACGGGAATACCAATTCATTGCATTGTGAAAGATCTCTTTTAATATGCCATAGGTCATGTGGTGGTAGTTTTACCATATACAAATAAAGATATTAGATTTTGTATCTTTGTAAAAAAAAAGTTGATCCGTGTGTGCACTTTTTTTTATTGCCGATAAAGTCCCATTAAATGAAATTTGATTAATTACCAAGGATTACTGTACACTACTGTATCAAATAAACCTTCTTCAAAAGGAGAAGCAGAATTAATATTATGTTTTTTTTTCACATACTTACGTTCTATAGAGATCTCACCTTTAGTGGACAAAGAGGCAGAGAAACATGGTGAAGGTGAGGATGTCAGCTAATGAGGGATGACAATAAAGATGGCAGGGGGTGTTATGGGATAAATAGGCACCTGGGCAAAGCAGACTTTTTACTCATGCAGTTAGGAGATATTGTTCTCTGACATGGGTCATAAGTCGTCTCACATAGTTGTCTCACTACTAGAGAAATAAATTAAACAAAAGAAAACCTATACAGGCGGTCCCCGAGTTACAAACATCCATCTTACATACGACTCATACTTAAAGTGGTTGTAAAGTCTGAAGGTTTTTTATCTTCATGCAATATATGCGATGTCCACGAGTGTCTCGGCCATCCGAAACTCTCCCTCCTGATTGGCTGAGACACAGCAGCGGCACCATTGGCTCCCGCTGCTGTCAGTTAGCCATTAAGGAGAGAGAGGGGATGGGGCTGGGTCGGGGCTCCGTGTCTGAATGGACACAGGGAGCTCTGACTCAGCTCGGGTGCCCCCATAGCAAACTGCTTGCTGTGGGGGCACTGGACATGAGGGAGGGGCCAGGAGCACAGAAAGGGGATCCGAGTAGAGGAGGATCTGGGTTGCTCTGTGCAAAGCCACTGCACAAAGGAGGTAAGTATAATATGTTTGTTACTTTTATAGAAAAAAAACAAGACTTTACAATCACTTTAAGAACAGAGGCAGTGCGACGCCACGCTAGTCCCAGGAAACCGCTTGCTGTCACCTACTGTCCACCTACTATCCAATTTACATACAAATTCAACTTAAGAACAAACCTACGGAATCTCTCTTGTTCATAACCCGGGGACTGCCTGTAAAGACGGAATTTATTAACTAGCACATCCAAGTGCAGATAATAATGAAAAGGTGTTTCAAGATGACGTGGGATGACATCACACCTATGCAAGAGGCTGTCATTCTGGTACACAGGGACAGTGTCAGCGCAATAAGCTGGGCTGCAGATGTGTTACTCGGTTTACATCACGAGAAGACAGTGAACGGGCAGGTAGATGCATTTTATTGCAGAAGAGACTATGCCTGTCTCTTGTAGAATAAAAAGCCTGCCTTCTTGCTGTTTGTTACACAAGTTCTGCTTTAAACTGGTCGCATTTTAACAAAATTAAGTTAATTTATTAATAATTACAGAGCTGCATTCAATTACATTTTTTTTTAAAGTATATATCCTGCTTTGGCCCCACCCTATCCCCTACAGAATACTATGTTTATGTCTACAGAACAGAAGCTGAAAAAATTCAGATTTTCCATTGCCATTTTTTTTTTTTACTGCTTTTAAATAAACTTTTACTTGAAACTAATAACAAACACGTGGTAGTCATCACAAAGTTAATTTGGAGGATATTTTAAATCATATGAGTCTCTGAAGTGCACAATCTTGATCTGAGACACATTGTAGTGGTTTCTTTATATTCTAATCTATTCATAGCAGGCTCAGTGCCCTTCTGTGTGCTGAATATGGATCATCAAGGGAGATCTGAAAATGCTTTAGAAAGTGAATTAATATTAAACTCAACCTGAGAGACACTCATGTTCTCTTCTAAATGTAGGAACATAATGATAAAACATGGAGGCGTGTGGGAACTAATTTGAAAGTTAGATGGTGAGCGGAGAGTTCTCTAAGTGATGTCTTTTCGCTTTCTTCTCAGTCCTGGTCTGAAAGCCTTGATGAAGACTCCTTTCCTGTTTAAAATTAGTTTAACTTGTCTCAAAACTTACTTAAAGTGGTTGTAAACCCTTGTTTACAACTTAATGTTACAGGTAAGCCTATATTAAGGCTTACCTATAGCTAACAAGGGTATCTCCTAAACCTGCACGGTTTAGGAGATATCCCTGTATTTGCATGTGCCGACGTCATGCGGCACATGCACACTAAAGCCAACTGAAGCAATGGCACTATGTGCCGTTGCTTCAGTTGTACTGTGCCGTTATCACGCGCATTTGCGGGAGTGAGGTCATCATGGCTCCAGCCAATCACAGCGCCGGAGCCGCAAGACCCGGAAGTCACTCCGGGACAACATGTCGGCGGCCGGAGGGAGAGACGTGGACCACTGCGGGGGCTTCGATCGGAGGTAAGTAAAACATAATCAGCTAGTATGCTTTGCATACTAGCTGATTATGCCGTTGTCTTGCAGGATTTTTATTTTTTTTGTTTTTGAACCGAGGGTTTACTTCCTCTTTAATCACGCTATATATCCAAAATGTATCAAGTAACATTCTAAAGGCCCGTACACACGGTCGGACTTTTGCCCAACAAACTTCGTTTTAAGCAAGTTGGACCAACAATCCGACCGTGTGTACGCTCCATCGGACAAACTTTTTTTCGTTTGGTTTTGTTTTCATCGGACAAAAGTTGGGTCTGCAAACGAACAAACTTTTGCCCAACAAAAGTCAGATGGAGCAAAGTCCTACCGTGTGTACAGAAAACCATAGGACTTTTGTCCGATGGACAAAACAACTAATGTTAAAATCAACCAACAATAGCAGAAGTTGACCAAAGGGTGGCGGTAAAGAGCAGAAAAGAGCAGAAAAACCATGTGATGTTGCAAAAAGTTTTGGGAAAGTTTGCAGAAAAGTCCTGTGGTGTGTATGCTATGGGTGTGCCCGGCCAACTCCGTTCGGACAAAAATCCACGGAAAAGTCCAATGGAAGTCCGACCGTGTGTATGAGGCTTTAGTTAGATCAGTCTTTTTAATTTTCAACACAGAAGAACCCTAAAAAAAAAAAACTTTCCAATCTCAGGGAACCCCTGCTAAAAAATACTATATCTACAACTCATGATAAATTAGTGTGAGGGTCAGTAGGAAGAATTATCCTTACATTTGTAGTCATTGAGAAGACTCCCCCCTTACTTTTGAGGAGGTTAAAAGTCAAATCCATGGAATGCTTATCAATGAAAGGTTGACTGCAGTTCTTAAAGTGGAGTTCCACCCTGATTTTTGTTTTTCACCTAAAATCTCAAAAAAAAAAAAAAAAAAATGTTTTTTTTATACTCACCAGAAAGGGCAGTAGCTATGCGGAACTAGCTCTTCTGCCTCTTCCTCCACTGTGGTGGTCTTCTTCCTTGTCCTCTGTTACGGTGAATGGGGCTGTGTGTATCCCAGGAGGCAGCCGCCCATTCACAAAGCGCCGTGCGAGTCGCGCATGCGCAGTAGGGCTTCACTGCCTGTTTCCCTTAGTCAGGATGGAGGCGCCGGGACCTGCCAGGACCGAACGATCGCCGTCGGGGGCCCGATATCGTGGGCGCCTAGGACAGGTAAGTGTCCTTATTAAAAGTCAGCAGCTACAGTGTTAGTAGCTGCTGACTTTAAAAGAAATAAAAAAAATTGCGGGTGGAACTCCGCTTTAATGACACATGACAGATTCCTATGGGTTTGGCAACCCTGGCTCAAGCACTCCCCCCCATCTCAAATGACTTTCTGCTTCCTGATACTGTAGTCACTTTCTCCTGAGCCGACACAAGCCCCTGGGGTAACCCACTCCTTCCCCATTTTATCTCTTTTTACTTGCTTTGCATCCCTCGCTACTGGATCTTTCCCTCCCTCCCCTTTTTTCTTCTTGTTCTTTTTTTTATTTTTTAATGCTTCAGATGTGCTCTCCTCCCCATTTTAGACTATGGCCGACTTTTTCTTGCCCCCCCCCTCCTTTTTTTCTTTTGTCTGGCCTTCCTGTGATGGGCTTTTCTCAGCTCCAGCTGGGTTAGAAGTATGGCCAAGGCCCACTGAGTGTGATACTGTTCTAATTGCCCTATGGGGATGTAGCGCCCCTCCACCCCTTTACCTATCTTTTGCTCCTCGCAGGTAGAGAGGGCACACCACGCCACAAGCCCGTACCCTCCTGTGCGAGGAGGTTGAGCGGTGTTGTTGATGGGTCTCCACAGTCAGAAAGTCAGAGAATGTTTCTCACCTCTATGAATGATAAAGACAAGTCCTTGTTTTCCCCAGTAGCTTGAATGTCCACACCAGCTGCAACTCCAACGCAGAGTTTATTTTCTCTTTAGTAAAATAACAGTCTCTGATAGGAAAAAGGTTGGAGTAAAGACAGGACAGCATAAGATGTGGGAAAGGTCCAGGCACAAACACAATTACTTCACTGCTCGGCTTCTCAAGCAGACTTGGCCCAAATGGATAGTCTCCCTAAGAAGGGACTAGCAGCCAAATGGTACTCCAACTTAGACTCACAGTCTCTGCCACAGACTGGGTTGAATTTGGTCTCTGCCACAGACCTGGTGAACTTGGTCTCTGCCACAGACCTGGTGAACTTGGTGCTTCAAAACTTGGCCTCTATGTAAGGAGAAGACATCCCTCCAGAGAGTTACCGGGCCCCTTCCTTCACCGTGACTTATCACCGGTCCCTTGGAACAGTTCCTCCCCCGGCCTCCTCGTCCAAGATACGGGTCCCCTCGCAAAGCGGCACCCTGGGATTCCTCGATCCTTGCTGGGCCCCAGCCAAAGGTGCTGGGTCCAAGGCCTTTGCTGCAGCCCCAGGACTAAAGGTGCCTGGGACTGATTCACCGACCTCCACCCCTGGGCCAAAGGTGCCCAGGGCGGACAGGAACACACTCCTGGGGTAGGACCCCCGACCACGACAGAATGGACAGAACCCCGAACAGGCAGCGTCTGCCCCTTTTATATCCTCTCCCAGCATGCACAGCAGGCCCGCCACACCCACGGTACGGCTGCTGAGAGGGGACACAGAAGGCACAGCACTATATCAGCGGTTCAACCCTGGCCTACTATGGCAGCGCCACCTGCAGGCCACAGGGAACTACACACCAATACTCTCCCTGCGGATAAAAATGGTTGACACAATCCTGACAATTGGGGGTTTGAGCACAACTACCACTCAAACACTTCCCTTAAATTTAGGACCCCGCTACAGGGATATGAGGGGTTTAATGTTTCTGTCCAGAAACACATGTACACCTGCTTAATACGATTACCTTTGGACTTATGCGACATGGTCTTCGGCTAATGGAACATCTAGGTCATGCTACTCATGCTACTTTGTTTAAAGCGGAGGTAAAGCCATCCATAAAACGGTTTAATTTCCGGCACGTGCCGGAAATATGACACTTCCATTGGTTGTGCTCTCAACCAAACTGTCAAACCATCCAATGGCTGGTGTCATAACTGATCACATGTGCAGCATCATGGCAGTTGTAGATTAAACAGAGGCAAAGATGGCAGCTTCCTTGGCTGAAAACGATAGGGGGGGGTTACTTACACTTTAAATGTTGTACTTCATATTTTTGTGGAGATTTTGTGCACTTGTTTACTGAATTGCACTCTACGGGTACTGTTCCTTTTGTTAAAACTTCACAAAAACCTAAGTAAAAGAAGAATCCCCCTCAGATAACTAAAACAAGATCTTTGGTATCAGTGGGAACATATCTGAGGCCTCGTACACACGACCGAGTTTCTCGGCAAGAACCAGCAAGAAACTTGCTGGCAGAGATGTCTTGCCGAGAAATTCGTTCGTGTGTATGGTTTCTCGTCAAGAAAACCGACAAGTAATCTCGACGAGAAAATAGAGAACCTGCTCTCTATTTTCTCGTCGAGATTCTCGCCGGCATGTTTCTCGACGAGAAAAGTGAGTGTGTGTACACTTACCTGTCCTCCCGGAAGCCCGCGCATGTTCGAAATGAATTTGACGCATGCGCGGTAGCTTCCTAGGCATAGGTAGGGTATACCAAGATGGCGGCGACGGCATCGAATGTGACGAGTGCATGCTCGTCGTAGTCGATGACGTCACCGCGTACGCTCCATTCAAAGAACCGCGGGTTCTTTGAATCGAGCGTCTGTACACTCGGCCGGGACAAGTTTCTTGTCCAAGAATCTCGTCGAAAAAAACGACATGTTTTTTTCGACGAGAATCTCGGCCGTGTGTACGAGGCTTGAGAGGCAGAAATTGCTCATTGCTCAAGGAACCCCTAGAAACCTCTGGAGGAACCCTAGGTCTCCATGGAACTCTGGTTGAGAACCCTGTGTAAGATGCTCTATGAGGTTGATTTCCTAAAGGCAAATAGTGTGTGCACTGCGAGTGTAGTTGCTCTAGATCTGAGGGGAAATTCTGAAAAAAGGGGAAGCTCTGCTGGTTTCTACCATCCAATCATGTGCAAGCAAAAATGCTATTTTTATTTTCCTTGCATGTTCTCCTCAGATCTAGAGCAACTGTCTTTGCAGTGCACAGACTATTTACCTTTAGTAAATCAACCCCATTAAATCTAGGGGTAGAGGAATAAGCTGTAATTCTTGTGTCAATGAGATTTTGTTTGCATCCGCACTGTTTATCTCCCCAAACAAGTCTAAAGGAATACAGAAGCAGATTAAAACAGGTCAATGTAACTTTGGAGGTCAACTGCAGATTAAAAGAAGGTCAAGTGCATTTCTACTGTCAAAATCAGAAGTGAGTAAAAGTATCTCTGACATTTGAAAGTTGAATGATGAAGGCAGGGCTTATTGTAATAAAAGTATTTGCACTTCAGCGTGGTTATTTTCGAAATGTTTTAATTTAGAGGAGGCTCCTATTGTAAAATGAACTTATTACTTTACCCAGTTATGAAAAAGCACAGGTTTAAATGATGAATGTTCAGAATTAGCCTGTACAGTAATATTATATTCTAGTCAAACATGAAAATGTTGCTTTAAAAATTATTCCAGAAAAAAAGCTTACCTCATTTTGACATTCATACCTGTTCTAGATTGCTGACTTCATAAGTAGGGAAGAAAGGATGACTACTGGAGAGGTGGAAACATCAAAAACAGAGTAACAGTGGCAGATGCCATATCTCTTTTTTTTTTAAATGCATTCAAAAAGTGTCAGGAAACAATTGAAGTAATTTACTACCCTGGGAGCAGCATTACTGGACCAAGAAAGACAAATAAGTCCCAAGAGAGTAAATAGCTTCTTAAGGACCAGGCCTTTTCTGTCACTTCTTGTTTACAAGTTTAAATCAGTATTTTTTGCTAGAAAATTACTTAGAACCCCAAAACATATATATATATACAGGGCTTTTTTTCAGCGGGAACGCGGGGGAACGCAGTTCCGGCACCTCTAGCACTGAATGTATGTGATGTCAAGGGGTGCTGGGTTGTGCTACAGTCAGTGTCTATTGCTGCTGGGGGATCTAGTGTTGCTGGAAGGGATCTATTTATGCAGGGGGAGGGTCATTGACGGGGCATCTATTGTTGCTGGGGTGGGTCTTATGTTGCTGGGAAAGTCAGTTGTTGCTTGGAGGGATCTACTGTTGAGGGAGAATTCTATTCTAGCTGGCTGCTGGATGGTCTATCGATACTGTCTGTGGAGAGATCTTTTGTTGCTGCTGGGGGTCTGTTGTTGCTAGGGGGGTTTATTTTGTTGAGGGTGGTCTATTGTTGCTCGGGGTCTATTGTTGTTGGCTGCAGGGGATCTATTTTACTGCTTTTCTTGTTATCATTAACAAATTAAAGGGGCAGTACTGGGAGGTGGGTAGGGGGTGGGACCAAGGAACGGTGCTCGGAGGTAGGTAGTGGTGAAGACGGGGTAACTCCAAAAGGGAGAGTTCCTGCACCTATTCTTTGAGAAAAAAAAGCCCTGTATATATATATATATATATATATATATATATATACATACATACAGTATCTCACAAGTGTGAGTACACCCCTCACATTTTTGTAAATATTTTATTATATCTTTTCATGTGACAACACTGAAAAAATTACACTTTGCTACAATGTAAAGTAGTGAGTGTACAGCTTGTATAACAGTGTAAATTTGCTGTCCCCTCAAAATAACTCAACACAGCCATTAATGTCTAAACCGCTGGCAACAAACGTGAGTACAATTGGGCCCAATAAAATGTTCATTCCAGCATCCAGGTTTTGGCTATGGCATGCTCCCTGTCTTTGTCCACCTGCAGGCTGATTGATATGGTCAGTTTCTAGGTGGAAAATCAAACCTGTTAAAAGCCAGCTAAACCCTCATTTGAATGCTTGTAATAGACAGTTATACGTGTGTTGTTCCTGATCAAGCTCCCTGTCTGTCTGCCCTGCTCTGCTAGATTGGATTTCCCTGTGTATGACTTTGGACCGGATTTTGGACTATTCCCTGACCTCAGCCTGCCTTGTACCTGGACCGTCATAAACCATGCTATATCTGTCTGCTAACAGCAAGTATCTAACAAAACAAAAAGTGTAGCGCTAAACTAAATGAGAACTGCACTCAGATAAAGTGCAGTATATAACAGTGATAAATGGTTGAAATAAACAACGTTACATTTAAGAGACAAAAAAATTACTAAATTAAAATATTCAAATAGTCCTCTGTGATGTGAATTGTATATCGTAAAAGTCACCAGAAAATACTAAGTTCATTAATGAAAGCAAAATAAATAGATGCTGGTGAAAATGGTGGATAGCAATCAAAATAATAGTGCTCCTAAATGAACTTGACGTGAAGCGAGTGCACTTAAGGTAACCACCACCAATCGGTTGTAGAAAAGGCTTACCAGAGAGAGTGGACCCCAAAAACATACGTTCAGAGGGTCAACCAGACATAGGTAAGCCGCTGTAGGCAGCGAATCTCCGGCTGCGATTCAAACAGGAACCTCAAACTTCAATCAAATACAGACGGTGGAAAGAAGTATCCTTTGTTTCCAGATAGCGATGACACTTGCAGATAGTGCCCGGTTAGGGCCAGGTAGTGATACCAGATATACGGCAAAAAGTAAAAGAAAAAAAAAGGCACATAGTGTGATACTGTATAAAAGGGTATTTAATGTAGGTAGGAACACTTACATTTTGAAGATGGTAACAGCGCATTATCAAATAATCAAATGGCAACAGTAGGGTACCCGACGCATTTCACATCCAAATGCAGCTGCTATTCAACCAGGCAGCGCGGAATTTTTTGTATTTGTTAACAGCAAGTATCTGTTTGCTTTGCACAGTTTGCATCTGCCCTGGTGTGGTGGCCATCCACTATAGCATTGTGTATAAGTCCTGGGGGCAACCAAGTACCGGTAGGTCTGCTTGCCTTATGGGAAAGGGGGCTGCTATAGGTGAACACAGTAGCCAGCTATAGTGTCTGACCTCTTGCGTTGGGGTAGACGTGACATTATCACAAGCCTTTAACAAATAAAATGTTTCTGTGACTCTACACAGGCTCGCTTATTTGCTGAGGAAATTTGCAAACTGACACGCCAAGTCCAGGAACTGTCTGTGCGTGTAAATGCACCTCCAGCAGTAACACAGGAGCCAGAGCCCAAAGTTAACCCGACTAATCGTTTTTCTGGTGACCCCCATGAGTTTTCCAACTTTAAAAATAGTTGTATGCTATACTTTAAACTTAAGCCACACTCCTCTGGTTCTGAAGCACAGCGGGTTGACCTGATTATTACATGGTTGCAGGGGGATCACCAGTCTTGGGCGTTTAGTCTGACACGGCCAGAGTGTCAGTCAAAGCTTTTTTCAAGTAAGATATCAATTGTAGCGCTGGTGTAAGTGAATAGTGAATAAATACAAATATAACACCCAGTGAGTGAACGTAGGTGCTCAGTCCAAAATCAAATGACAATGGTCCATGTAAAATATCTTATGAATAGAGTCTTTGGTGAAATAAAATCAAAACAAATTCAATATAAATATGTAGTGCTCCCACAATCTTGAAAGAGTGAAGTAAAGATGGCCACTACCGATATGAGAGAGGCTTACCGGAATCTGTGGACCCCAATAAACTTACGTCTAAGGGGTCAACTCAAGCTTAGCGTGTGTCACTGAAGAAGCTGGATCCTCTGCTGATGATTGCCCAAAGCGTTACTCACGACAAATCGTAGCAGGAGGGTGAGCTGGATGCTTGGGGGATGGTGACCCAATGGTGGTTACCCAGGATGGGAACCAATGGTGGTATAAAGGAAAGGAGAAGGGCACATAGCGTGATACTGTTTGGAATGAAATTTAATGTAGGTAGAAACACTTACATTTGGATGATGAAACAAGCGCTTTCAGATAATGTCAACGGCAACAATGGAGACAATAAGCTTCTACTTGATCTCATCTCCTGCTTATCCCTTTATCTTAGGGCAGCCCTCAAATTTTCCACTCGCCTACTCGCAGTTTGCGAGTGGAAAATTGTTTCTGGCCAGGAGCTGGGCTGCCTGAGAGCGCGGGTACCGCCGACATGCAGGGTTGATCGGGAGCCGTTCTCCCATCGATAGCCCTGGGGAAGAGAGCATAGAGGAAAGCCGTGGGATTACAGTTAGAGCGGATAGCCCGCTGTTACAGCTTAGTTTACATTACAATTGCCTCTGCTCCGCTCGTGGTTACACACAGCTCCGCCTCCTGACCCCGCGCCTGTATCAGATAGACAGAACACGTCCCAGCATTTGACTGGCATCCGCTCTAACTGTAATCCCGCGGCTTTCCTCTTCCTCCATGCTCTCTTCCCCGGGGCGATCCTCTGCACAGGTGAGCAGAGGCTAAATATGTGGGCACAGTGAGCAGAGGCTACATAGGTGGGCACAGGTGAGCAGACATAGGTGGGCACAGTGAGCAGAGGCTACAATGGTGGGCACATGGAGCAGAGGCTACATAGGTGGGCACAGGTGAGCAGACATAGGTGGGCACAGATGAGCTGAGGCTGCAATGGTAGGCAGAGTGAGCTGAGGCCGCAATGGTGGGCACAGTGAGCTGAGCCCCTTAATGGTGAGCACAGTGAGCTGAGGCCGCAATGGTGGGCACAGTGAGCTGAGGCCGCAATGGTGGGCACAGTGACCTGAGGCCGCAATGGTGGGCACAGTGAGCAGAGGCTACAATGATGGGCACAGGTGAGCAGAGGCTACAATGGTGGGCACAGTGAGCTGAGGCTGCAATGGTGGGCACAGTGAGCTGAGGCCGCAATGTTGGGCACAGTGAGCTGAGGCCGCAAATGTGGGCACAGTGACCTGAGGCTACAATGGTGGGCACAGTGAGCTGAGGCTGCAATGGTGGGCACAGTGAGCTGAGGCTACAATGGTGGGCACAGAGAGCTGAGGCTGCAATGGTGGGCACAGGTAAGCTGAGGCTGCAATGGTGGGCACAGATAGCTGAGGCTGCAATGGTGGGCACATTGAGCTGAGGCTGCAATGGTGGCACAGGTGAGCTGAGGCTGCAATGGTGAGCACAGGTGAGGCTGCAATGGTGGGAACAGGTGAGGCTGTGGTGGGCACAGGTGAGGCTGCATTGATGGGCACTGGTGAGGCTGCATTGATGGGCACTGGTGAGGCTGCACTGATAAAGTTGTTAATATTTATTTTGGTAACTTAATTCTGCATAAAACATTTAAGTGTCATTTCATGAGATAATTTATGAGGGCGTGCTTAGGGGCGGTGCAGGGTAGGGATCGGTTGGGTTAACTAGTGGCGAGTAACCCTTAAGGCCTGGCTAGTAGCTCAGGACTTGAAATTTTGAGCCCTGTCTTAGGGTATCCCTGGCTTAAAATTCATAACCCGCACATAGATTGGGCTACAGGAGAGATTAGGACCTGGTCCCAGACCTGCATCCAGAACTGCATTAAAACTGCTGACGAGTTGCCCATTTATAACTCTTGTGTGGCCAGTTCCAGTCATGTGCCGTTTTTACAGTCCTATTCGGATGATGATCATGACAATGTTTCCAAGTGTGATTCCAGTTTTCACAACCATGTGCCTTTATATGACTCTGTTATAGTAAAAGATGCTGACAAGTCTATTGAATTCTCTACAGGCCACCTCTCCTGCCAATTGCCACAGCCTGAATCTTTTCCTCCTAAAAGCCAAACTTACCCGCTGTCTCACAGCCTTGAGCCCTGTTTGGAAACTTCCTCTAAGTCCTTAGAAGTCAAGCCCCCTGGATTACCCCTACCTTTGCCTGTCCCTAAACTCCCTTGGACGCACAGCCAGGCTAACTTGTCCAAATGGTTTGCAAACTCTAGGACGTCTTCACTTTAAGGTAATAAAGAGAATTGAATACTCTTACCACAATGTCTGGACCCAACTCACCATACGGTGGTGGATCAACCAAGCTTTTGTCCACTACAGGGACTCAGACCGTGGCAATCTGTAGATGTCCTCCTTCCTCCTCTGCCAAGGATTCCAACCGAAACGAGATATCCAAAGCGGTTAGCAGGGCTCAAGTGGGAAGAGGTCAGGTTTCCAGGGAAAAAAGTTGCAAACAAAGATGGCAGCAGCAAGCCATGTGCACATATCTGTAAACCATTTGCCCATCAGGGAATATCTTGAGGCACCTTCCTTTTCCATTACAGGTTGCTCAATACTTTATGGAGGGTCGGGTGCGTATGGATGAACATTGTGGAGTTAGTCAGCACTGAACCCTGGGAACTTTCCTATATTATATTCATGATGGTTTTTTAACCACACATATACTTGTGAAGTGCTTCATATTACCCAACATAGCCATTCCATCGTTGTGGAACATACGTGGACATTCCCAAGTGATTATGTTACATAGCTCCCTTTGGACTAATTATATACATTTTAAGGCCGCTTTCACACTGAAGCGCTGGATGCGCTGGCGGTATAGCGGCGCTATTTTTAGCGCCGCTATACCGTAGTTTTTTGCGGCGCTATTCAGACGCTAGCGGTGCGGTTTTAACCCCCCGCTAGCGTCCGAGAAGGGGTTTAAAACCACCGCAAAGCGCCTCTGCAGAGGCGCTTTGTGGGCGGTATAGCCACGCTGTCCCATTGATTTCAATGGGCAGCAGCGGTAGAGGAACTTTTTTTCTTGTCCTGCCAGTGCATCGCCTCAGTGTGAAAGCACTCTGGCTTTCACATTGAGAATGCAGGGGCAGGAGTTTTTCAGGCATTTTTTAGGCGCTATTTTTAGCGCAAAACGCCTGAAAAATTCCTCAGTGTGAAAGGGGCTTAAACTTATTTTTATTCATTTATTTGTAGGGTTTTTCCCACCTTTAGTCCCGGTATATCCCCTTGGTCGATCTGCATACCCTCTGGATCTCGAGATATATATATATATATATATATATATATATATATATATATAATTCTCTACCTATTATGATATTAGTTGTTTGAATATGTGTAATTGATTATATGTGTCTTTATGCTTGGATGAATTACCCCCTTCTTTTTACACACCCCTGAAGAAGTATATTTCGAAACGCGTTGAGTGTAAGGAGGTTCTTCATGCATCTCCCTGCACGGTAATACCTGTTGAAATTGTTTATTCCAATTCAATATTTAATCTTTTGTAATTTTAATTATGTTTAACTATGAATAAAACTTTTTCTACTTCAATACTCTGTATATTTGATATCAATACTATCAGTGCCTAAAAAGTCCACCCAGGGGAAATCTCCTTTTCTTTTTCTCAAATATTGGATGTGGCACAGCATATATTTGCCATTCTTCCTTTTTTCTGTTTGTCTAAGAAGTTCTATCCATCCTTTGGATAGACTGCCTCATTCGGCCAGGTGGGGCCTTCAGCCTTTTTTTCAGGGCTCTCTGCTTTCTGCTTGTGTTTCAGCTATCCGGCTTGACTCCTGTGACACGTCACCTGCTAACCAACCTGACCTCGCGGATCCACTGACCCCTGCCCAGTCTGATGGTCCTGTGCTGGATGTCCAGCTCATCTTTAAGGGTCCGGGGGCCCCTCCTCAGAGGGGGGGTAATGTCAGGAGCGTCTAACGCTCCTGCTCCTCATTCCAGCATCTGGGTTTTTGCTATGGCATTCTCCCTGTCTTTGTCCCCTACAGGCTGATTGATATGGTCAGTCTCTGGGTGGAAACTCAAACCTGTTATAAGCCAGCTAAACCCTCATTTGGATGCTTGTGATAGACAGTTATACGTGTGTTGTTCCTGATCAAGCTCCCTCTCTGTCTGTCTGCCCTGCTCTGCTAGATTGTATTTTCCTGTGTATGATTTTGGACCGGTTTTGGAATAGTCCCTGAACTCAGCCTGCCTTGTACCTGGACTCTCATAGAACCACAATATCTGTCTGCTAACAGCAAGTATCCGTTTGCTTTGCTCAGTTCACATCTTCCCTGGCGTGGTGGCCAGGCACTATAGCATTGTTTATAAGTCCTGGAGGCAACCGAGTACTGGTAGGCCTGCTTGCCTTATGGGAAAGGGGGCTACATAAGGTGAAGAACACAGTAGCCAGCTATAGTGTCTGACCACCTGTGTTGGGGTAGACGTGACAACCTCATGGCAAAGAACTCTCTGAGGATCTGAAAAAAATAATTGTTGCTCTACATAAAGATGACATAGGCTATAAGAAGATTGCCAAGACCCTGAAACTGAGCTGCAGCACGGTGGCCAAGACCATACAGTGGCTTAACAGGACATGTTTCACTCAGATCAGGCCTCACCATGGTCAACCAAAGAAGTTGAGTGCACATGCTCAGCGTCATATCCAGAGCTTGTCTTTGGGAAATAGACGTAAGAGTGCTGTCAGCATTGCTGCAGAGGTTGAAGGGGTGAGGGGGGTCAGCCTGTCAGTGCTCAGACCGTACGCCGCACACTGCATCAAATTGGTCTGCATGGCTGTCTTCCCAGAAGGAAGCCTCCTCTAAAGATGATTCACAAGAAAGCCCACAAACAGTTTGCTGAAGACAAGCAGACAAAGGACATGGATTACTGGAACCATGTCCTGTGGTCTGATGAGACCAAGATAAATGTATTTAGTTCAGATGGTGTCAAGCATGTGTGGCGGCAACCAGGTGAGGAGTACAAAGACAAGTGTGTCTTGCCTACAGTCAAGCATTGTGATGGGAGTGTCATGGTCTGGGGCTGCATGAGTGCTGCCGACACTGGGGAGCTACAGTTTATTGAAGGAACCATGAATGCCAACATGTACTGTGACATACTGAAGCAGAGCATGATCCTCTCCCTTCATAGACTGGGCCGCAGGGCAGTATTCCAACATGATAACGACCTTGCCTTGCTAAAGAAGCTGAGGGTAAAGATGATGGACTGGCCAAGCATGTCTCCAGACCTAAACCCTATTGAGCATCTGTGGGACATCCAAAAACAGAAGGTGGAGGAGCGCAAGGACTCTAACATCCACCAGCCCCGTGATGTCATCATGAAGGCATGGAAGAGGACACCAGTGGCAAGCTCTGGTGAACTCCATTCCCAAGAGGGTTAAGGCAGTGCTGGAAAATAATTCTGGCCAAACAAAATATTGACACTTTGGGCCCAATTTGGACATTTTCACTTAGGGGTGTACTCTCTTTTGTTGCCAGCAGTTTAGACATTAACCACTTAAGCCCCGGACCATTTTGTTGCTAAAGGACCAGGCCCCTTTTTGCGATTCGGCACTGCGTCGCTTTAACTGATAATTGCGCAGTCGTGCAATGTTGCACCCAAACAAAATTGACGTCCTTTTTTTCCCACAAATAGAGCTTTCTTTTGGTGGTATTTGATCACCTCTGCGGTTTTTATTTTTTGTGCTTTAACCACTTGACCACTGGGCACTTAAACCCCCTTAATAACCAGACCAATTTTCAGCTTTCGGTGCTCTCACATTTTGAATGACAATTACTCAGTCATACAACACTGTACCCATATGAATTTTTTGTCCTTTTTTTCACACAAATAGAGCTTTCTTTTGGTGGTATTTAATCACTGTTGGGTTTTTTATTTTTTGCGCTATAAGAGAAAAAATACTGAAAATTCTGTAAAAAAATTGTTTTTTTTTCGTTTCCGTTATAAAATTTTGCAAATTACTATTTTTTCTTCATAAATTTTGGCCAAAATTTATACTGCTACATATCTTTGGTAAAAATAAGTACAAATTGGTGCATATTATTTGGTCTTTGTGAAAGTGATAGAGTCCACAAGCTATGGTGCCAAAATCTGAAAATTGATCACACCTGAAGTACTGACGCCGATCTCATTTCTTGAGACCCCAACATGCCAGAAAAGTACAAATACCCCCCAAATGACCCCTTTTTGGAAAGAAGACATTCCAAGGTATTCAGAAAGAGGCATTGTGAGTTTTTTGAAGTTGTAATTTTTTCCCACAATTCTTTGCAAAATCAAGATTTTTTTTTCTCTTTTTTTTTTTCACAAAATTGTCATATTAGCAGGTTATTTCTCACACACAGCATATGCATTCCACAAATTACACCCCAAAGCACATTCTGCTATTCCTCCCGAGTATGGCGATACCACATGTGTGAGACTTTTACACAGCGTGGCCACATACAGAGGCCCAACATGCAGGGAGCCCCTTCAGGCGTTCTGGAGCACCGAGGCCAATTCTGACATTTCTCTCCTACATGTAAAAATCATCATTTATTTGCTATAAAATTACATAGAACCCCAAAACATTATATATGTTTTTTTAGCAAAGACCTTAGAGAATATAATGGTGGTTGTTGCAACTTTTTATCTCGCACGATATTTGCGCAGCAATTTTTTTAACGCGTTTTTTACGGAAAAAAAATGTTTTGTGCTAAAAAAAAACAAACAGTAAAGTTAGCCCAATGTTTTTACATAATGTGAAAGATGAAGTTACGCCGAGTAAATAGAAACCTAACATGTCACCCTTAAAAATTGCACACGCTTGTGGAATGGCGCCAAACTTCGCTACTTAAAAATCCCCATAGGCGACGCTTTAAATATTTTTACTGGTTACATGTTTTGAGTTACAGAGGAGGTCTAGGGCCAAAATGATTGCTCTCGCTCTAACGTTCGCAGAGATACCTCACATGTGTGGTTTGAAAACCGTTTTCATATGTGGGCGGGACTTACGTGTGCGTTCGCTTCTGTATGCGAGCTCACGGGGACAGGGGCGCTTTAAAAAAAAATATATTTTTTTATTGTTCATTTTACTTTATTTATTTTAGTTTGACATGTTTTTCCGCCCCAAATTTTTTTTTGATCACTTTTATACCTATTACAAGGAACGTAAACATCCCTTGTAATAGGAATATGGCATGACAGGTCCTCTTTACAGTGAAATATGGGGTCAATAAGACCCCACATCTCACCTCTAGGCTGGGAAGCCTGAAAAAAAAACAAAAAAAACAAAACAATCCTGGCTTTGATCGTAGCGGTGAGTCGGTAGAAGCACAGAATGATCAAGCGGCGGAACAGCCACTATGATTGTTGTTATGGTGTAGGGAATCGCCGGCTGAAAAAGCTAATATCTGAATGATGCCTGTAGCTGCTCCCATCATTCAGATATCCCCGCACAAAGTCAAGGACGTCATATGACGGCCGGCGGGCGGGAAGTGGTTATTGCAGAGTATTGCCGGGCATTGCGGAGTATGGCAGGGCATTGCGGAGTATGGCAGGGTATTGCAGAGTATGGCAGGGTATTGCATGGGGTATTGCACAGGGGGTATTGCACAGGGTATTGCAGAGTATTGCGCAGGGTATTGCAGAGTATTGCACAGGGTGTATTGTGCAGGGTATTGCAGAGTATTGTGCAGGGTATTGCAGAGTATTGTGCAGGGTATTGCAGAGTATTGCGCAGGGTATTGCAGAGTATTGCGCAGGGTATTGCAGAGTATTGCGCAGGGTATTGCAGAGTATGTTGCAGAGTATTTTGCAGAGTATTGCGCAGGGTGATGCAGAGTATTGTGCAGGGTATTGCAGAGTATTGTGCAGGGTATTGCGCAGGGTATTGCAGAGTATTGTGCAGGGTATTGCAGAGTATTGCGCAGGGTATTGCAGAGTATTTTGCAGAGTATTGCGCAGGGTATTGCAGGGTATTGCAGAGTATTGCGCAGGGTATTGCAGAGTATTTTTCAGGGTATTGCGCAGGGTATTGCAGAGTATTGCGCAGGGTATTGCAGAGTATTGCGCAGGGTATTGCAGAGTATTGCACCAGGGAATTGCAGAGTATTGCACCAGGGTATTGCAGGGTATTGCAGAGTATTGCAGAGTATTGCAGAGTATTGCACCAGGGTATTGCAGAGTATTGCACCAGGGTATTGCAGAGTATTGCACCAGGGTATTGCAGGGTATTTTGCAGAGTATTGGCAGGGTATTTTGCAGAGTATTGGCAGGGTATTTTGCAGAGTATTGGCAGGGTATTGCACAGGGATGGCTGAGCAGGGATGGATGGATGGCTGGATCTGTGACTGCAATTGTCACAGATCCAGCCCACAGTGCTGCTGCTGCCATCCGCTCTCTCCCCCTCCCCTCTCACACTGTACCGATCGGTACAGAGAGGGGAGAGAGGAACCGGCGTCATCACATGACGCCGGTCTGTTTACAAGTGATTCTGCGAGGACGTTATATAACGTCCTCCCAGAGTTAAGCAACCACCTTGTCGACGTTATTTGTCGGCAGGTGGTTGTTAACTGGTTAAACAAAAATAGAGTGATAATTTTGAAAAAAATTACATATTTTTTTACTTTTTGCTATAATAAATATCCCCCAAAAATATATAACAAAACATTATTTTTTCCTCAGTTTAGGCCGATACGTATTCTTCTACATATTTTTGGTAAAAAAAATAGCAATAAGTGTTTATTGATTGGTTTGCGCAAAAGTTATAGCGTCTACAAAATAGGGGGTAGTTTTATGGCATTTTTATTAATATTTTTTTTTTACTAGTAATGGCAGCGATCAGCGATTTTTATTGTGACTGCGACATTAGTGCGGACAAATTAAGACACTTTTGACACATTTTTGGGACCATTGTCATTTTTACAGCGATCAGTGCTATAAATATGCACTGATTACTGTGAAAATGACACTGGCAGTGAAGGGGTTAACCTCTAGGTGGTGCTGTAGGGGTTAAGTGTGACCTAATGAGTGATTCTTACTGTAGAGGGGCGTGGGTTGGCGTGTGACGTCACTGATCGTCATTCCCTGTGACAGGGAACAGACGATCACTGACATGCCACTAGGAAGAACAGGGAAAGGTTTGTTTACACTTACCTCTCCCCGCTCTTCAGCTCTGTGCCCCGATCGCGGGACACCCGCAGCGATCGGGTCTGCGGGTCCCGCAGCCACGGTCATGGAGCTTCAGACTGTGTCGCGAGCGTGCCGCCGATGGCGCGGGCGCAACCCACGGATGGGTTCCTAAAGGGGACACACCTGTACGCCCTTGTGCCTGTCCGTGCCATTCTGTCGACGTATATCGTCATGCGGCGGTCCTTAAGTGGTTAATGGCTGTGTGTTGAGTTTTTTTGGAGGGGAAAGCATATTTACACTGTTATACAAGCTGTACACTCACTACTTTACATTGTAGCAAAGTGTAATTTTTCCGGTGTTGTCACATGAAAACATATAATAAAATATTTACAAAAATGTGAGGGGTGTACTCACTTTTGTGAGATACTGTGTGTGTGTGTATAGATATAGATATAGATATAGAGAGAGGAGAATAAAATGGTGATCATTTCACTGATCAATTTTTTTATGTCCCACAGTATTTGTGCAGCTGTTTTTCAGACACAATTGCGCAAATAAAATTGTGCATGCTTGTGGAATGGCGTTATCTGTTTAGAGTTACAGAGGAGGTCTAGCACTAGAATTATTGCTTTCTCTATATCGTTCACTGCGATACCTCATGTGCTGTGCAAACACCGTTTACATATGCGTGCAAGACTTACGTTTGTATTCGCTTCTGCACGCGAGAATGGAGGGATTGGGGGCGCTTGAATTTTATTTTTTATTTTTTTACACTGTCCCTTTCATTTTTTTAACACTTTTATTCCTATTACAAGGAATGTAAACATCACTTGTAATAGAAATAAGGGGTGACAGACCTTCTTTATGGAAAGATCTGGGATCTATAAAGCCCTGTACACAGGATCGGTTTTACTGATGAAAACAGTCCGATGGACTTTTTTCATTGGACAAACCGATTGTGTATGGGCCCCATCGGTCTTTTTTCCATCGGTGATTAAAAATAGAAAATGTTTTAAATTTATCCGATGGAAAAAAAAACAATAGCAAATTCCGATCGTCTGAGTGGAACTCCATCGGAGAAAAAACCCACGCATGCTCAGAATCAAGTCGACGCATGCTCAGAAGCATTGAACTTAATTTTTCACGGCTCGTCGGAGTGTTTTACGTCACGGCGTTTGGGACGGTCGGATTTTTGACTGATGGTGTGTAGGCAAGACTGATGGAAGTCAGCTTCATCGGAAATCCGATGGAAATCCGATGGAAATCCGATGGAAAAATCCCTCAAGACCCTCAATCTCTCCTCTACCCTTGAACGCATCAGATCAAAAAGAAAACATTGATCAGATGCTATAAAAAAAATGTTTTACTTCTGGCCTGGAAGTGACATGATGTCACTCTGGTCCTCCCAGATCAGTGGTTCTCAACTCCTGTCCTCAGGACCCACAAACAGGCCAGATTTTAAGTATTACCTTGGGGAGATGCAGACTAGAATACTGCATTTACTGAGCTGCAAATGATATCACCTGTGATGTATTTCAGTTATCTTGCAAACCTGGTCTGTTCGTGGGTCCTGAGGACAGGAGTTGAGAACCACTGTCCTAGATGATATAGGTGATCAGAGACAATATGGTCTCTCTTCACCTCTATGGCCAGCCATGCGAACAATCAAATTGTTTTCCGGACTCACTGGTGAGAATGGTAAGCCCAAGAAAAAAAACAAAAAACGTCCCCTCCCGCTGCTTCTTTTATGAGAAAGAGAATCGCCAGCTGGGTAAAAAAAAAAAAAAAACGGGGGTTATGGCCGATATCTTAAACCATAACCCCGGTAAACCACTTCAAAGCTGCAACGTATATATACGTATTGCGATCTTGAAGCGGATAGGCAATTGTTGTACTTGGCATCTTGAGCTGCAAGCTTTGGTGTTAGCCTACTACAAATGGTAGTCCACAATTGTGCCCTAGTAGCATACAAAATAATTCCGCGCTGCCCTCTGGATAAGCTGCTAACACAACAAGTAGACAAATAGTAAAAAGCGTGGAAACAAAAAGTGTAGCGCTAATCAAAAAAAATGAACAAGAATGCATGACGCACTCAAATGAGTATATAAAAACGGTGCAATATAAAAAAAGACACTCAAATATTAAGTAAAAACAATAAGAAGTCCTCATATATACAAAATGTCTATATGCGAAATACAAGTGAAAACTTGTGCAACTGAGTGTCCTAAAGTAATTCAAAAATCCACAATTGTGCCCTAGGCAAATTGGAATGCTTATTGTGTGGCTGTGTCTATTATGCTGGTTTCCTTTAATACACAGAAAATATTTTGAAGGTCTTATATATTCATAGCACTATATGGAACTAATAGTATTTTATCACTTACAAGTTGCTCTTATGTTTTGACACCACTAGCCCTAGCAGAGGACAAATATGATATCCAATTACTGAACTGCAATAAACACTTATTAAATGTGGTGACTTTAGAGCTGTCACTGTGCCTATTCCAATAGCGAAATTTGTCAGTCTGCCATTGTCTGGCCAGAAATAGTTCCTTTTCATGGCAGATTCAATCTTAAAATAATTATAGGGCAGAAAATAGCAAGAGGAAAAAATAAACTGTAAGATAAGAATTATTTAGTTAGAAATAGCTGTATTTAATAAGGTGTTATCAACAGTTATTATCCTTAATTTCCCAAATGTCTACATGGCGGATTGGCAGCGTCATCACAATGTTTGTGAACAGTGAAAACCTCAGTTTGAAAATGTTTTTTTTTTTCTTTATGTGCTTTGTAAAAAAAATGCTGCTTCCAGCAAAGAGGCATTATTTAGCACTAAATGTGAGTACATTACAACAAATCACTCTGCCCACTGACAAGCTTTGTAGAGGAACCTGAAAGGGAAAGTAGAAAGGTGACGGCTGGCTGCAGAAAACAAAAAAGGAAAGAAAAATGAAGTTATCATGACAGCTTTAACTCGGCTTTTCCAAATATAATATGGATATATAAGCATGGATTTCAAGGGAACATAGTGAATGAGGCACTCTTTAGTGCAAATCTGACAGCAGTTAATAGGCTTGCCACAGCCACGTGGTCAAAATGTGATAATTCAAAAATTCTTCTTATAATATAAAAAGCTCAGATCACTAGATGTGCTTATGGAAAAGTAAAGAATAGACCTGGTCGCCACCAATATTCAATGAGGTTGGTTTACTAAAACTGGAGAGTGCAAAATCTGGTGCAGCTCTCCGTGGTAGCCAATCAGCTGGTTTCTATGGAGAGCTGCATCAGATTTTGTACTCTCCAGCTTTTGTAAATCAACCCCAATGTGGCCAATCAGCTGACTGGAAGTTTTCTGCTCTAAAGATTGAATGTAGTCACGTGACTCTGCTAAAACCAGCCAGATGATGCTTATGGCCATTACAAATAAATGTGTAGCGGAACCCCCGTATAGTCTGCTGGATATTGTGGTCCCCCTGTCTTCCTGCCCCAGCCCGGTATTCACTTCCCAGTCACTCTTGAGACAATGAACAGTCCGTAGGTTTGTTTTGTATTTTATTGAGGGGCTTTGAATTTGGATAGGGTAAGGAAAATTATGGGATGCCCAGAATCAATAATATAATCAATAGACTGATCGGTTGAAACCTCTATTTACACTTCTAGAGTTCCAGTCTCCTCCAGCACAATGATTATTTGTAGATTGTCCCTCTCTCTCCTGTACAATACTTGGTTCCTGCCATGGATATGCAGTAGTGTTTGTCTGTCAGCTTACCTTCCTTCCCATGTGTTCATCTTAGAGGCCTGAGCCCTTTCACCTGGCTTCCTTTATAATCTCCTCCCAGCCTGACTCCACCCCAGGCCCTATCACTGAACACTATATTAACCTGTGCACTGCAAGCCTGCTTTGCTGATCAACGTGTTTGTTAGGCATTGTGTGTTTGGGTTCCTGCCTGCCGTGTGCTGCGTCTGTCTCTCTGTTACGTTATTGGCTTGTCCCCGACTATCCCTGTCTGCTCGTGACCCTTGACCTTCGGCTCGTTCTTCGTTATCCTTGTCTGCTTGTGGCCCCTGACCTTCAGCTTGTTATTCGGATCTCTCTCATCTTGTGCTGCTGCTTCCCCTCTTTTCCCCTTATCCTACGGGGCGTGAGCTAGGAAACTCCAGGGGCCGCGACCTGGTCCCAGCCTGCAGCTAACATCCTCACCACTAGAGGCCCTGGAGAAGACCAGCTGGGTCTTAGACTCCGCGCCCTGGGGAATCTTGGCTCTAGCTTCCGTTTGGATCCCGGTTGTGCTCCTCTGGTCCCGCTTTCCACAACCACCCAGTTTCCTATCCGCAGAAGCCAGCCATAGGGTTCACTACCTCGCGGTGCACTCCTGTCCCCCTACGGTGTGCATCTGTCACCTGGCCACAGGTGACCCTGACAGTTTGATCAGCCATGAACCCGGCTGACATCCTGTTACCCGTGGATGATCCGTTGCAGGGCATAGTTTGCAGACTTGAAACCCAGGAATCGAATCAGACTCAGGTGATGCGATTCCTCCAGGATCTGGCTTCTCGCTTTGAGCAGCTTCAGGCCTCCTTGGGAACCCTGAATCCGCAACCTCAAATACAACCAGCGGCTGCACCTATTGCACCAGTCGCAGCCACACACTCACTACAACTGCCAGCTCCGTCCCGTTTCTCTGGGGACTCCAAGGCTTGCAGGGGGTTCCTTAGTCAATGCACAATTCATTTTGAGCTCCAGCCCCAAAACTTCCTGTCTGATCGGGCTAGGGTAGCCTATATCATTTCCCTCCTCTCTGGTGAAGCTTTAGCCTGGGCAGCCCCTCTGTGGGAACTGAATGATCCAGTGGTTTCTAGCCTGTCTGGCTTCTTGAAACTTTTTCGGAATATCTTCGAAGAACCGGCTCGTGTCTCTTCAGCGGCCAGCGCCCTTTTACGTCTCCGCCAAGAGTCTGCTTCTGTGGGACAGTATGCCCTTCATTTCCGCATACTGTCGGCTGAGTTGAGCTGGAACAATGAGGCCTTAGTCGCAACCTTTTTGCATGGCCTGTCTGATAGAGTGAAGGATGAATTAGCAGGAAGAACCATCCCAACTGATCTGGCCGGCGTTATCTCCTTGTGTAACCAGATCGATATTCGCTTTCAGGAGAGGACCTTAGAAAAGCAACGCCAGCACTTCTTGGTTCTTAGTCAGCCTGAGCTCCCCTCTCTTCGACCCGTAGAGCATCTCCTACCAGCTGAGGAACCCATGCAGCTGGGTCGGACCAGGCTATCCCCCGAGGAACGTGCTAGGCGCAGAACTCTTGGTCTGTGTCTTTACTGTGGGGGCAAAGGTCATTTTCGTGACACTTGCTCTCTTTGTCCAGAAAAACGTCCGGGTCCACTTCATCTGGAAAGTGGAGTATTGGACCCAGAAATATCACCTTCCCCTTCTCGTCTTCTGCTTTCTGTGTTCCTTCATGTTGGTGCTTCTTCTCATTCAGTCTCAGCATATCTGGATTCCGGAGCCGCTGGTAATTTCATGGACTGGGAAATCGCATCGTCCATGAGACTTACTCTTTTGCCCCTCACCACGCCATTGGTGGTCTTGGCGATTGATGGTACTGTTCTCCCAGGGGGACCTATCCGCTTCCAGACCCTCCCTGTTAAGATGTCGGTAGGGACACTCCACCAGGAGTGGATATCCTTCCTTATCTTACCCAAGGCCTCAACGCCTATAATTTTGGTTCTCCCATGGTTACAGCTCCATTCTCCTCATGTGGACTGGACTACTGGACAGATCCTGGCTTGGGGTCCCTCCTGTTCCTCGTCCTGCCTACCCAAGGTTGCCCCCTGTGAATCTGAGCCGGTCATTCATTCCGGGTTGCATAACCATTTACATTTCTCTGTCCCTAACCACCCTTGGACGCACAGCCAGGCTAGCTTGTCTACAAGTCCTGCAGTCGCTACACCTGACTCAGCTATTCACTCTGCCTCTGTACTAGTTATGCCAGTCCAGCCCATGCCCAGTGAGCCTCCTACTTTTTCTTGTTCGGGACATTCTGCTTGTCCTTCAGCCATTCAGCTTGACTCCGGCGACATGTCACCTTCTAACCAACCTGACTTCAGGGTTCCACTGACATCTGCCCAGTCTGATGGTCCTGTGCAAGATGACCAGTTCCCCTTTAAGGGTCTAGGGGACCCTCCTCAGATTCCTGTTGATCCTCTCATGCCCTTGCTTATTCCTAGAGAGCCTTTGGTCCTCAATAGATCTTCTTGTCATCTCCCTACCTCGTTTTCGGTCTCTGAGGATAATTTTAAGTACGAGGTTAGACAAGTTCTGGATTCTCGGCTCTGCAGAGGCATTCTTCAGTACCTTGTGCATTGGAGAGGTTTTGGTCCTGAGCAGGTGTCTTGGATCGCTGCATCTGATGTCGCTGCACCTCATCTGTTGAGAAGGTTTCATCAGAGATTTCCCTTTAAGCCTGGGTCCAGGCGGGGGAGGGCCCATAAGAGGGAGGGTACTGTCATGGATATGCAGTAGTGTTTGTCTGTCAGCTTACCTTCCTTCCCATGTGTTCATCTTAGAGGCCTGAGCCCTTTCACCTGGCTTCCTTTATAATCTCCTCCCAGCCTGACTCCACCCCAGGCCCTATCACTGAACACTATATTAACCTGTGCACTGCAAGCCTGCTTTGCTGATCAACGTGTTTGTTAGGCATTGTGTGTTTGGGTTCCTGCCTGCCGTGTGCTACGTCTGTCTCTCTGTTACGTTATTGGCTTGTCCCCGACTATCCCTGTCTGCTCGTGACCCTTGACCTTCGGCTCGTTCTTCGTTATCCTTGTCTGCTTGTGGCCCCTGACCTTCAGCTTGTTATTTGGATCTCTCTCATCTTGTGCTGCTGCTTCCCCTCTTTTCCCCTTATCCTACGGGGCGTGAGCTAGGAAACTCCAGGGGCCGCGACCTGGTCCCAGCCTGCAGCTAACATCCTCACCACTAGAGGCCCTGGAGAAGACCAGCTGGGTCTTAGACTCCGCGCCCTGGGGAATCTTGGCTCTAGCTTCCGTTTGGATCCCGGTTGTGCTCCTCTGGTCCCGCTTTCCACAACCACCCAGTTTCCTATCCGCAGAAGCCAGCCATAGGGTTCACTACCTCGCGGTGCACTCCTGTCCCCCTACGGTGTGCATCTGTCACCTGGCCACAGGTGACCCTGACAGTTCCTGGTACAGCTAGCACATGGTAGGCCCAACTCTGATTCTGTCAGGCCTTAGCAACTGCCATTTGCAGGCAGGGACCGCGGGCCCCTTTAATGTAGCAACAAAAATAGGAAAGTCTTTGGTGCTAGCTGACCTATGGTGGACTACTGCTCCCAGTCAGTCCTCTTCAGGCCCTTCCAGACCTCCCGGCTGCAGCTGCCGAACTTCACTGCCCATGACATCACAGTCTCTCCTGCTGGCTCTACATCCATCTCAGACTGCACACTCCCAGTCCGCTCCGGCATGCCTCCCCTGCGTTCCCAACTGTGCCTCTCATCTCCAGCCCTCCTGACTGCACTCCAGTGGATCCCTCCTGGAGACTTGCTCGGCAACACTAGCTCCCGCTGTCTTTCTCGGTTCCTCTTTGTGCCTTCTGTCCAGATCCTCCTTTGTTACTCAGGAAGGGTCTGACTTGCACCTGAACCCCTCAGGCCCGAGGTCCCCAGACTGGGGAGTGCCTCAAAGGCCTCAACAACCTAGTGCTCCATCTCCAGCTTCTTCCACCTGACAACCCCTCTTCAGCTGGGCTGAGCCAGGATATATCAAGAAGGCCTGCCCCCTGCCAATCCTAGTTGGGGATTGGTCAGGGCTTCTTGAGTCACCCCAGACAGCTCCACCTCTCTTCCCCTCCTTTCTTTTAGAATCCTCTAGAAGCAGGAGGGAAATAACCAAAAGGTGATGCTATCTGTGAGTCACCAGCCTACACTGAGCCACTCCCAGCCCACACAGATCAAAACCAACAGGCCTAGATTACAGTTAGGCCTGATAAAATTTACCTGCATTACAAAAAATCCTACTTCTAACACCTACCTAAAGTAGAGGGTGCTACAAATGTTATAAATGTTTTTAAATGTGTAAAATGTATGTCATCTAAAGCTGTGGAAGCCTGTAGATTAATTTTTTTGGGTGTGGACTTGATACAATCTTTCATCAAATTTGCATTTGATTGTATTTGCAACTCTTTGTTCCCTTTAAACAACTACACTCCTTAACCCTAAAGCCGCGTACACACGATCGGATTTACCGATGAAAACAGTCCGATGGATTTTTTTCATCGGACAAACCGATCGTCTATGGGCCCCATCGGTCTTTTTTCCATCAAAAAATAGAACATGTTTTACATTTTTCCGATGGATAAAAAAACAATAGCAAATTCCGATCGCCTATGGGCAAGTCCATCGGTTAAAAAACCCACGCATGCTCAGACTGAACTATGAGACGGGAGCGCTTGTTCTGGTAAAACTAGCGTTCCTAATGGAGAGAGCACATTCGTCATTCTGCAAATTTTTGCCTCTTTTAATGCAGCGCATTGTTTTCTTCTTTATAATGGTCTTTAAACTGTTTTTTTGCTGCAGATCTTTATCCCGAGGTTCTGAGAAACGTATTTCTTTATAGTTTCTTGTCATCTCTAGAATAATTTTATATATTTTTAAAGCCAGATCTCCCTAATTTTAATTGTTATTTAGAATCAAGATATACCATTTTTTTTTATTTTATTAGATTTTGGTTCCTGTGGGCTCATTTTTTTGGGTGTCAAGTTCTCACAACAACATAACTTTTTTTTTATTTGTTCCTCAAAGAGGTTGGTGTCCCTTTTTAATTACACATTGTATTTATGACATCTTATTGCTACTCCCAATAAAAAAACATTTTTCCGAAATCAAAAATCCATTTATTCTGGCAAAAAATAAATAAACAGGAAGGGCAACAATTGTTAAATTAGTGGAATTTATGAAGACTTTGGACCCCAAAGGCAGACATTACTATGATGAACAATAAAATCAACATGAGGAAATCAGGAGCAGCAGCCGAAGACATACATCATCCCAAGCTGTGGTACTCCTACAAACTGAAACTTCTGGAAGAGCAGCTTGAAGCCAGGGAATCACCTTCTGCTCTTCTTGGTAGCCTTCCTTCCACTTCTCCCTGCAGTGTTCCCTCCATGCTTCCCTCCAGCGTTTGTTCCACGCCCCCTTTCACGCACCCTTCCAGGCTGTGGCTCTGTCGGTGGTAATGTGGCAGGAAGAGGAGGAGAAGGATGGGGAAGATGGCAGAGATGAGTGGCCTCTGTCAACTGCCCCATCCCCGCCATGTGAATGTGAACACCAGGTGCTCACAGAGGGCACTTTGTCGCTCCTCCAGTTTCAGAAGTTTTTCTGAGAGATATGTAGCAAAGCCCTCAACAGGGTTGAGGGGGGCCCTCATTATGGCAGCAGCGTCCCTTATCATCTGAAGTGACTCCTCCTCCACCTTTGTCATCTGCCGAGTTTTTGTGGGTCTGACGTGGAGGGGAGCCACTTGGGGCTGTGTGCTGCCACTAGGCCTGGGGACCTGTTGAGTGCCACTTGGTCCGGCCTACTCCTGGCTGCCACTCACCTCTGCCTCCTCCTGCCACATTCCGGAGCCTCTTCCTCCTGGCTGAGCTCATCCTGTGTAGAAAAAAGGGACATAGTTTTATTTTTTGTTGAATCAATCACACACAATTTTCATCTCATGACTGTTGCAATTTGAATCTTAAAAAATATAAAAGACTCTCATATTGACCCCTGCTTTTTTATATACTGTACCAATCATTAATGTTTATTTATTTTTTTATTTTATTTTTTTTTAACATTTAAATTTTGTCATTTGTGAATAATAACATCTAGTTCTCAAAAATCAATTAAGGACAATAAATATCTTTGAAAATAATATACCTGGCTGAAGATGCGCAGATATGGCTCTTCAAGCTCAGGTGGCTCCTCCTCCCCCTCTGCAGGGGTGGAGGGAAGGGTGGAAGGAACGCTGGAGGGAAGGGTGGAAGGAACGCTGGAGGGAAGGGTGGAAGGAAGGGTTGAGGGAAGGGTGGAAAGTGATTCCCTGGCCTCAATCTGGTCATCCAGAAATTGCAGATGCTTGTAGTACCACAGCTTGGGCTTAACTACTTCGTCTGCTGCTGCTCCTGATCTCATAGAAGCACGGACTTCTTTATAGCGTTTTTTGTACGCATTCCTCATGTTGTTGATTTTACTATTCATCATAGTATAGTCTGCCTCTGGGATCCAGGTCTTCATATATTCCGCTAATTTAACAATTGTTGCCTTGCGTACTTGGCTATTATGGTAGGAGCTATTTTTTAGCTCCCAGAGGTTGCGCATTTCCTTATACTTTTTGATAAAAATTAACATCACGTCTGGCTAACGCAATTTATGCATAGTTCTTTCTACAAGATAAAACACAAGACAAAAACAGGAGGTCAGCTTCAATTGTCCTAATCATAGCCCAATATAGGCCTTTACAATCATGAACCAGTATAGGCCACTGATGCCCCAAGTTAATTTCTTACCTTAGTAGGATTCGTTCGGCACTTCCGGTCGTCCTTACCCCGCGCAACCACAACCTCGGTTACCCTTTATATACCCTGCGCATGCGTGAAACTTCGGCCGCGTCGCCCGCCCATGACGGTCTTTTTCTGAATTTCCCCGCCCCTTCTCATTCGGCGCACAGTGGGAGACGACGACATGGCGGTGACACAGGTGCGTGCTTTATTATTAAGTACTGACGAGGAAAGCCCGGAGGCGGGAACATCCCGATCCAGGAATAAAAGATTCAAGGCGACTAATATGTCATTTGCTGAGATGGCGGAGATGGTGGACATCCTGCGGAGGAAGGATTACGATGGGAAGCATGGGCCATACGACACCCCTAATCTCAGGAAGTCTCAAATAATGGACAAAGTGTCGAGGAGTCTCTATAATAAATTTGGGGTCAGGAGATCCAAGGAGCAGCTCCGTAAAAGGTGGTCTGACCTGAAGCTGAGGGAGCCGGGCCAGTATAGGAAGCTTAAAAAATTCCTGGACAAAAGTAAGCTTTTTTTTTTACTGTCTTTAATCAAATTGGAATATGTATTCTTGCATGTTTTGCTCCATATGCTTGGATTGTCTGGTTTCATATTGTAGAATGGCAACTTTCATGTGAAGTTGAGTGGACTCATTTTTGGTAATGTTTCCTAGTAAACAGTGATTGTGTAAAAAATACCATGTTTTGCACATATACACGTAAACCACATGTGGTCATGCCTATTTGGCGTTAAACAACGTTTATATATACATTGTTGTCTAGATGATGTGTTGTAAGTATAATAAGTAGAATGTTAAATGGTAAACTAGATTCTGTGTAAAGGAGAGGACACTCAAGCAGCTGGTTATACATCTTGACTCAGGAGCACTATAGTGTGGGCCAGTGTTTCTCAACTCCAGTCCTCAAGGCGCACCAACAGGTCATGTTTTCAGGATTTCCCTCCAAAGAAACAGCTGTGGTAATTACAAGGCAGTGAAACTGATCAAATCACTTGTGAAAAATAATGGAAAGCCTGAAAACATGACCTGTTGGGGCGCCTTGAGGGCTGGAGTTGAGAAACCCTGGTGTGGGCCACCAGAACAACCTTTTTAGGGTGTCACACACAGGTGCTCCAGTGGATACCTTGGGGTGTCTCCTTTTTATTTCTGAGGACCAAGAATGAAAGTATTCTTGCTTTGTTGAATTACCAAAATCTCATATGTTCATCTTGGAACTCTGGCAAAACCAACAATTGTACCCCACTTCCAGGCAAAGTTATAAAATTATGCCCTCAAATCTTTGTATGCTAAAGGATACCTTTTGATTGTTTCATTCTGTAGCGGTCTCACCTGCCTTCTCCCCTCTCTTTATGGCTGTATGACTCGTCTAGGGGTATCTGGGAGAAGGTGGAAAGATGCACACCACCAGCTCGGCTCTCTGATGTAGTATGCAGAGATATGAGCTAACCGTTTACCTTCGGGTCTGCGTTTTAGGCCGGAGCCTCAGCTTCTCCTATGGAGGATGATTGCCACTGTCACAGACAGGGACACTTAGCTTCCAGTAACACGAGTTCCACACCAATAAAAAGTCCAACACTGTTTTATTTGCTTTGATCAACAGGTAGGCTAGTTGAACTTCAAAAGAACAGACAGGGTGTGGGAAAGAGTAGGTCCAGGCACAACTTAATGAATAAAGTCTCTCCTGTTCCGTTTAGTGCAAACAGGCTTGGCGCACAGTCACTGCCACCGACCGTGAATTTGGTCCCTGCCACTGACCTGGGTGAACGTTGAGGCCTCTGCCACAGGCTTTAAATTAGGCCTGCCACTGACCTGATGAAGATGAGTCTCTGCCACAGACCATGAGAACATGAAATACCTCCGTTAGAACAAACGACCCCTGTCAGAGGAAGACATCCATCCGGACGGTCACCAGAGGCCCACACCGGCACCGGCAAAATGCTGCACCGGCTCTACGGGAGGGTCACCTCTCCGGTCCCTTACGCCCTGGATTCAGGCACCCAATACCGGGGGCACCTTAGAAATGCTTCGCCCTCGCGGGACCCAGTCGAAGGTACTGGGCCCCAGGCCTTCTTGTAAAGTACCTCACCCCAGGCTGAACGTGCCTGGGATGGAACTCGACTGCACGTGCCCAGGCCAAGGGCGCCTGGGCACAGACGAACCGCAGCAGCCCCCAGGCTGAAGGTGCCTGGCGAATGGACCTCGTGCGCAAGATGTCCGCCCCCTTTATTTCCTCTTCCAGCAGGCACAGCGGGTTCCCCGCCTCGCCGTACTACTGCCGCGAGAGGACACAAAGGGCACGGCGCTAGAATGGCAGTTCAACCCCGGTCCCAGGTGACAGCGCCACCTAGGGACCGCAGGGAACATGACACCATTCATACCTCCCACACTCCAAAGTGTCCATAAATCCCTAAAAATCAATGTATCTGGGCCATCTATGGCCCAGATACGCCCCTATAAATTTGACACCCGCTACAATTCTCATAGGGGAGAGGAGACTGGGAGGACACCAATGTGAGGAGCCTAGGAAGCACAGACCACATAAAGAAAACCAAGATCCAAAAGAACCCCAAGATCAGCATGTGGAGGAAGCAGAGGTGGAGGAAGGAGAGGTGGAGGAAGGAGAGGTGGAGCTTATCACCACAACAGGTCAGTGTCTGTCACCACAGCTTCTGGTAAAAAGAGATGTAGGCCTGCATATCTCCAATACCTTTTTATTTTTAGGGGATGAACTTGGTGGTGTGTCAGAAACTCCTACTACTCTATTCTCAAGTGCTAGTGCCCAAATCGTCATTCAAGAAATAATGGAATGTAGTAGCGAAATGGACATAATGAGGAAAAGGATGAATGTTATTGAGCAAAAATATAAAAACTTTTATGAGACAACACTCTCCTTCATATCTATCTACTGTTGGGCCTGAGGCCGGTGTATCAGGCATGCACAATCTTACTGGCCTGGAGACTGGCTGTACTGGCTTGGCCCCCCAAAGCGCCCGTGAAGTACGTGATAAATACGTTGAGTACTTCACGGGTAGGGGGGCCATCGCAATGCCAGACCATATTTGAAACCTTTTGCAAAAAAAATAAAAAAAATAATATTTTTTGTAAAACTTTGTTTTGTCATAATTTATTTTTATTATTATGTGTCTCCCAGGTTATCATAGTACACTTTTTAGTAGTGCCAAGTGTATTTGTCTTTAGTAAATAGCCACAATTGTCACACTTAAAAACCTGAACTTTCCCATTTTAGATAACTGCTATTGAGCATAGAAAGAACAAGGCACACATTGTTGAGTGTCCAAAATGTTTTTTACTGGAGAAATGTTTTTTTTTTGTCTTTGCAGAAACATGCATGGGTCGAAAAAAAAGAAAACAAAAAAAAAGAACTTACAAAGTTCAACCTTAAAAATATAAACATGAGATGGGGTGATGTCACCCCTGAACCATCCAAAATTAGAAGATGCACACAGTTTTTGATGTGCAAAATGTTTTTTTTCTTTTTTTCTTCCTGATCCCATGGTGAAAGCCAACATGTGTTATCTGCCATCATGGGGGATCGATGGACGTGTTTTGGGGATGCAAACCCTTCCTCTCACCTACTTGAGTAGCGAGGAAAAGGTTGCACCCCCAAAACAGGGACATAGATATCCTGTGACGGCAGATAGCACATGTTGACACACTGTGTGCATCTTAAAATTTGGGCTTGTGTTCAAACAAATGCAATACTGTAGCTGCTAAATTTTTAAAGAAAGGACGCTTACCTGTCCAAATATCCAGCACTGTCCTCACCCAAGCAAGTTCTTCACTGGTCTTTGGTCTCCGGCGCTGGCATGTTCACTGTGGGCAGCCGGATGTGACTCCTTGTGAATGGTCCTGTAGCCTCCTGGCACCTGCGATGTGCCCCAGAGGGCTGTGGGCAGGGAGGGGGAAGGAGAACTGCCGGTGGATTTGCCACAACGGTCCAACTGGAAGTGGGAGTGGGTACCTGTTAAAACCAGGTACCTTCTACTCCGCCCCCCCCCCAAAAAAAAAAAAAAAACGGTTCAAAGGTAGTAGAGGAGGAAGGGAGGAGGCGGAAAAGCGGAACTTCCCCTTTTGGGTACCGGTTTAAAGATGTTGTAAAGGTAAAACTTTTTTTTTTTACCCTAATGCATTCTCTGCATATTTTTATTAGCAGCACACCCCCCAGCCCCCCCCCCCAAATACTCACCTGAGCCCAATCTCGGTCCAGTACTGTGCACATCTGCAGCAGCTCTCCTCCCTCTCCCTGCTCTTACAGGCTTGGCTGAGAGCAATGGGAGTCAGCCAAAACCTGTGCACAGAGAGCCGGAGGCAGGCTGAGTCTGGCAGTGTTCCTGAATAGACGCAAACAGCCTGGCTCAGGAGCTTTCTACGGTGGGCACTTGGCAAGAGGGGAGAAGCCAGGAGTGCCAGTGGGGGACCCCAGAAAAGGGATATTGGGGCTGCTCTGTGCAACAACACTGCACAGAGCAGGTAAGTATGACATATTTGTTAAAAAAAAAAAGAGATTTACAATCACTTTAAGTCAGTGCGGCTGGGCCACCTAGTGCTTGGCTCGCACTTGCAGCGCAGTATCTCCATTCAAAAAAAAAGGCATCCAGGAAGCAGCAGTATGAACTAGTAAATGCCTGTACCTCTCTGTAAAAAGAAAGCCTCCGCGGATTGATCTTTACAGTGACGCATGTGTAAATGAGCCCTAACTGAATGACATTTATTTTGCTAAAACACTGAATATGAAAAATTTCACCTTTTTTTTTCATCCTTTGTTGCATCACATTCCTGTTGACCTCCTGCACCTTCTTTGCAGCCACTTCCTTTCTCCAGCGATGGCTGCATGGCATTTCTTAGGATGGGACGCTCGATGGTGACAACAATGGACAAAGTGCGCATAATTTGTGTTAAAAAGGACACTTGTCTGTACCAAAAGCAATTGTGATAATACTGTGGGAGCACAACTGGGAAACAGGAACAGACGGTTTTCACTCTATAACATGAAGTGAGGGAACAGGGAAGAATATTCAGGTTTTCTTTTAATAAATTCTGAATATGTAAAAAAGTTTAAAGTGACTCTTGGAATTATATTACCATTTTAAAGCTTATATCACATTTAACCACTTAAGCTCCGGACCAATATGCATCTAAAGGACCAGGCCCCTTTTTGCGATTCAGCACTGCGTCGCTTTAACTGACAATTGCGCAGTCGTGCAACGTGGCTCCCAAACAAAATTGGCGTCTTTTTTTTCCCACAAATAGAGCTTTCTTTTGGTGGTATTTGATCACCTCTGCGGTTTTTATTTTTTGCGCTATAAACAAAAATAGAGCGACAATTTTGAAAAAAATTCAATATTTTTTACTTTTTGCTGTAATAAATATCCCCCAAAAATATATAAAAAAAAAATTCCTCAGTTTAGGCCGATACGTATTTTTCTACATATTTTTGGTAAAAAAAAATCGCAATCAGCGTTTATAGATTGGTTTGCGCAAAAGTTATAGAGCTTACAAAATAGGAGGTAGTTTTATGGCATTTTTATTAATTTTTTTTTTTTTTTACTAGTAATGGCGGCGATCAGTGATTTTTTTTCGTGACTGCGACATTATTCGGACACTTTTGACACAGGCAGTGAAGGGGTTAACCACTAGGTGGCGCTGTAGGGGTTAAGTGTACCCTAAAAAGTGATTCTTACTGTAGGGGGGCGTGGCTACACATTACACGTCACTGACCGTCTGTTCCGATGACAAAGAACAGACGATCACTGACATGCCACGGAGAAGAACGGGGAAAGGTTTGTTTACACTCACCTCTCCCCGTTCTTCAGCTCTGTGCGGGCGCGGTCACGGAGCTCAGGACCGGGTCACGAGCGCGCCGCCGGCGGTGCGCGTGCGACCCACGGCTGGGCTCTTAAAGGGCAACGTACCTGTACGTTGATGTGCCCAGCCGTGCCATTCTGCCGACGTATATCGGCGTGAGGCGGTCCTTAACCACTTAACGACCGCTCACTGTATATATACGTCGGCACAATGGCACTGACAGGCACAATCACGTAGAGTATACGTGATTGCCTTTGTACAGTTGGGGGGTCCAATCGGACCCCCCTTCTGTACAGTGAGCGGACGGTATTCGTTGGGGAGCGATCCGACATGAGGGGACGGCCGTTCGATTCCGGCCACCCCCCCGCGATCGCTCCCGGCGAATGGAAATGCCCCCTCTGTCTGTGTAATGTACACACAGGCAGAGGAAGCAGGAGGAAGTGATGTCATCTCTTGTGCGGCGCTCACATATACCGAGTGCCGTACAAGAGAAGACATCAAGGTTAGTGCACAAACACTACACTAACACCAGCACACATAGGCACATAAATCGCCCCCCCAGGCCCCTGATCGATGTCTTAGCGTCGGTGATGCAGATCGGTAGCCAGTATTTTTTTTTTAGGTTCGCCGCAGGTTTTTATAGCGTCAGGTACCCCCATAAATTATCTAATAAAGGTTTAACCCCCTTGATCGCCCCCCAGGTAACCCTTTCACCCCCTATCACCACTGTCGTTAAGCGATCATTTTTCTGATCGCTGTCTTAGCGTCGGTGATGCAGATCGGTAGCCAGTAATTTTTTTTAGGTTCGCCGCAGGTTTTTATAGCGTCAGGTACCCCCATAAATTATCTAATAAAGGTTTAACCCCCTTGATCGCCCCCCAGGTAACCCTTTCACCCCCTATCACCACTGTCGCTAAGCGATCATTTTTCTGATCGCTGTCTTAGCGTCGGTGATGCAGATCAGTAGCCAGTATTTTTTTTTTAGGTTTGCCGCAGGTTTTTATAGTGTCAGGTACCCCCATAAATTATCTAATAAAGGTTTAACCCCCTTGATCGCCCCCCAGTTAACCCTTTCACCCCCTATCACCACTGTCGCTAAGCGATCATTTTTCTGATCGCTGTCTTAGCGTCGGTGATGCAGATTGGTAGCCAGTAATTTTTTTTAGGTTCGCCGCAGGTTTTTATAGCGTCAGGTACCCCCATAAATTATCTAATAAAGGTTTAACCCCCTTGATCGCCCCCCAGATAACCCTTTCACCCCCTATCACCACTGTCGCTAAGCGATCATTTTTCTGATCGCTGTCTTAGCGTCGGTGATGCAGATCGGTAGCCAGTCATTTTTTTTAGGTTCGCCGCAGGTTTTTATAGCGTCAGGTACCCCCATATATTATCTAATAAAGGTTTTAACCCCCTAATTGCCCCTAGTTAACCCTTTCACCAGTGATCATCATATAAGTGTTACGGGTGACGCTGGTTAGTTAGTTTGCTTTTTATAGTGTCAGGGCACCCGCCGTATATAACCCAATAAAGGTTTAACCCCCTGATCGCCCGGCGGGTGATATCAATTAGGTTTTAGCGTCAGAGAGGGCCTGCCCCACACCCCAGGTAGCGTCAGGTTAGTGCCAGTAACGCTAACACCCACGTGTGAAGCATACACCTCCCTTAGTGGTATAGTATCTGAACAGATCAATATCTGATCTGATCAGATCTATACTAGCGTCCCCAGCAGTTTAGGGATCCCAAAAACGCAGTGTTAGCGGGATCAGCCCAGATACCTGCTAGCACCTGCGTTTTGCCCCTCCGTCCAGCCCAGGCCACCCAAGTGCAGTATCGATCGATCACTGTCACATACAAAACACAACACACATAACTGCAGCGTTCGCAGAGACAGGCCTGATCCCTGCGACTCCAGTGCTGTAGGAGGTGATTTCACCACCACAGTTAAAAAGCAAATATGCCGAAGCATTGGGGCAGCAGGGGCGGAGGAGTGATTTTGCTCCTAATGCCGCGTACATACGGTCGAAATTCCGACGGAGGCTTGCCCGTGGAAAAGTCAGACCATGTGTGTGCGGCATAACTTTTTTGCGGGAGGATGCCCCCATGCTTCGGCATATATAAATGGTGCATGTATGCCCATCATTAGAAGTGGGTGGATGAAGGGCGGTATTCTAATGGTGGGCATACCCACCGATCAATCTCTTTTTTCGTTCAGCCACCTGGCTGCATGAAAAAAAAAGATTACAATACATGTCCAACAAGGACCAGCAACGTACTGGTATGTTGCTGGACTTTGAATGGTTATACCAGATTGATGCCTGCGGGTTTAGGTATCATCTTGGTATCATTCTTTTCAGCCAGCGGCCGGCTTTCATGTAAAAGCAATCCTAGTGGCTAATTAGCCTCTGGACTGCTTTTACAAGCAGTGGGAGGGAATGTCCCCCCCCCGGATATAAAAAGCGCCATTGGGAAATTGGGAAAGCATTTTATCACACCGATCTTGGTGTGGTCAGATGCTTTGAGGGCAGAGGAAAGATCTAGGGTCTAGACCCCAGTTTTTTCAAAAAAAGAGTACCTGTCACTACCTATTGCTATCATAGGGGATATTTACATTCCCTGAGATAACAATAAAAATGATAAAAAAAAAAATATGGAAGGAACAATTTAAAAATAAAATAAAAAAGCAAAATTAATAATAAAAAAATAATAAAAAGCACCCCTGTCCTGCCCTGCTCTTGCCCAATGGCGAACGCAAGCGTCGGTCTGGCGTCATATGTAAACAGCAATTGCACCATGCATGTGAGGTATCACCACGAAGGTCAGATCGAGTTCAGTAATTTTAGCAGTAGACCTCCTCTGTAAATCTAACGGGGTAACCTGTAAAGGCTTTAAAAGGCTTTTAAAAATGTATGTAGTTTGTCGCCAATGCGTGTTTGTGCGAAATTTTAAAGCATGTCGTGTTTGGTATCTATGTACTCGGCCTAAGATCATATTTTTTATTTCATCAAACATTTGGGCAATATAGTGTGTTTTAGTGCATTAAAATTAAAAAAAGTGTATTTTTTCCCCAAAAAATGCGTTTGAAAAATCGCTGCGCAAATACTGTGTAGAAAAAAAAATACAACACCCACCATTTTATTCTGTAGGGCCTTTGCTTTAAAAATATATATAATGTTTGGGGGTTCAACATAATTTTCTTGCAAAAAAAAATATGTTTTCATGTAAACAAAAAGTGTCAAAAAGGGCTTTGTCTTCAAGTGGTTAGGAGAGTGGATGTAAGCTTCCTAATGTTGTGTATAAAATGCCAGAACAGTTCAAAACCCCCCAAATGACCCCATTTTGGAAAGTAGACACCCCAAGCTATATACTGAGAGGCATGTCGAGTCCATGGAATATTTTATATGTTGACACAAGTTGCGGAAAAAAGAAAAAATTTTCTTTTTTTTTTGCACAAAGTTGTCACTAAATGATATATTGCTCAAACATGCCATGGGCATATGTGGAATTACACCCCAAAATACATTCTGTTGCTTCTCCTGAGTACGGGGATACCACATGTGTGGACTTTTTGGGAGCCTAGCCGCGTACGGGACCCCAAAAACCAATCACCGCCTTTAGGCTTTCTAAGGGTGTAAATTTTTGATTTCACTTCTCACTGCCTATCACAGTTTCGGAGGCCATGGAATGCCCAGATGGCACAAAACTCCCCCAAATGACCCCATTTTGGAAATTAGACACCCCAAGCTATTTGCTGAGAGGTATTGTGAGTATTTTGCAGATCTCGCTTTTTGTCACAAAGTTTTGAAAATTGAAAAAAAAAAAAGGAAAAAAAAAAATTTCTTTCTTCATTTTCAAAAACAAATGAGAGCTGTAAAATACTCACCATGCCTTTCAGCAAACAGCTTGGGGTGTCTACTTTCTAAAATGGGGTCATTTGGGGGGGTTTTGTGCTATTTTGGCATTTTATGGCCTTCAAAACTGTGATAGGTAGTGAGGAGTGAAATCAGAAATTTGCGCCCTTAGAAATCCTGAAGGCGGTGCTTGGTTTCCGGGGTCCCGTGCGTGGCTAGGCTCCTAAAAAGTCCCACACATGTGGTATCCCCGTACTCAGGAGAAGCAGCAGAATGTATTTTGGGGTGCAATTCCACATATAACCATGGCATGTGTGAGCAATATATCATTTAGTGACAACTTTTTGTAATTTTTATTTTTTTTTTGTCATTATTCAATCACTTGGGACAAAAAAAAAATATTCAATGGGCTCAACATGCCTCTCAGCAATTTCCTTGGGGTGTCTACTTTCCAAAATGGGGTCATTTGGGGGGGGTTTTGTACTGCCCTGCCATTTTAGCACCTCAAGAAATGAGATAGGCAGTCATAAATTTAAAGCTGTGTAAATTCCATAAAATGTACCCTAGTTTGTAAACGCTATAACTTTTGCGCAAACCAATAAATATACGCTTATTGACATTTTTTTTACTAAAGACATGTGGCTGAATACATTTTGGCCTAATTGTATGACTAAAATTGAGTTTATTCGATTCTTCTTATAACAAAAAGTAGAAAATATCATTTTTTTAAAAAAAAATTGGTCTTTTTCCGTTTATATCGCAAAAAATAAAAATCTCAGAGGCAATCAAATACCATTAAAAGAAAGCTCTATTTGTGGGAAGAAAAGGACGCAAATTTCGTTTGGGTACAACATTGCATGTCCGCACAATTTACAGTTAAAGCAGCGCAGTGCAAAATTCTGAATTCACCTCTGGTCCTTTAGCTACCAAATGGTCCGGGGCTTAAGTGGTTAAGTGGTTAAAGAACTAAAATCCTCCTATCTTTATCTAAGGAAGACATACGACGGCACTATAAAGGGGAAGTTCCATTCCATCCCTTTGGGCTGCTTTTTCAGTCTTCGTGCTTTTCAGATGGTTTTCTGCTGTTCAGTTGGTGCTTGTGGGTTCGTATCTGTCTTTCAGTGTGTGTAGTGAGTTTGTATCTGTTTATCAGTGCGTTCCTGTCCACTCGTTTCTGATTTTCAGGTCGTTCTTCATAGGCCTTGCTGTTCTTTAGTGCGTTCTGTTAGTTTGTTCTGACCAGCCGACCATTTTCTAGCTATGTTGCGGGTACGTACTTGTCTTCGAGTTCGTGCTGTGCATAGGCTTGGTGTTGGGGTTCTTGCTTTAACCCAAGCTCAGTCCATGAACAGGGTGAGGAGGAGTTCATGGACGAAGAATTGGTTGCTTCAGCCTGACCAATTCTGTCACATGCCTTTGCTGCGGGAGATCCAGGAGAATAATCCTGATGATTTTAAGAATATTCTCCGGATGACGGACCCCGTTTTTCACCATTTGTTGGCTTTGCTGTCCCCTTATATCACGAAGCAGGACACCTGCACGCGGCAAGCCATCACTGCCGAGCAAAGGCACTACTTGGTGACAGGGAGAAGTCTGCAGGACCTCAAGTTCACGACAGGCATCTTCCCCCAGGCTCTGGGGATCATTATCCCAGAGACTTGTTCTGCCATCATCATCCAAGTCCTGCAGAAGGACTATATTAAGGTAAGTTTTCTCCTTTAACCACTTAACGGCCGCTCATGGCATATATACGTCAGCAGAATGGCACGTACAGGCACAATCACGTAACTGTACGTCCCCTTTAACTGCCTGCCGTGTGGTTGCGCGCGCCGCCGGCGGCACGCTTGTGACCCTGCAGTCATCCCTGTGAGTCGGACTGCGGGTCCCGCGGACTCGATCGCCGCGGGCATCCCCGCGATCGTCTCACGGAGGGATGGAGCGGGGAGATGTTAGTGTAAACACAACATCTCCCAGCTCCCCTACTGACACTGTCACCGATCTCCGCTCTGTGTAATCAGAGCAGAAATCGGTGACGTGTCACTCGTAGCCACGCCCCCTAACAGTGAGAATCACTCCCTTAGGCACACTTTTTTTTTTAACAACAAAATGTTCCTTTATTGAGGCAGAAAAAGACAAGCATTATACACAAAAGTCCAGAATGGACCAAGTCATACACCGAGATAAAAGAGAAAGTACAGTACATAGAAAGCCATATAAACGAGTACATAAGAAGGGCATTTCGTAAACCATCCAAAAATAGCGTCACTTATACAGTTGAATAGAATCATACCCCAGGTGAACCAGAACTCGTAGCAGTACCCCCATCCCCACCCCCCAGTGTCCAGGGTCGGAAGGCCATTCCCTCCTATTCCGTCCAAGGATGCCAGATCTTATCGAACTTTTGTGGGCAGTTCCTGCACATGTAAGTCAACTTGTATAGTGGCAGCACAGTATTAATAGATTTCTCCCAAGACTCCACTGTTGGGGGGGAGGGGACATTCCAGCGCAAAACAATCTCCCTTCTTGCATAAAAGAAGAGGTACGTAAGAAGTAATTTGGTGTAACAGGGTCTCTGATCATCATCCTGGATCCCCAGGAGTGCCAGCTCGGGGGATACAGGGAGTGTCAGGTCGAGGCGGCCATTAATAGTGTCAACCACCCTAGCCCAATACCTGGCGATCCCAGGACAGCTCCAAAACATGTGGAAATATGTGCCCACACTAATCTGACAACGGGGACAATCCTGCGTGCGCTGCGGGTATACCTTGTGGAGTCTCTGGGGAGTGAAGTAAACTCTATGCAGGAATTTGACCTGTATCAACCGTTCTCTAGTCGAGATCAGTAAGGCAGCACTGTCAGCTAAGCAGTCATCCCAGTCCTCTCTGTCAAGACCTGGTATGTCGGTCTTCCACAAGTCCCAATGTCTTTCTACTCCAGCAGAACCAGTCTTCAGCAACATCAGATATATAGCCGATAAGGGCTTCGGGAGTTGCTCCTGGGCCAACATCTCCTCAAGCGGGTCCATAGCCAGTCCGGGAGGAGACGGGAACTGGGCCCCGATAGCGTGTCGGACCTGAAGGTACCTAAAGTACATCCATCCGGGCAAATGAAATTTATCCCGGAGGGCTGTAAACGACATCAGAGTTCCCGCCACGAATACATCCCCAAGAGTCTTGATCCCATACCCTGCCCAGACCTGAGGGTCAGGAACCGTCCCGAGATGCGGCAGATTAGGATTCCCCCACAGTGGGCAAAGAGGAGACCAGTCCCGCGGGCCCGAAAGCCCCCGCCTGGCCACCGTCCAGGCCCTCAGAGTCGTTCGAGTCGGTTGCGGGAGAGCAGCATATGCCCTGTGCCCCCTGTAGACTAGATTGCCCAATTCCCGGAGCGAACCCAGAACCGCCGCCTCCAGGCATACCGCAGCATTGCTCCTGGAGAGGACAAACCACCACCGGATTGTAACTAGCACCGCCGCCCAAAAGTATGTCCGATAGTTCGGCATCGCAAGGCCCCCGCTACGAACTGGGAGCATTAGAGTTGATTTAGCCAGTCTGGGGGTTGCGCCACCCCAGATAAAGGAGCCCACGCATCGGTCTATTTCCGCAAAGAAGGAGTTGGGTATCCAGATGGGACTGTTGCGAAATACGTACAAAAACTTGGGGAGAAACAACATCTTCAAGAGGTTTATACGTCCCATGAGGTTCAGAGGCAAGGATGCCCATGAGGCACACCTGGACCGAAGCTGGGACAGGATAGGGGACAAATTAAGTTCCCTATAACTCGACAGCTCCCTCCGCACCTGGATACCCAAATACTTAAATTGATCCACCCAGAGCAAAGGTGTCCTCCGAACCGGATCCCCGATCTGCGGATCGAGGGGAAAAATAATTGATTTGGACCAGTTGATACGTATCCCCGAGAATCTGCCGAAAATGTCAAAAATCTCTAAAGCTGCCGTCAGCGACTCATCCGCATCTTGCAGGTATAGTAGTGCGTCATCCGCATAGAGAGAGAGCTTTTCCTCCAGGGATCCTACCATCAACCCCCGGACCCTGTCCGAGGCTCTGATAGAGACGGCTAGGGGCTCCAGTGCAAGTGCGAACAGGGCTGGTGATAAAGGACACCCCTGCCTCGTGCCCCTCTGCAATGAGAGCGGCACAGACAACCTGTCATTAGTTCGGATTCGGGCCGAGGGCATCCGGTAGAGCATCCGCAACCAACGAAGGAACCTGGGCCCAAAGCCAAACCGGCGCAAGACCTCCCATAGAAAGACCCATTCGACCGAGTCGAACGCCTTCTCAGCGTCCAGTGAGGCAATGACCCGCTTACCACTGTTGTCATGGGGTATTGACATATTAAGAAACAGGCGTCGCAGGTTAATGTCAGTTCCCTTCCCAGGCATAAACCCAGTCTGGTCCGGGTGAATCACCTCTTCCAGAACTGGAGATAGCCTGTTCGCCAAAACCTTCGCCAGTATCTTGGCGTCCACGTTCAGGAGCGAGATTGGCCTGTACGAGGAGCAGCTCTCAGGATCCTTGCCTGGTTTGGGGATCAACACCACCACCGCCTCAGACATGGATGCAGGGAGAGCCTCCAGCTCAAACGACCCAGCAAACAGAGCTACAAGTCGCGGGGCTAGCAGGCCCTGATGCTGAGCGTAGAACTCCGTCACTAGCCCGTCTGCCCCGGGTGTCTTACCCGCCCGGTGTTGTGAGAGGGCAACCTGCACCTCCTCCAGGGTGATATCAGCTTCCAAAGCCTTACAGGTCTCGTCCCCAAGTGTGGGAAGAGGGATCCCATCTAGAAACTCCGAGAGTTCCTGAGAGGAATAATTCACCCTGGTGGAGTACAGGTGCTGGTAGTATTGTGCAAATCTATCATTTATCTCACTAGGAGATTGTAGCAGAACCCCCCCTGGATCCCGGACCCCACCTATGTGCGTACCGGCAAACTGTTCCTTAGCCATCCATGCCATTAACCGACCACTCTTATTACCGTACTCAAAGATCTTTTGTGCCGTGGAGAGGAGAGATTTCTGTGTCCCCTCCACCCTACATAGGGACAACCGATGCAGAGCGAACTGCCAAGCCCCGTAGGTCACCTGATCGGGATTAGCCACATATGCGGCTTCGGACGTTCTTGCCGTCTCCTCCAACTCCTCCAGAGAACGTGCAGCCGTCCTACGAGCGATGGAGATACGCGCCATGTACTCCCCCCTGGTCCAGGCCTTAAAGGCATCCCAGGTGACCAGGGGAGAAGCAACACCCTCATTCTCCAGCCAATAGTGGCACATGCCCTCCTGCACAGCTTCCTGAATACCCTCCTCCTCAATCCAGTACCTAGATAGCCTCCACAACCGCTCTCCAGGTGGCCCCACGGATAGCTTAAGAAGTAGGGGAGCATGGTCGGAGATGCCCCGAGATAGAATATCCACTGCTGTAACCTTATTAAGCAGGGATCGGGAGGCGTAGATCATGTCAATACGGGAGAGAGTTCTAAACGTATTGGAGTGACAAGTAAACTGCTTAGATGAGGGATTAAAGTGGCGCCAGGTATCCGTCAAGGCAAAGGTGTGTGCCCATTCCGTCAGCCCAGGTACCCACCGAGAGACAGAGTGTAGTCTATCCATGTCAGCGGTCGCAGTCATATTGAAGTCCCCTAGTACTATGACATCCTCCACCCCGTAATCAATCACATTTTGCATAACAGTATACAATAACGTCTTATCTGCCGGTGGAGGAAGGTAGAGCCCTACCAAGACACATGGGTTATTATCAATCAGGGCATGGATAATAATGTACCTACCTCCGGGGTCCGATCTGACATCCAAGAGCCGAAAAGCCAGCTGCTTGTGCACCAGGATACTGACCCCCCTGGAGTAGGTGGAGTACGTTGCGTGATAATGATGACCCACCCAAGCCTTTTTAAGGCCCATGATTCGAGATCCCAGCAGGTGTGTCTCCTGTAGCACACAAATATGAGGGGAGTGTCTTCTGATGTAGTTAAGTACCAGGGATCTTTTATGGTCAGAATTGAGTCCCCTCACATTCCATGATATTATGGAAATCTGAGCCATTGTAGCGTGTGTGTGATAATGGGTGATAAGTAGTGAGCCTGGGATGTTTGCCCTCCACCACCTCCAGGGTCCAGCCAGCCGGCGGCAACCCTCCCAGACCCCCCTACATCACAATCATAGACAGTGTAAATGCGACCATGCCATAAAGGAACAAACAAAAAACAAAACAGTAGCAACTTAACATCTAAGCCCATGCCCAACGGAGCATATAAAAAGGGGTCAGCAACGGCCAACCTTCCCCTCCCCCCACCCCGCAGATCCCACCCACGGCAAGACTGCATATTACCCAAATAACCAGCCCGAAGGCAACTAATGTCTGGGAGGCGTGTGTACTTTTCCCAAGAGGCAGAGAGTCAGCATCGCCCAAGTTCAAGCGGCAAACACCCTGAGGCAAAGTAAGGTTTAATCGCCCAAAATGGGGTCAACTGAAGGAGCAGCCTATGAGTCTAGAGATGCTGCTATAATAAACCAATCGGGTTGTATAGTTCACCTGGTATCACCAGGGGCTCATTGCTTATAAGTAACCGGTTCAACAGGGTAACAGTAGAAAGGTGCAGATCAAAATACAACAAAATATATTGAAAAAGAAAAAATTAACAGATTTCCCCTCAATAGCCAGCACAGGACAAAGGGGGCCGGGTTGGAGTCAGTAAAGGAAAATTGGGGGAGATATGAGCAGCAGCCAGATCAACTGGGGAATCAGTGCTCCTGTTGTACAGCTGTTACGCTCAGGCAGTCAGTTCCCCCCCATACAACTCCCTCTAGTATGCAGAGCAGTTATGAAGTGCAGACAGCAGTAGGCATCAACCAGAGCATGCCATGCTGTAAACTCCCTACGAGTGTCAGCATGAAGGCATAATAGAATGGGGCTGACATCCAATCATCCGGCCAGCAAAGCACAGCAGGCTGCTGAAGAAAGTACAGTGGCAAGTAAGGCAATCCAAGGGGTCCCGGCACCAGACAGGTCTAACTTACTAGTAGAATCTCCGCTGGCCTCATCCCTGAGGGGGGAGAGTTTCTATCCACCGTGCAGCATCCCTCGGTGTGGCGAAGAGGCGGACCGTTTCTCCGTCGATGACTCGCAGCTTGGCAGGAAAGAGTACACTATATTTGATGCCCTTGGAGCGGAGAGCTGCTTTAACTCCATCAAAGGAGCGCCGGAGCTTCTGAGTCTCTATGGAGAAGTCAGGGAATAGCATCAGGCGGCCATTGCCGTGTAGCAGTTCCCCCGCCGCTCTAGCCGCCCTGAGCAGCTCGTCCCAATCCCTAAAGTTCAGGAGCCGCAGGATGAAGGTACGGGGGGGGGGAACCCTGCGGGCCGGGATGCGGTGGCACTCTATGCGCTCTTTCCACCGTGAAGTGAGGAGACAAGCGGGCCGCCGGGAGAAGGGATCTAAGCAATTCTTCCGCAAATGCAGTAGAGTTCTTACCCTCGGCACCTTCCGCGAGTCCCACTATGCGGATATTGTTCCTGCGGCATCTGTTCTCGGAATCCTCCGCGCGATGCTCCAGCAGCTTCACCCGAGAGGTAAGTGAGCGGATCGCCCCAGTGTTCTCGCCCACGGCGTCCTCCACCCGGCCCACCCGACTCTCCGCCTCAGTCAGTCTGGAGCGGACCTTGTCCAGGTCTTGTCGGATGAGACCCACATCCACCTGCACCATTTCAATTTTGTTGGTCAGGGCCGCCTGGCAAGAGGCCACCGCGGCCTGACATGCAGCAACTGCCGCCATGACCTCCGGGATGCCAGGATTGGAGGTGGTAGGGCCCTCCTGGGCATTCGTCTGCGACGCCATATTGACACGAGGCGCCTGTCTGCTAGGCCTCTGGACTGCAGGACTTGTCTCCGGAGACACCACGGGGGGAAAATGAAGCTTCTTACCCCCCCTGCCGTGCCCGGATCGTCTAGTAGACATCCACCGCCGTTCAGGCGGGTAGTATGTGGGGAAAAAAGCCGATTGGAGGTAGTACAGGATAAATTGTGCAGCAGAGCTCTAAAAAGCACGTCCTCTCACTCCGCCATCTTGGACACGCCCCCCCCTTAGGCACACTTAACCCCTTCAGCGCCCCTAGTGGTTAACCCCTTCACTGCCAGTGTCATTTTTACAGTAACCAGTGCATTTTTATTGCACTGATCGCTGTAAAAATTACAATGGTCCCAAAAATGTGTCAAAAGTGTCAAAAGTGTCCGATGTGTCCGCCATAATGTCGCAGTCACGAAAAAAAATCGCTGATCGCCGCCATTACTAGTAAAAAAAATGTTTTTATAAAAATGCCATAAAACTACCCCCTATTTTGTAAACGCTATAACTTTTACGCAAACCAATCAATAAAGGCTGATTGCAATTTTTTTTACCAAAAATATGTAGAAGAATACGTATCGGCCTAAACTGAGGAAAAAATATGTTTTTTTATATATTTTTTGGGGATATTTATTATAGCAAAAAGTAAAAAATATTGAATTTTTTTCAAAATTGACGCTCTATTTTTGTTTATAGCGCAAAAAAAAAAACGCAGAAGTGATCAAATGCCACCAAAAGAAAGCTCTATTTGTGGGAAAAAAAGGACGTAAATTTTGTTTGGGAGCCACGTCGCACGACCGCGCAATTGTCAGTTAAAGCGACGCAGTGCCGAATCGCAAAAAGGGGCCTGGTCTTTATACTGCGTATTGGTCCGGGGCTTAAGTGGTTAACATCATATTCTATGTATTTAATGTTTGCTAATGTATTGTATTTCTTTCATCACTCCCTAATTACCATGATTGTAATATGCTGTGAATGTCCCCTTTGTCCCCATGCCTGCTGTAAGCTTTAAACCACTTAAGCCCCGGACCATTATGCAGCTTAAAGACCAGAGGTGTTTTCAAAATTTGGCACTGCGCTGCTTTAACTGGAAATTGTGCGGACATGCAATGTTGTACCCAAACGAAATTTGCGTCCTTTTCTTCCCACAAATAGAGCTTTATTTTAATGGTATTTGATTGCCTCTGCGATTTTTTTTTTGCGATATAAACGGAAAAAGACTGAAAATTTTGAAAAACTTTTTGTTATAAGAAAAATCGAATAAACTCAATTTTAGTCATATATTTAGGCCAAAATGTATTCAGCCACATGTCTTTAGTAAAAAAAATGTCAATAAGCGTATATTTATTGGTTTGCGCAAAAGTTACAGCGTCTACAAACTAGGGTACATTTTCTGGAATTTACACAGCTTTTAATTTATGACTGCCTATCTAATTTCTTGAGGTGCTAAAATGGCAGGGCAGTACAAAACCCCCCCAAATGACCCCATTTTGGAAAGTAGACACCTCAAGGAAATTGCTGAGAGGCATGTTGAGCCCATTGAATGTTTTTTTTTGTCCCAAGTGATTGAATAATGACTAAAAAAAAAAAAAAATTACAAAAAGTTGTCACTAAATTATATATTGCTCACACATGCCATGGTTATATGTGGAATTGCACCCAACAATACATTTTGCTGCTTCTCCTGAGTACGGGGATACCACATGTGTGGGACTTTTTGAGAGCCTAGCCGCATACGGGCCCCGAAAACCAAGCACCGCCTTCAGGATTTCTAAGGGCGTAAATTTTTGATTTCACTCCTCACTACCTATCACAGTTTTGAAGGCCATAAAATGCCAAGATAGTACAAAACCCCCACAAATGACCCCATTTTGAAAAGTAGACACCCCAAGCTTTTTGCTATCTTTTTTTAATTTTTAAAACTTTGTGACAAAAAGCGAGATCTTCAAAATACTCAACATACCTCTCAGCAAATAGCTTGGGGTGTCTACTTTCCAAAATCGGGTCATTTGGGGGGGTTTTGTGCCATCTGGGCATTCCATGGCCTCCGAAACTGTGATAAGCAGTGAGGAGCGAAATCAAAAATTTACACCCTTAGAAATCCTGAAGGCGGTGCTTGGTTTTCGGGGTCCTGTACGCGGCTAGGCTCCCAAAATGTCTCACACATGTGGTATCCCCATACTCAGGAGAAGCAACAGAATGTATTTTGGGGTGCAATTCCACATATAACCATGGCATTTTTGAGCAATATATCATTTAGTGACAACTTTTTGTACATTTTTTTTTTCTTTTTGTCATTATTTAATCACTTGGGACAAAAAAATAAAAATATTCAATGGGCTCAACATGCCTCTCAGCAAATAGCTTGGGGTGTCTACTTTCCAAAATGGGGTCATTTGGGGGGCGTTTGAACTGTCCTGGCATTTTATGCACAACATTAGGAAGCTTATGTCACACATCATCCACTCTTCTAACCACTTGAAGACAAAGCCCTTTCTGACACTTTTTGTTTACATGAAAACATTATTTTTGTTTGCAAGAAAATTACGTTGAACCCCAAACATTATAATTTTTTTTAAAGCAAAGGCCCTACAGATTAAAATAGTGGGTGTTGCATTTTTTTTCCACACAGTATTTGCGCAGCGATTTTTCAAACGCATTTTTGGGGGAAAAAACACACTTTTTTTATTTTTAATGCACTAAAACACACTATATTGCCCAAATGTTTGATGAAATAAAAAAGATGATCTTAGGCCAAGTACATGGATACCAAACACGACATGCTTTAAAATTGCGCACAAACGCGCAGCGGCGACAAACTACATACATTTTTAAAAGCCTTTAAAAAGCCTTTACAGGTTACCACATTAGATTTACAGAGGAGGTCTACTGCTAAAATTACTGCCCTCGATCTGACCTTCGCGATGATACCTCACATGCATGGTGCAATTGCTGTTTACATATGACGCTAGACCGACGCTTGCGTTTGCCTTTGCGCAAGAGCAGGGGGGGGACAGGGGTGCTTTTTTTTTTTTTTTTTTTTATTTATTTTGCTTTTTCTTTTTTTTTTTTTAAACTGTTACTTGCATATTTATTTATTTTTTTACCATTTTTATTGTTATCTCAGGGAATGTAAATATCCCCTATGATAGCAATAGGTAGTGACAGGTACTCTTTTTTTAAAAAAAATTGGGGGGGTTAGACCCTAGATCTTTCCTCTGCCCTCAAAGCATCTGACCACACCAAGATCGGTGTGATAAAATGCCTTCCCAATTTCCCAATGGCGCTGTTTATATCCGGGGGGGGGCATTCCCTCCCACTGCTTGTAAAAGCAGTCTAGAGTAGAGACTAATTATCTGCTAGGATTGCTTTTACATGAAAGCCGGCCGCTGGCTGAAAAGAATGATACCAAGATGATACCTAAACCCGCAGGCATCATTCTGGTATAAACATTCAAAGTCCAGCAACATACCAGTACGTTGCTGGTCCTTGTTGGACATGTATTGTAATCTTTTTTTTTTATGCAGCCTGTTGGCTGAACGAAAAAAAGAGATTGATCGGTGGGTATGCCCACCATTAGAATACCTCCCTTCATCCACCCACTTCTAATGATGGGCATACATGCACCATTTATATATGCCGAAGCATGGGGGCATCCTCCCGCAAAAAAGTTATGCCGCGTACACACGGTCGGACTTTTCCACGGGCAAGCCTCCGTCGGAATTTTGACCGTATGTACGCGGCATAAAAGGTTATGCTGCGTACACACAGTCAGACTTTTCCACGGGCAAGCCTCTGTCGGAATTTTTGACCGTATGTACACGGCATTAGGAGCAAAATCGCTCCTCCGCCCCTGCTGCCCCCATGCTTCGGCATATATGCTCTTTTTTTTAACTGTGGTGGTGAAATCACCTCCTACAGCGTTGGAGTCACGGCTTTATGTACCGTGGGAGCAAACGCTGTTGCTGTCAAGATAAATAGATCCGCGCTGCAACTGAATGGCGTACCTGCTAAGCAAATGATGGTCAACATTAAAACAAAGTAACATTACAGTATAACAGTAAGACCTTACCATACCATACCTGCAAAGCAAATACCAAAAAAAAACCTAGTAAAAAATAAAAAAAAAATTTAACGCAACCTGTGCCTAAAATATATATATGCCGAAGCATGGGGGCATTCTCCCGCGAAAAAGTTATGCCGCGTACACACGGTCGGACTTTTCCACGGGCAAGCCTCCGTCGGAATTTCGACCGTATGTACGCGGCATTAGGAGCAAAATCACTCCTCCGCCCCTATGCTTCGGCATATATGCTCTTTTTTTTTAACTGTGGTGGTGAAATCACCTCCTACAGCACTGGAGTCACGGCTTTATGTATCGTGGGAGCAAACGCTGTTGCTGTCAAGATAAATAATTCCGCGCTGCAGCTGAATGGCAGACCTGAAAACAAAAAATTACATACCTGAAAAGCAAGCATGATAAAACATTGCAGAATAGAATACAGTAAAAAGAGCAGAACAATAGAGAGAAAATAGAGAGAGAGAGGGAACAATAAAACAAAAACTTTTTTTTATTTTTTTTTTATATATTTTTTGTGTTTTTTTTTTTTTGACGTTTTTTTTTTTTACACTTTTTTTTGTAACTTTAACAACTGTAATGGCATCTTGGGAGACCCTGTGTAAGTGTGTCCTGTTCTGTGCAATGCTGTACCCTACGCTAAAACTTCACTTTTGAGTGGAAGAGTTCAAAACATTTACCAATGCAAAGACCAGGATTGTCAGGACAGCGTGGACAAAAATAACAGGTGTCACGCCTAAATCCGCGCTTGCTACAGACACGACATCTTTTTTGGGGGGCTCGTTGGGTAGGGGTACTCTCAAGGACATATACGGATAATGCCTCTCATGCAGCCGGCTTACTGCATTTGGTTGGGGATGGTGAGGTGCAGAACCGCCTGGATACAGGAGTTCTGTGACTATCTCATCCTGGAATTTTAGGAGAGATAACGTCCCACCTGAAGCTCTGTATGGCACATGAGCGTTCAGCAAAGCCAATTGGAATAAGGATAGAGACACTTTTTTGTACCAGCGTCTCGCCTTACGGTCAATTAGATATGGCGCCAACAACTGGTCGTTGAGGTCCACCCCTCCCATATTTTGGTTATATTCGTGGACACAGAGGGGTTTCTCCACAACACCAGTCGCCGTACGAATTTGGACTGTCGTGTCTGCATGAAGGGAGGTAAGAAGGAAAACATTCTTATTATCCCTCCACTTCACAGCGAGCAAATTATTACACTTCAAGCAGGCTCTCTCCCCCAGCCTAAGACGGGAATCTACAAGCCGCTGGGGAAAGCCCCTGCGATTAGGTCGCACGGTGCCACATGCTCCAATCTGATGATCAAACAAGTGACTAAACAGTGGGACGCTCGTGTAATAATTGTCCACATACAAGTGGTACCCCTTTCCAAATAAGGGTGACACCAAGTTCCACACTATCTTGCCAGCGCTCCCTATGTAATCTGGGCAGTTGACCGGCTCAACCTGACTATCTTTTCCCTCATAAACCGTAAAGCTCCATACATAGCCTGTTGCCCTGTCACAGAACTTATAGAGCTTGACCCCGTATCTGGCACGCTTGCTGGGAAGGTACTGCTTGAAAGACAAGTGGCCAGAAAATTTAATCAGGGACTCATCAACGCAGACAACTTGATCGGGAATAAACAAGGCTGCAAAACGTTCGTTGAAGTGGTTTATGAGGGGCCGAATTTTGTAGAGCCGGTCGTATTCAGGGTCTCCACGTGGACGACAAAGTTCATTGACGTTGAAGTGCATGAACCGCAAGATCTGCTCGTATCGTTTCCTGGGCATGGAGGCAGAGAACACGGGCATGTGGTCAATTGGGTGCGTGGACCAATAAGCACGCAATGACGGGAATTTATGTGTGCCCATGTTGAGGGAAAGGCCCAGAAAGGTCTTAAATTCGGAAACCGTAAATGGTTTCCAATCTTTGGCAATGGAAGGCAACTGGGGATTAGCGGCGATGAATTGACCAGCATATAAATTACTCTGGTCCACAATAGATCTATAGAGATCTTCCGTGAAAAACAGCGAATAAAAATCAATTAGCTGTTTTCCCCTGAATACCGGGTTGGGCAGTGAATGGGGGAAGTACGGGTTCTGCAGAAGTGGTGGGGACCCAATCAGGATAGGCGAATTCTGCAGGAAGGGCACTACGGGCACGACGGGCCTGCCTTTGTCTTCTTCTTGGTGGCAGCGGGACACTACTTGTGCTTGCCACCTCGCCAGCTTGAACTGCACTTATGGGACTCGCCACGTCACCACGTGATACTGCAGTGCTGGATGTACGCCCAGGCTGTACTAGGCCGCTGGTGCTTGCCAATTCACCAGAAGGAATAGCGGCGCTAGTACTACTCTGCTCCATGATATGAGAGCCCTGCGGTTCTTGCTCCTCAACAACCTCAGAAGATCGGGATCGGGTACGCCTGACTTTAGCAGGGATCTCATCTTCGTCGTCAGAGCTATCTGACATGGAGCCGCTGAGTTCACTGTCTTCTACGGGAAGATATTCTGAGCCTGAATCTGACAGATGCGTGACCTCCTCTTCACTATCTGTCATGCTCAGAATCTCGTAGGCCTCTTTACTAGTGTACCTTCGATTTGCCATTTTGGGCTCTAAAAAAAGGGGTACACTAGTAAGATTCACAGGTAAAAAAGCACCTGACTGTCAGCAAATGTATCAAATGCTTAAAAAAAAAACTGTTAACGATCGCAGGGATCAGGACTGTCTCTGCGAACGCTGCAGTTATATGTGTTGTGTTTGGTAAGTTACAGTGATTGATCGATACTGCACTTGGGTGGGCTGGGCTGGGCGGAGGGGCTAAACGCAGGTGCTAGCAGGTATCCTGGCTGATCCCGCTAACACTGCGTTTTTGGGAACCTTAAACCGCTGGGGACGCTAGTATAGATCTGATCAGATCAGATATTGACCTGTTCAGATACTATACCACTAAGGGAGGTGTATGCTTTGCGCGTGGGTGTTAGCGTTACTGGCACTAACCTAACGCTGCCTGGGGTGACGCAGACCCTCTCTGGCGCTAAAACCTAATTGATATCAGCCGCCGGGCGATCAGGGGGTTAAACCTTTATTGGGTTATATACGGCGGGTGCCCTGATGCTATAAAAAGCAAACTAACCAACCAGCGTCACACGTAAAACTTATATGGTGATCACTGGTGAAAGGGTTAACTAGGGGCAATCAGGGGGTTAAAACCTTTATTAGGTTATATATGGGGGTACCTGACGCTATTTAAAAACCTGACGGGTAACCTAAATAACTAAATAACTAACTGGCTAACCAGTGTCACCAGTAACATTTATACGGTGATCACTGGTGAAAGGGTTAACTCTAGGGGCAATCAGGGGGTTAAAATAATATATGGGGGTACCTGACGCTATAAAAACCTGCGGCGAACCTAAAAATAAATAACTGGCTATCTAGGGCACCACCGGCACTAAACAACAGCGATCGGAAATACGATCGCTTAGTGACGCTGGCGTTAGGGGGTGAAAGGGTTACCTGGGGGGCGATCAAGGGGTTAAACCTTTATTAGGGGGGGTTAGGGGGCTACCCTGGACCTAAAGGGGCCTAAACCTAACTGCCCTGCACCTTTTTACTGTCACAAATGACACTGATTGCAGTAATCATTAAAAAAATGACCACTGCAAACGGTGCACTGTGACTGGGGGTACTGGGGGTGATCTGGGGGGTGATCTGGGGGTGACTGGGGGGTGTAAGTGTGCCTACGTGTACTGGTGTCAGTGTAGTGTTGGTGCACTTACTGTGAGATGTCTTCTCTCCTCGCGCCGGATCGAAAAGACCGCCGCATGGAGAGATGACATCACTTCCTCTGCCTGTGTTTACATTACACAGGCAGAGGAAGATTCTCATTCGCCGGGAGCAATCGCGAGGGGGTGGCCAGAAACTAATGGCCGTCCCCTCATCACGGATCGCTCCCGGAACGATAACCAACGCTCACTGTATAGAAGGGGGTCCGATGGGACCCCCCAACTATACGAAGACAGGCACGTACAGGTACGTGATTGTGCCTGTCCGTGCCATTTTGCCAACGTATATATACAGTGAGCGGTCGTTAAGTGGTTAATGTTCCTTTTTTGGCCTACATGCATATTTCCCTTCATGCGATCCTTGGCCCATACACACCTAGCCTAGTCACTTAACAATGTATTTTGTCAGCTCCATTGTAGTGCTTTACCCTTTAACACCCCCAAAATGTCTACAAATGTTTTTGTTCTCATTAAATTCAGGCAGAGTGGCAGAGGCTTTTTTTTTGAGGGCCCAAACTCAGCTAGGGGTGAGGAATCTGATAAGTGGGCCTTATATTTTTGTCTTTAACCACTTCAATACCATGCACTTATGCAGCTTCCTGCCCAAGCCAATTTTGAGCTTTCAGCGCTGTCGCAATTTGAATGACAATTGCGCGGTCATGCTACACTGTACCCAAACAATTTATTTTATCATTTTGTTCCCACAAATAGAGCTTTCTTTCGGTGGTATTTGATCTGCGATTTTTATTTTTTGCACAACAAATAAAAAAAGAGCGAAAATTTTGAAAAAAACAACGTTTTTCTTTGTTTCTGTTAATTTTTTTTGTAAATAAGTACCTTTTCTACTTCAATGACGGGCACTGATAAGGCGGCACTGATGGGCACTGATAAGGCGACACTGATGGGCACCGATGAGGTGGCACCAATGAGGTGGCACTGATGAGGTGGCGCTGATGGGCACTGATGATGGGCACTGATAGGCGGCACTGATGGGCACTGATATGTGGCACTGGTATGCGGCACTGATGGGTACTCATAGGCGGCACTGATGGGCACTTATAGGCAGCACTGATGGGCACTTATGGGTGGCACGGATGGGCACTGATAGGTGGGCACTTATGGGCACAGATGGGCACGGATGGGCACTGATAGGTAGCACTGATGGACACTAGTAGGTGGCACTGATGGACACTGATGCCCAGCAATGCCAGCCACCACACATTGTGGTAGTGCCAGTCAGTGCCCATTTGTGGGCACTGATTGGCATATTTTTGTTATTTTTTTTTATTTTATTTTTTGTTTTGCTACATGTGGATGGCCATGGGGGCCATCCACATGCTTGGGGCTTCCCTGGTGGTCCTGGGGGGCTTCCCTGGTGGTCCAGTGTGGGTATCCGAGGGGGGGCTGCGCTGATAAACAATCAGCGCGAACCCCCCCTGTCAGGAGAGCCGCCGATCGGCTCTCCTCTACTCGCGTCTGTCAGACACGAGTGAGGAAGAGCCGATCAACGGCTCTTCCTGTTTACATCCTGATCAGCCGTGATTGGACACGGCTGATCACGTGGTAAAAAGCCTCCGCCGGAGGCTCTTTACCGAGATCAGTTTAGCGGTGTGTCAGACTGACACACCGCTCCACCGATCGCCGCGATGCGCGCCCCCCCGGGCGTGCGGCGGCTGTTATCCTGCAGGACGTCATATGACGTCCAGTGTGGATAACACAACCACTTCCCGGACGTCAATATGCTATTGACTGGGCGGGAAGTGGTTAAATACTCCTTAAAATAAATGTTATACTGATGTTGGCCAAGAATGTTTTTGTATAATCTTCTTGCAATGTTATGTGCAAAAGTACTAATATAATTTTTTTCTGGTTTGACTCCACAGTTTCCTTCAACGCCACAGGAATGGCAGACTGTGGCCTCCCATTTTGCCCAGCGGTGGGACTTTCCCAACTGCGGAGGTGCTATAGATGGGAAGCACGTCCACATCGTGCCACCACCCCATTCGGGGTCTTACTATTACAACTATAAGGGGTTTAATAGTATAGTGTTGATGGCGGTGGTGTCGGCACAATATGAGTTCCTCTATGTGGAGGGAGAATGGCCGGATGTCGGATGGTGGAGTCTTCGCCCAGACGGAGTTTTCCCGACGTCTCCAGAGGGGTGGCCTGTTATTGCCACCCAATGAAGACAACATGGAAGGACTCCCATTTGTGTTTATCGCAGATGAAGCATTAGGTCTGGGAGAACATCTTATGAGGCCATTCCCCCAAAAGACCCTCACCCCGGAGAGGAGGGTTTTTAACTACCGGCTGGCCAGAGCCAGAAAAATGGTGGAGAATGCATTTGGCATAATGGCCAGCTGGTTCCGCCTGTTCCTGACAGCTATAAATATGGCGGAGTATAAACTCAACCACATCGTGTTTGCATGCTGCATACTGGACAATTATCTACGCAAAAATGCACTAAATTATGTGGCCTCAGTTGGGCCTGAGGCAGGACTTTCTGAAAGTACCATGACGGCCCTGGAAGCTAAGCCGTCCTGGCTCCCCCCCCCCCAAAGCGCCCGTGATGTGAGACAAAAATATCTTGAATATTTTACGGGTAGGGGGGCCATTGCTATGCCAGAAAATATATAATCATTTTTAAAATAAAAAAAAGTTTATATCTGAAATCATCTTGAATGTTATTTATTGCTTGTGTTTCTTTTAGCTGTCTCCTAGGTTCTCCTAGTGCACTTGTTGTGCCAAGTGGTTTTTCCATTATTAAATAACCCCCATTGTCACTGTAAACACCAAATTATTAAAAACAATGGTATTGAGCATTGAAATAATAAGCCACACATAGTTGAGTCTAAAAATGTTTACTCTGTGCACATTCACATGTGCGTTATAAAAATTTTAGGTAAAAAAAAAACATCTTTTGTTTTATAAATTTTTTCATAATTTTTTTTTTGTTTTTGCATAAAAAGGAAATATTTCAAAACATAACATACACAACTCTGGAACTTACAAAGTTCAACATTGAAAAACTGAGGGTAATATCAGACATTATCTTATGTCCAAACTGTGTTGATCTTGCCTTCATCAGATGGGGTGATGTCACCCCTGAACAAGCCAAATTTTGAAGATGCACAAAAATTGAGATGCTAAATGGGGATTTCCCTCCTGATCCCATGCCTAATGTCATAATGTGCTATTTCCCATAATGGGGGATCAATGGACGTGTTTTGGGGTGCAACCCCTTCCTTTCACCTACTTGAGTTGCGAGGAAGGGTTTGCACCCACAAAACACGTACATTAATATCCCCTGATGGCAGATAGCACATGTTGACACACTGTGTGCATTTTCAAAATTTGGCTTGAAGAAAGTAGTAAAATATGTTGAAATAGGGCATAACAAAACAAAAGGGGAGGAATTTTGTGTTTTCTTTAGATTCGCCCCCATCAATCATGTTCTTCAATTTTTGTTCAAAAACATTAATATTATTCCTCATGATGTCTAGTTCCCGACTACATACCATGATTTCCTGGATTAGTATTTGTGCACTAGCACTTGTGAAATGAGGAATTTCTTCTTCACCAACATGCACATAGCCTAAAAAATAAATAAACCATGTATTATAAATATGCAAGCCTACATCTATTACCTGAAGCTGTGCTGTCAGACACTGACCTGTTGTGGTGATAATTTCCACCACTTCATCCACCTCTCTTTCCTCCACATCTTCAGCTTGGGGTTCTCTCTGGTCCCCTTCTTTAGGAGGTGTGGGGGTCCTGGTATCCTCAGATGTGCCGAGTCTTCTCTCCCCTATGAGAATGAAAAAAAAGGTATACTTAGCACACAGATATTTCACGCCAGAAATAGGAATATGAAACATTGCTTGGAAGTGGGGTACAATTGTGTGTTTTGGCAGAGTTCAAAGCTGAAGACATGATTTGTTTCCCTTACCAAATCTTGAATACTTACCTTTTTGGGCCTTTTTTGACCAAGTTTCACACATGTAGACACCCCAAGTATCCACTGGAGCACCTGTGTGGGACACCCTAAAAAGGTTGTTCTGGTGTCCCACACTAGTGCTCCTGAGTCCAGATGTGAAAACAGCTGCTGAGTGTCCTCTCCTTTACACTGAATCAAGTTTGCATTTCATTCTAGTTACAAACACATCTAGACAACAATGTAATAACTTTTTTTTTACAAATAGGCATGACCAAATGTAGTTAACCCTGTATCTACCAAAAAGATTGTATGTAGTGGGCAAACGATGTTTACTACGACCGATTACTGTGCCCACTAACATGAAAGTTGCCATTTTAAACTGTCCAACAGTAAAGAAAAGCACATGGAGCAACAGGTAAGTAATAATAATAATCTGAACACAGGACAAATACTTACTTTTTTGAAGCATTTTCTTGATCCTTCTGTACTGGTCGTGCTCCCTCAATTTCAGGTCTGACCAGCATTTTCTCAATTGCTCCTTAGATCGTCGTACCCCAAAATTGTGCAGACTTCTCACAACTTTAGACATGATCTTGGCCTTTCTCACATTAGGGTTGGTGTACGGTCCATGCTTTCCATTAGGGATGAGCTTCGTGTTCGAGTCGAACATACGTTCGACTCGAACATTGGCTGTTCGATCGTTCGACGAAGATCGAACGATTTGGGCCGTTCGCGCCAAATTCGAGTGACGCGAACGGCCCACAATGCACTACGCCATCGCAGTGTCATCCAGGCGCTGTGATTGGCCAAGCATGCACTGTGACCCCGCATGCTTGGCCAATCACAGCGCCGGCAGCGAGGAGAGCAATGATTGGCCACAGGCAGGATGCCTGTGGCCAATTATTGCTGAGGGTGTTTAGTACACGCCCCACACTATAAAAGGCCGCCAGCACGGCGGCCTAGTGTAGTGTGTTCCGGAGCAGGGATAGAGTAGCATAGGCAGGGACAGTGACTGTTATTTCTTTCTTGCTTAACCTGGATTCCTTTAGTTTAGGGAAAGAGAAGGATAGGTAGGGAGAGTGTCAGTGTGTTTTGTGCTTCTGCTATAGTGTGCTTAAAAAAAACATTTATTCTAGGGACAGAAAACTCTAGGTAGGGACAGTGTCAGTTTCTTTCACTCTGCAAGTCCTTGTTTCCAGGGACCTGTAAGGACAGTGAGTTAATTGTCCTTGTGCTATATTGTGCTTAAAAAAAACATTTATTCTAGGGACAGAAAACTCTAGGTAGGGACAGTGTCAGTTTCTTTCACTCTGCAAGTCCTTGTTTCCAGGGACCTGTAAGGACAGTGAGTTAATTGTCCTTGTGCTATATTGTGATTAAAAAAAACATTTATTCTAGGGACAGAAAACTCTAGGTAGGGACAGTGTCAGTTTCTTTCACTCTGCAAGTCCTTGTTTCCAGGGACCTGTAAGGACAGTGAGTTAATTTTCCTTGTGCTATATTGTGATTAAAAAAAACATTTTTTCTAGGGACAGAAAACTGTAGGTAGGGAGAGTGTTTTTTTTCTTTCACTCTGCAAGTCCTTGTTTCCAGGGACCTGTAAGGACAGTGAGTTAATTGTCCTTGTGCTATATTGTGCTTAAAAAAAACATTTATTCTAGGGACAGAAAACTCTAGGTAGGGACAGTGTCAGTTTCTTTCACTCTGCAAGTCCTTGTTTCCAGGGACCTGTAAGGACAGTGAGTTAATTTTCCTTGTGCTATATTGTGATTAAAAAAAACATTTATTCTAGGGACAGAAAACTCTAGGTAGGGACAGTGTCAGTTTCTTTCACTCTGCAAGTCCTTGTTTCCAGGGACCTGTAAGGACAGTGAGTTAATTTTCCTTGTGCTATATTGTGATTAAAAAAAACATTTATTCTAGGGACAGAAAACTCTAGGTAGGGACAGTGTCAGTTTCTTTCACTCTGCAAGTCCTTGTTTCCAGGGACCTGTAAGGACAGTGAGTTAATTTTCCTTGTGCTATATTGTGATTAAAAAAAACATTTATTCTAGGGACAGAAAACTCTAGGTAGGGACAGTGTCAGTTTCTTTCACTCTGCAAGTCCTTGTTTCCAGGGACCTGTAAGGACAGTGAGTTAATTTTCCTTGTGCTATATTGTGATTAAAAAAAACATTTTTTCTAGGGACAGAAAACTGTAGGTAGGGAGAGTGTTTTTTTTCTTTCACTCTGCAAGTCCTTGTTTCCAGGGACCTGTAAGGACAGTGAGTTAATTTTCCTTGTGCTATATTGTGATTAAAAAAAACATTTTTTCTAGGGACAGAAAACTCTAGGTAGGGAGAGTGTTTTTTTTCTTTCACTCTGCAAGTCCTTGTTTCCAGGGACCTGTAAGGACAGTGAGTTAATTTTCCTTGTGCTATATTGTGATTAAAAAAAACATTTTTTCTAGGGACAGAAAACTCTAGGTAGGGAGAGTGTTTTTTTTCTTTCACTCTGCAAGTCCTTGTTTCCAGGGACCTGTAAGGACAGTGAGTTAATTGTCCTTGTGCTATATTGTGCTTAAAAAAAACATTTTTTCTAGGGACAGAAAACTCTAGGTAGGGAGAGTGTTTTTTTTTTTTCACTCTGCAAGTCCTTGTTTCCAGGGACCTGTAAGGACAGTGAGTTAATTGTCCTTGTGCTATATTGTGCTTAAAAAAAAACATTTATTCTAGGGACAGAAAACTCTAGGTAGGGACAGTGTCAGTTTCTTTCACTCTGCAAGTCCTTGTTTCCAGGGACCTGTAAGGACAGTGAGTTAATTTTCCTTGTGCTATATTGTGATTAAAAAAAACATTTTTTCTAGGGACAGAAAACTGTAGGTAGGGAGAGTGTTTTTTTTCTTTCACTCTGCAAGTCCTTGTTTCCAGGGACCTGTAAGGACAGTGAGTTAATTTTCCTTGTGCTATATTGTGATTAAAAAAAACATTTTTTCTAGGGACAGAAAACTCTAGGTAGGGAGAGTGTTTTTTTTCTTTCACTCTGCAAGTCCTTGTTTCCAGGGACCTGTAAGGACAGTGAGTTAATTTTCCTTGTGCTATATTGTGATTAAAAAAAACATTTTTTCTAGGGACAGAAAACTCTAGGTAGGGAGAGTGTTTTTTTTCTTTCACTCTGCAAGTCCTTGTTTCCAGGGACCTGTAAGGACAGTGAGTTAATTGTCCTTGTGCTATATTGTGCTTAAAAAAAACATTTTTTCTAGGGACAGAAAACTCTAGGTAGGGAGAGTGTTTTTTTTTTTTCACTCTGCAAGTCCTTGTTTCCAGGGACCTGTAAGGACAGTGAGTTAATTGTCCTTGTGCTATATTGTGCTTAAAAAAAACATTTATTCTAGGGACAGAAAACTCTAGGTAGGGACAGTGTCAGTTTCTTTCACTCTGCAAGTCCTTGTTTCCAGGGACCTGTAAGGACAGTGAGTTAATTTTCCTTGTGCTATATTGTGATTAAAAAAAACATTTTTTCTAGGGACAGAAAACTGTAGGTAGGGAGAGTGTTTTTTTTCTTTCACTCTGCAAGTCCTTGTTTCCAGGGACCTGTAAGGACAGTGAGTTAATTTTCCTTGTGCTATATTGTGATTAAAAAAAACATTTTTTCTAGGGACAGAAAACTCTAGGTAGGGAGAGTGTTTTTTTTCTTTCACTCTGCAAGTCCTTGTTTCCAGGGACCTGTAAGGACAGTGAGTTAATTTTCCTTGTGCTATATTGTGATTAAAAAAAACATTTTTTCTAGGGACAGAAAACTCTAGGTAGGGAGAGTGTTTTTTTTCTTTCACTCTGCAAGTCCTTGTTTCCAGGGACCTGTAAGGACAGTGAGTTAATTGTCCTTGTGCTATATTGTGCTTAAAAAAAACATTTATTCTAGGGACAGAAAACTCTAGGTAGGGACAGTGTCAGTTTCTTTCACTCTGCAAGTCCTTGTTTCCAGGGACCTGTAAGGACAGTGAGTTAATTGTCCTTGTGCTATATTGTGATTAAAAAAAACATTTATTCTAGGGACAGAAAACTCTAGGTAGGGACAGTGTCAGTTTCTTTCACTCTGCAAGTCCTTGTTTCCAGGGACCTGTAAGGACAGTGAGTTAATTTTCCTTGTGCTATATTGTGATTAAAAAAAACATTTTTTCTAGGGACAGAAAACTGTAGGTAGGGAGAGTGTTTTTTTTCTTTCACTCTGCAAGTCCTTGTTTCCAGGGACCTGTAAGGACAGTGAGTTAATTTTCCTTGTGCTATATTGTGATTAAAAAAAACATTTTTTCTAGGGACAGAAAACTCTAGGTAGGGAGAGTGTTTTTTTTCTTTCACTCTGCAAGTCCTTGTTTCCAGGGACCTGTAAGGACAGTGAGTTAATTTTCCTTGTGCTATATTGTGATTAAAAAAAACATTTTTTCTAGGGACAGAAAACTCTAGGTAGGGAGAGTGTTTTTTTTCTTTCACTCTGCAAGTCCTTGTTTCCAGGGACCTGTAAGGACAGTGAGTTAATTGTCCTTGTGCTATATTGTGCTTAAAAAAAACATTTTTTCTAGGGACAGAAAACTCTAGGTAGGGAGAGTGTTTTTTTTTTTCACTCTGCAAGTCCTTGTTTCCAGGGACCTGTAAGGACAGTGAGTTAATTGTCCTTGTGCTATATTGTGCTTAAAAAAAACATTTATTCTAGGGACAGAAAACTCTAGGTAGGGACAGTGTCAGTTTCTTTCACTCTGCAAGTCCTTGTTTCCAGGGACCTGTAAGGACAGTGAGTTAATTTTCCTTGTGCTATATTGTGATTAAAAAAAACATTTTTTCTAGGGACAGAAAACTGTAGGTAGGGAGAGTGTTTTTTTTCTTTCACTCTGCAAGTCCTTGTTTCCAGGGACCTGTAAGGACAGTGAGTTAATTTTCCTTGTGCTATATTGTGATTAAAAAAAACATTTTTTCTAGGGACAGAAAACTCTAGGTAGGGAGAGTGTTTTTTTTCTTTCACTCTGCAAGTCCTTGTTTCCAGGGACCTGTAAGGACAGTGAGTTAATTTTCCTTGTGCTATATTGTGATTAAAAAAAACATTTTTTCTAGGGACAGAAAACTCTAGGTAGGGAGAGTGTTTTTTTTCTTTCACTCTGCAAGTCCTTGTTTCCAGGGACCTGTAAGGACAGTGAGTTAATTGTCCTTGTGCTATATTGTGCTTAAAAAAAACATTTTTTCTAGGGACAGAAAACTCTAGGTAGGGAGAGTGTTTTTTTTCTTTCACTCTGCAAGTCCTTGTTTCCAGGGACCTGTAAGGACAGTGAGTTAATTTTCCTTGTGCTATATTGTGATTAAAAAAAACATTTTTTCTAGGGACAGAAAACTCTAGGTAGGGAGAGTGTTTTTTTTCTTTCACTCTGCAAGTCCTTGTTTCCAGGGACCTGTAAGGACAGTGAGTTAATTTTCCTTGTGCTATATTGTGATTAAAAAAAACATTTTTTCTAGGGACAGAAAACTCTAGGTAGGGAGAGTGTTTTTTTTCTTTCACTCTGCAAGTCCTTGTTTCCAGGGACCTGTAAGGACAGTGAGTTAATTTTCCTTGTGCTATATTGTGATTAAAAAAAACATTTTTTCTAGGGACAGAAAACTCTAGGTAGGGAGAGTGTTTTTTTTCTTTCACTCTGCAAGTCCTTGTTTCCAGGGACCTGTAAGGACAGTGAGTTAATTGTCCTTGTGCTATATTGTGCTTAAAAAAAACATTTTTTCTAGGGACAGAAAACTCTAGGTAGGGAGAGTGTTTTTTTTTTTTCACTCTGCAAGTCCTTGTTTCCAGGGACCTGTAAGGACAGTGAGTTAATTGTCCTTGTGCTATATTGTGCTTAAAAAAAACATTTATTCTAGGGACAGAAAACTCTAGGTAGGGACAGTGTCAGTTTCTTTCACTGTGAAAGTCCTTGTTTCAAGGGACAGAGAAGGACACCTGAAGGTAGCCCTTATTGCTTTTTTCCCATCTCCCTGCAGGCCATCTATTAGAATGTCTGGAAGGCAAACAAGGAGAGGCAGACAGTCAGGAGGCAATAAAAGAGGGCAAGCAGGCTCTGTGTCTGGGGGCAACAGTGCTGGTCGTGGACGCGGTGCATTGTCATCAGCACATGGCCATGGGACACGCTTGTCCTTCTTTTCGGCAGCTGGACATGTTGAGCCACATCATGCCGAAGACTTGGTAGAGTGGATGACCAAGCCCTCCTCCTCCTCCTCATCCTCTCTCACCCAGGCTCAGGGTACTGGAAAAGCAGCTGCCAAAGCGTCGTCTTCCCTGGTATCAATGTCAGACAAATCATCAGTCACTCCTTCCCTAGACCCACCATGTCCTCCTCCTGAGGAGTCCCCCGAACTGTTTCAGCACAGTGTTGGGTACATGCTCCAGGAGGATGCCCAGCGTTTCGAAGGGTCTGATGATGAAACCCAGCTAGAGGAAGGCAGTAGCGTGAGAGCAGACAGAGGGGATGCTCAAGAAGGACACCAATCTGGCAGTCATGTTCCAGCAGCTGCAGCATACTGCCAGATTGGCTCCAGTGATGAGGAGGGAGGGGATGATGAGGTCAATGACTCCACGTGGGTGCCTAATAGGAGAGAGGAGGAGGAGGAGGATGAGGAGGAGGCACATCTCCAACGAGGCAGGATGCCCTTTGGTGGCCAGCGTAAGGGCAGTACACCGACGGAATCACACCGCAGAGCTCCGCCTGTGCAGGGCGCTGCCTCTGCCCGTCATTCAAAAAGTTCTTTGGTGTGGGCCTTTTTTGAGGCTAGTGCATCAGATCGCACAGCTGCTGTTTGCAACATATGTCTCAAGCGTATATCGCGTGGCCAAAACATCAGCCGCTTGGGTACCACATGCCTGACCAGACATATGTTGACCTGCCATGCAGCTCGTTGGCAAGCCTACCTCAAAGACCCACACCAAAGAACCAAGCGGACCTCTCCTTGCACCGCATCAGCTGGGATCTCCAACCCCACTATAACTTCAGTCCTCTCTGAAACATGCACTGAGAGGAATGAAGGTGTAGAATTAGGTGTGTCACAGCCAAGTACTTGCGCCCACTCTGCTAGCAGTACACCGACGTCCGATTCTAGCAGGCAAATTTCCCTGCCCCAGCTGCTGGACCGTCGAAAGAAGTTCACTCCCAGCCATCCACATGCCCAGCGGTTGAATGCTAGCTTGGCTAAATTGCTAGCGCTTCAACTGCTGCCTTTTCAGTTGGTAGACTCGGCCCCCTTCCGTGAGTTTGTGCAATGTGCGGTTCCTCAGTGGCAGGTTCCCAAACGCCACTTTTTCTCACGGAAGGCTATTCCGGCTCTCTACCGGCATGTGGAAGGCAATGTCTTGGCCTCGCTGGACAGGGCGGTCAGCGGTAAGGTGCATATTACCGCTGACTCATGGTCCAGCAGGCATGGACAGGGACGTTACCTTTCTTTCACGGCCCATTGGGTCACTCTTTTGGCAGCTGGGAAGGATTCAGGACAAGGTGCAGTAGTGTTGGAGGTTGTCCCACCGCCACGCCTCCAAAATGCTACTACTGGTTGTGACACACCTCTCTCCTCCACCCCCTCCTCTTCTTCTTCCTCCATGGCCTCTTCCTGTGGTTTGTCCTATGAACCAGCGGTGCTCCGTAGCCGTTCACGGGGCTACGCAAGTACGCAGGCAAAAAGATGCCATGCCGTGCTTGCGCTGGTGTGTTTGGGGGACAGAAGCCACACTGGGGCAGAGGTCCTGTCTGCTCTGCAGGGCCAGGCCGAGAGGTGGTTGACGCCACGCCAGCTTAAGCCAGGAATGGTGGTTTGCGACAATGGCACCAACCTCCTCTCCGCCCTCCGACAGGGACAACTGACCCATGTGCCCTGTGTGGCTCACGTCCTTAACCTGGTGGTGCAGCGCTTCTTGGGCAGGTACCCGGGCTTACAGGATGTCCTGAGGCAGGCCAGGAAAGTCTGTGTGCATTTCCGCAGATCTTATAATGCCAGTGCTCGCCTGGCTGAGCTGCAAAAGGAGTTGAACCTGCCCAAGAACCGCCTTATATGTGACATGCCCACCAGGTGGAACTCAACGTTGGCCATGCTGCAGCGGCTGCACACGCAGCAGAGGGCCATCAATGAGTACCTGTGCGACTACGGCACCAGGACAGGGTCAGGGGAGCTTGGTTTTTTTTCTCCACGCCAGTGGGGCATGATCAGGGATGCATGCACTGTCCTGGCACCATTTGAGGAGGCCACGAGGATGGTGAGCAGTGACAGTGCATGCATCAGTGACACTGTACCTCTTGTCCACCTGTTGGAGCACACGCTGCGTGGAATAATGGACAGGGCACTTGAGGCAGAACAGAGGCAGGAAGAGGAGGACTTCCTTGCCTCTCAAGGCCCCCTTTACCCAGACAGTGTTCCTTCTGTCCCACCCATCGCACAGGAAGAGGAGGAGGAGGAGGAGGAGGAGGAGGAGGAGGAGGATTGTGTCAGCATGGAGGTGGAGGCTGGCACTCAGCATCATCAGCAGCAGTCTTTTAGGGATGATTTACAGTCCCAAGAAACCAGTGGACTTGTACGTGGCTGGGAGGAGGTGGCTGCGGATCATGTCGTCCTTAGTGACCCAGAGGACTCCGGAGCGAATGCCTCAGCAAACCTACGCTGCATGGCCTCCCTGATCCTGCAAAGTCTGCGGAAGGATCCTCGTATTCTTCGGATCAAGGAGAGGGACCATTACTGGCTGGCCACTCTCCTTGATCCACGGTACAAGGGTAAGGTTGCGGACCTTATGTTACCGTCGCAGAGGGAGCAGAGGATGAGACAACTCCGGGAGGCCTTGCAGAAAGGTCTGTGCAACGCGTTCCCAGAGACTGGGAGGTTGCAAACTCCTGGTCCTGGACAACGAGTTGCTGAGGCTTCGGCCAGTCAAAGAAGGAGCGGTGGGGAAGGTGGCCGTCTGACCGATGCGTTCAGACAATTCTTTAGTCCGCAGCCCCAAAGTATGATCGGTTCCAGCAACCATCGCCAGCGTCTGATAAACATGGTGCAGGAATATCTAGGGGCAAGGTCAGACTTGGACACCTTCCCCACCGAAAATCCTCTGGCTTACTGGGTCTTGAGGATGGATCACTGGCCAGAGCTTGCACAGTATGCAATTGAGCTACTGGCCTGTCCTGCATCCAGCGTTCTTTCGGAACGCACATTCAGTGCTGCTGGAGGATTTGTCACGGATCACAGGGTGCGCCTGTCCACCGACTCGGTTGATCGACTGACTTTCATCAAGATGAACCAGTCTTGGATCACCACCAGCTACCACACACCTGATGCTGATATAACAGACTAATTGATTTTAAAATGTCACATCCCTTCAAGACTGATGCTGATGCTGAGTGCCTGTGCTGTTATGTTGACTGGCTATCCTCCTCCTCCGAGTCCTCAATGATACGATTGATGATGATAGCTTGGAAGATCATTTTTGTTTATGGGTGCCGCCACCAGTGCCTAACGCCCAATTTTTCAGCCCCTGTTTAACAGGGGCGTGTAATTACAATTTTTGAAGCAATACTTTGCAACAGGGCTCATTGCTGTGCTCCAAGTACAGTATCTGTGAGGAGTTGCAGTGTTGTGCCACCAGTGCCTAAGGCCCAATTTTTCAGCCCCTGTTTAACAGGGGCGTGTCATTACAATTTTTGAAGCAATACTTTGCAACAGGGCTCATTGCTGTGCTCCAAGTACAGTATCTGTGAAGGGTTGCAGTGTTGTGCCACCAGTGCCTAAGGCCCAATTTTTCAGCCCCTGTTCAACAGGGGCATGTAATTACAATTCTTGATCTAATAATTCACAGCAGGGCCCATTGCTGCACCCACCAAGAGTAACTGTCAGGGCTTACAGTGTTGTGGCACCAGCACCACCATCAAAGGCCCAATTTTTACTACCACTGTTCAACAATTATATGTAATTAAAATTCCTGATATAATAGTTGACAGCAGGGCGTTCCAGCACCAACCAAGAGTAACTGTGAGTGCTTACAGTGTTGTGCCAACACCAACAACTAAGGGGCCTATTTCTGCAGAGTATATACGGCAGGTCCCTACTTTCAAACATCCAACTTACAAACGACTCCTACTTGCAAACGCAAGAAGACAACAGGAAGTGAGAGGAAATCTACCACTAGGAAGGAAAATTCTCTCCTGTAAGAATAAATATGGGAGAAAGGTGTCTCCTCTGTACTGATGCTTTATCAGCAATCCTTGTTTCAAGAAAAACACCACATTTCAAAAACAGTTGTCATTAGGACGGAAAGTGAGGTGAAATGTTCTGAACAGGGGCACAGACAGCAAAACAAATGTTACAGGGGTGATAACCCTTACCTATGTTTTCCAAAAAGTTTAAAAATAGATTTTTGGTCTGGAGCTACACTTCAACAATGTACCTGTTCAAAATTACAAACAGATTCTACATAAGAACAAACCTACAGTCCCTGTCTTGTATGCACCGCCTGTATACGGCTGTTCAGAGTATATAGGGCCTTTTTTATTTTATGTGCGGGGTTCCCCTTAATATCCATACAAGACCCAAAGGGGCTGGTAATGGGCTGGGGTAGGGGGGGGGTCATGGGGTAGCTATGCCATTTTTCTTAAAGATTTTCATCCATATTACCGGGACCAGACATTACATTAAAGCCGCAAGCAGTTTTAAATGGCTTTTTTTTCCTTTAGAAGTGTCATTTTGTGCAGGGACAGTTCTAAACACGGGAAACACGTGGCACTTCACAGGCATACTTTAGACACCCCCCAGGTACGATATTTAAAGGAATATTTGACTTTTTTTTTTTCACTTTATGCATCATTAAAATGACTGCTCCCGGAAAACGACCGTTTTTAAAACTTATTTTTGCATTGATACATGTCCCCTGGTGCAGAACCCGGGTTCCCAAACCCTTTTTAGGACAATAACATGCATAATAGTTTTTATAATTAGCACTTTAGAATTCGAACGTTCGCATCCATTGTATTTAATAGGGTTCTAATGTTCGTTCGAACTTTCGGTCCGTTCGCGGGTTCTGGTGCGAACCGAACCCGGGGGTGTTCGGCTCATCACTACTTTCCATCATAGTCGGTCCTCTTCAAGATGTCCACCATCTCTGCCATCTCTACAAAGGACATACTTGAGGCCTTATATCTCCTCCTGGATCGGGACGATTCTTGCTCCGGGCTTTCCTTGTCATTAGTGCTATTATCATGCACCTGCTGCGTCTCCGCCACGACTCTCCCACTGCGCGCCGAAAGAGAAGGGGCGGGGAATATACTAGAAAGAATGTCAAGGGCGAGCGACGTGTGCGGAGTTTCACGCATGCGCAGTGTATATAAAGCTAACACACATGTGTCGTACCTACGTTCTGTGTGCGGAGGAAGGAATAAGCGCCGAACGTGAGACCGAAGGTAACATTTTAACTTGGGTCATCAGTGGCCTATACTGCTTCGAGATGGTGGCCTATATGGGAATAAGATTAGGAGAGTTTAGACTGACATTAGTATTTTTGGCTTGTGTTTTGTCTTGCAGAAATAATGAATGCTTTCAAAAATCCTGAATTTATGAGCGAGTTCCTTGACAGGTACAGGGAGCTGCCTGTTTTGTGGGAAACCAAAAACCCTCTCCATAAAATAAAAACAACAAGGAAGGCAGCGCTGGAGAAACTGCTGCAATTTTTAAAGATACTGTTCCCCAAAGCAACCATCAAGTTTGTGGACAAGAAAATTGGGAACTTGAGGGGCACATACAGGAAGGAGCACCATAAGGTCCTGGAATCACAGAGGTCAGAAGCAGCAGCAGAGGATGTTTATGTACTCAGTCTGTGGCACTACAATAAATTGTGCTTTCTAGACTACCAGCTTGAAGTGAGGCCATCGCTTTCTACCCTTCCCTCCAGCCTTCCCTCCACCCCAGCTGAGGCTTCCGAGGACCAACCTGAGCGTTCCATCCTGGAAGAAGTGGATGCGCCCAGCTGGAGCCAGGTATAGTATTTTTCTAAAGATTTATTGTCCTAAAATGAATGATGTAAAATAGATGTTAAAGTGGAGCTCCACCCTAAATAGCAACTTTTGCTATTTGGAACCCTCCCCCCCTCCGGTGTCACAATTGACACCTTTCAGGGGGAGGGGGGTGAAGATACCTGTCTAAGACAGGTATTTTCACCCACATCCGGGAGTCCTGTCTCCGGGAATCTGCGGGAGTTACGTCACTTCCCGCAGACTTCCCTTGGTGTTCTGGGAGACACTCGGCTCCCAGAACACAGGAGCACCAATCAGAACGGCGCAGCGCGACTCGCGCATGCGCCGTAGGGAACCGGGCATGAAGCCGCAGGGCTTCACTTCCTGGTTCCCTCAGCGAGGATGGCGGAGGGAGCAGCAGAGCGACGAGCGGTCGCTCGTCCTCTGCTGCGGACGTCGCTGGACTCCAGGACAGGTAAGTGTCCAAATATTAAAAGCCAGCAGCTGCTGTAGCTGTAGCTGCTGGCTTTTAATTTTTTTTTTTCCGGTGGAGCAACCCCTTTAATATTAATAAGAAATTAATGTTTGAACAAAAGGTGTTTTACATATCAATATACAGTAGTGGCCAAAAATGATTAGGACAAGAATGAAAACTGCTGGGGTCAGAATGATAGTCTTTTTTATTTATTAACATTCAATTTGCAACAATCATGAGCTGAAAATTATGTGTGATTGATGAACAAAAAAATAAAACTATGTCCCTTTTTTATACACAGGATGAGCTCAGCCAGGATGAGGGTCTGGAAAGTGGCAGGCAGCAGGAGGCAAGGGGAAGTGGCAGCCAGGAGGAGGCCCGGCCCAGTGTCAGCCAGGAGGTGGCCGGGCCCAGTGGCATCACCCAATCCCAGGTGGCTCCCCTCCGCCTTCAAACAAAAAGGCCCAAGAGGGGTAGGGACCTGGATGAGGCAGCACTGGCCCTCATTCGGGATGCACATGCGACCCTCAGAGACCCCCCCACCGCTCAAGAGGGCTATGCCTGCCTAGTCACAGCCAAAATGCAGGAAATGGAGAGGGGCCAACGCCTCCTCTGTAAGTCCCTGATTTTCAAGGCCCTAAATAAGGGGTTGATGGGCCAAATAACACCAAATACTGGCCTTTATGAGTTCACTCCTCCTCCTCCACCTCCTCCTTCTCCTCCTCCTGCCACAAGCCCACCTTCAGAGCCACAGCTTCCAGGGAAGGGTGGAGTGAAGGCTGCAGAGAAGGCTGCAGGGAAGGCTGCAAAGAAGGGTGAAAGGAAGTCAAGAAAGTGATGGCCTGTCTTCAGTCTGGCCTGACAGAAGACGCAGGCTGTTGTAGTACCACAGACTGGGGACATATATGTCATCTGCTGCTGTTCCTGATCTCTGGGAGTCCAGGACCAGATTGTGCTCCCTATTGTATGTACTTCTCAAGCTCCCAATTTTATTTTTCAAATACTTGATGGGGTACCCTGGGGACCAAAGGCTTCGCAAATTGCAGCAGTTTCTCCAGCATTGCCTTCCTCTTTATTTTGTTATTAGCCAGAATAAATGGAATTTATTTTTACAGTAAATACTTGTGTTTTTCTTAAAAAAAGGACAGTTTGTTTGTGAGTAGGCAGGTACATTTCAAAAATGTCAAATTAACAAGGGACACCAACCAACCTCCTTGAGGTAAGAAAAAATACAAGATAATAATGTTGTTTTGGTAACTTGACACACCAAAATAAAATAAAAAATACATGGAGATCACTAGAAAATATTTTTAAATAATCCCAAAAACAGGAGATCTTGATTAAAAAAAAAAAAAGACAATAATTTTTTTTTCTAAACATTATTATGGAGATCTGGCTTTAAAAACCAAAAAAATATTCATGAGATCACGAGAAATAATAAAGAAATACATTTGTCAGAACTCTGTGAATAACAGCAGCAAAACAACTTCATTATTGTAGAATTATAAAGAAGAAAAGAATGCCCTCCATTAAACAATGCAATAATTTGCAGCGTGATGAATGTGCTATCTCCATTACGAACGCTAGTTTTACCAGAACGAGCGCTCTCGTCTCATACTTGATTCTGAGCATGCGCGTTTTTTTTTGCGCATTGAAACTGCATACAGTTTCCCGCTAGGATTTTTTGCAAGCATGCACGAGTGCCCCTATAGCCAGCAGCTTGCTATGGGGGCACTTGGCAGGGGAGAGGGGCCCAGAATGCTGGCGGAGGACCCAAGAAGAGGAGGATCGGGGCTACTCTGTGCAAAACAAATGCACAGAGCAGGTACAGTAAGTATGACATGTTTGTTATTTCAGCATGACAAACACTTTAAATTGATGGGTTTAGTTTTGCTTTAAGTCATTTGGTTTACATCTACTTTGACCTGTCTCAATTTTTTTTTATAAAAGCAAGTAACTGCCTTGAGCATCATATGCCCCCTGCATCCTTCAGGTCAAAGTGCATGCCCTCTTTATATACATTGTAGTCACGAAGAGGAATGTGTTTTGTGCTGTAGACTCCCGACTTTGAATGGAAATATTGATTTACAAATAACATGAACATAGGCTTTGGGGGTCTCAAGAGCAGTTTTAACCACTTCAATACCAGGCACTTATCTCCTATCCTGTCCAAACCAGTTTTCAGCTTTCTGCGCTGTCGCTGTTTAAATGACAATTGCGCGGTCATGCTACACTGTACCCAAACAGAATTTTTATAATTTTGTTCCCACAAATAGAGCTTTCTTTTGGTGGTAATTGATCACCTCTGCGTTTTTTTTTTGCTAAACAAATAAAAAAATACCGAAAATTTTGAAAAAAAAAGTTTTGCTTTTGTTTCTGTTATAAAATTTTGTAAATAAGTAAGTTTTCTCCTTCACTGATGGGCACTGATAAGGCCCTTATATTTCCAATCAATTGATTGATTAAATTATTTTATAATATAATTATTTTTATCTCTTAATTCAAATTATTTTTTTACAATTATTTCAGATTCATCTTCATTCCCCCCAATATATACATAGTCATGTATATTATTTGTATGTATACGTTTTCCCTTTTGTATTTCTCCTAAGGCCCCGTTCACACCTATGCGAATTGGTTGCGGCTTACACCGCATCCAAATCGCATAACATTTTAAAATACATTGATTTCAATGAGGCTGGTTCACATATGTGCGATGCATTCGCACTGCGCATTGCCCAAAAAACGTGTGCGTTTTCTAGACATTGCGGTGCGAATTGTCTGCCCATTATGTTCTATGGGAACGCATCTGATTCGCAGATGTGTTGCGTTCTGAACACGGTACATATGAATCATGAGGGGAAACTCCACGCCAAATTTTAAATAAAAAACCGGCATGGGTTCCCCTCCAGGAGCATACCAGGCCCTTAGGTCTGTTATGGATTTTAAGCGGAACCCCCTACGCCGAAAAAACGGCGTGGGGGTCCCCCCAAAATCCATACCAGACCCTTATCCAAGCACGCAGCCAGGCCGGTCAGTAAAGGGGGTGAGGACGAGCGAGCCCCCAACATGGGGGGGTGGGTGCTTTGGGGCAGGGGGCGCCCTACGGCCCCCCACCCCAAAGCACCCTGCCCCCATGTTGATGAGGACAAGGGCCTCTACCCAACAACCCTGGCCGTTGGTTGTCAGGGTCTGCGGGCGGGGGGCTTATCGGAATCCGGGAGCCCCCTTTAATAAGGGGGCCCCCAGATTCCGGCCCCCCACCCTATGTGAATGAGTATGGGGTACATCGTACCCCTACCCATTCACCTGGTGGAAGAAAAATGGCAATAAAAAAACACACTACACAGGTTTTTAAAGTAATTTATTAGGCAGCTCCGGGGGTCTTCTTCCGACTTCAGGGGTCTCTTCTTCTGTGTCTGTCAGACGCGAGTGAGGAAAAGCCGATCAACGTCTCTTTCTGTTGACATCATGGTCAGCTGTGATTGAACACGGCTGATCACGTGGTAAAGAGCCTCCATCGAAGGCTCTTTTCCGAGATCAGTGTAGCGGTGTGTCAGACTGACACACCGCACCACCGATCACCGCGTTGCGCACCCCCACGGGCGCGCAGGGGCTGTTATCCTGCTGGACGTCATATGACGTCCAGTCAGGATAACGCAACCAATGCCCGGCTGTCATTTTGCTATAGGCCAGGCAGTAAGTGGTTAAAAGAAGTTATGAGTAATGCCGCGTACACACGATCGTTTTTCACGTCGTTAAAAATGCCATTTTTTTAATTGGGCATTAAAAATGATCGTGTGTGTAGGCTTAAGAGCATTTTTAACGACGTGAAAAATGGCCTAAAAAAATGAGAACCTGCTCTATTTTTTCACGTCGTTTTTCACGTCGTTTTTTTTAACAACGTGAAAAACGGTAGTGTGTATGCTTTTACGAGGGGAAAAAAATGCGCATGCTCAGAATCAAGTATGAGACGGGAGCGTTCGTTCTGGTAAAACTAGCGTTCGTAATGGAGATAGCACATTCGGCACGCTGTAACGGACTGAAAAGCATGAGGCTGAAAAGCGCGAATCGTCTCTCAACAAACTTTACTAACATGAAGGGTGGCGCCATTCGAACGGAACGTCCCCTTTATAGTGCCATCGTACGTGTTGTACGTCACTGCGCTTTGCTCGAGCGTTTTTTTCTTATGAACGTGTGTATGCAAGACAGGCTTGAGAGGAAACAAGAAAAATCACGTTGAGAAAAACGTTGTTTTTGAAAATGACATTAAAAACGATCGTGTGTACTCGGCATAAGCATCAAATAATGATGTGAAATGTGTTAGCCATTCATCCCTGTATGTCCTTTTTCTGTGATTGACTGTTTTTGGATTGTTTAGGACTATATTTTTGGATTTGACCCTTTTGAATTTTCAAATAAACTCGCTTGAATAGAGTACGGCAGTCCAGGATGTCTCTTTTCTCCATGGGTAAGTGGTTAAAGGAAGCAAAAGATCGCTGTAACCCCAAGCTACACATGTCATTTGTAAAAATGAAAAAAAAGTGAACTGTACACTTAAAAATCACCCAGCATTCATTGTGGATAGCTGTGTTTTTGTGCCCTTCTTTATACGCCTCTATGAATTAGTTTCAGTCTATTACTGAGCCTTGACTTTTTCTAACGTCATACCTGAGATTTCTCTCCTGCTATTCCCCTTTACAATGAAAGTCCTCTTACTGACCAGTGAGGAGAATCCCTCTTACTATTGAGAGTAATAGCAGATAGCGTTGTGGTGTCTACACTGAGGCCCCTTTCACATGGGCATGTCGGTGCAGTAAATCCAGGTGGCTGAGGTGCATTTTTAATGCCTGTCTAAACCCCATGTATGGCCCCATAGGACTCCTCTCTGGCGACTGGCAAAAATTCATGTCAGGGGGCCCCTTAAATAGCCTCCCAACAAACCCTCTAGAAGGTTCTAAGGTCACCTGACCCTAACTAGCCAATCCCCAGTCAACCCCTTAAGCTTCTGGAAGCTTCTCTATCACATGACCTTATCCCACATACTAGAATAAGCCCCATTTAAAACCCTATCAATTTTAATAATTTAGCTGATGCCCCATGAGGTAAGGAAGGGCCTAAATAGGCTACTCCCCTCCCCCTCACATTTGCAATGCAGTGCTTTGAGGCGATACAAAAAAGCAGAACGTCACGTTCAACAGGTGATCCTGTCTGCCAACGCACCCTGTGGAAATGAATGAATCTACAATGTAACTGCGTCCAGTAGATCCTGTTGTGGAGCAGTGAAGCTATGCCCATTATAAAGGGACCTTATGCCTCGTTCACATGGGTGTCAGAGTGGCGGTGATAAAAGGTGGTTCAGCATTTTTACTACCCATGACCACCCACCCAGCAGCTGTGGCATGGCAAAAGTTTTAAGCCCCGTACACACGGTCGGACTTTTTGCCAACAAACTTCATTTTGAGCAAGTTTGCCAAAAAAAATCCGACCGTGTGTACGCTCCATCGGACAAACTTTTTTGGTTTTCATCGGACAAAAGTTCGGTCTGCAAACGGACAAACTTTTGGCCAACAAAAGCCTGATGGAGCAAAGTCCGACCGTGTGTACAGAAAACCATCGGACTTTTGTCCGATGGACAAAACAAATAATGTTAAAATCAACCAACAATAGCAGAAGTTGACCAAAGGGTGGCGGTAAAGAGCAGAAAAAGTTGGAAAAAGTTTTGGGAAAGTTTGCAGAAAAGTCCTGTGGTGTGTATGCTATGGGTGTGCCCGGCCAACTCCGTTCAGACAAAAATCCACGGAAAAGTCAGATGGAAGTCCGACCGTGTGTACGAGGCTTTACAGTATGACTAGTACTGCACCACAACTGCATACAATGAACATAGATGCAGCACAGTGCAGTGGGATTTCTACCCCAAAAAAATGGTGTCCAGAACCGCGTCTGAAAAGCGATCTACCACGGACCACTTTTCAGATCTGTTCTATCTATCTGTTCTGATCTAAGATATGAAACATATTCATTTTCAATAAAGTCGATTTGTGATCTTTTAAGATTGCTATTTTAGGAAGTGTATTGCGTTATCCTTACATCTCTTCACTATGTAGTCCACGCTCCGTCTGGGTGGCATCGTGCCATGTCTGTCAAAGAAAAGATGAGACGGCTTTCAGCTGGAAAGCTACAATTAAAGGGGAAGTGCATCCAGCCAATTATATTTTAAAAACTTAAAGTGTATGCCCTTTCTTAGTTTTGGATGTATTGGGGAAGGGTTACAAACCCTGTAGGAATTGTTTATTGCTATCTGAGGCTCTGTTAATGAGATTTTCCTTTCCTTCTTCCCTGCTGACAATGTTTACTTGACAAAGTATGAGGAACGCCGACAGACTGTAATAAAAACATGAAGCAAAGGAAAAGGTTCCTGCAATGAAAGGTTGTCTGGTTCCTGCAATAAAAACCAGACAAGGGTTCTAACCTACAAAAAGGGTTTACTCTTTCGTCCATGGACCGACGCAGCCTCTCTATTGACACAGTGGGTATTATCCGGTAATTAGGAGTGACTAGGCAGAAAACTTGTAAAAAGTGTTGCATCACACCCTCTACAGTACCGCCCAGGGGGCGGACCCTCTGGGTATATCACCTCAGTCAGCATCTCGCAGATCAGTTTTTTTCTGTCTAGCAAGGAGTAGGACATGGCTCCCTTCGGGCCCATTGGTCCGGGGGAAAAATATATATTTTTTTGCTACATTTTTTGTTTCCTGCGATCTTCGATCAACTGCCGACTGGGTGACAGGCTGGATCCTCGATCCTTGTAGTCTCCCCAGTTCGGCCATCGAGCGTGTGCCGACCCTAGCTACGCGCTGGGTTTTCCACGACATGCCCGTTGCTCCACGGGTGGCCGGTGAGACTACGCTCCAGGGCCTGCATCGGACCGCTCAGCTTCAGCTGACCTTACGGCCAAGTCGCAGCAGCCTGGCCGGTGAGCTTACGCTCCAAGGCTTGCATCGGGCCGCTCAGCTTCGGCTGATCTTACGGCCGAGTCGCAGCAGCCTGTCCGGTGAGCGTCACGCTCCAGGGCATACATATGATCGTCCTATTTGTGTCCAATCACAGCATGCCTAGCCAACAGTCACCTTCCGTGCGCGGTCGATGATCTGTTTGGAATGTCTTCCAGCATAATACATGCAGGATAGGTAAGTAAACTCCCCTGCCTCGGCTGGGTGATTTGGCTGGACATTTCTGGAGAGACCAAGTAAGTGGTTGTGGCCCCTTTCTTCCTTCTCTCCCTGCCTTTTTCCTCCTCCCTGGGCTTCTAGCTAAAGGTTGCTGGGTGCCAGGGGTCACCTAAGGGGTTCCACTGGAGCGGGGCTGACTGTAACTAACATTTAAAAGAAATGTAATTTCTGCTTACCTGTGTGTGCTTCCTCCTCCATGCTGTCGGTGGCCATCTTCCTGTGGTTTCGGCGCCATTTTCTTGTAGTCCACACCCACTGGCCTCTATCAACTGATTGGCGGCCATGTTTGTCCACCCTGTATGTATATATTGACGTTCGGCGGCCATCTTTTTGTGGGCTACGGCTGCTTAGAGCCCACATTATCTTCCATACAGACGTTTTTGGCGGCCATTTTGCGAGAGTCTCCGGCCTCTAGGGTGCATTACACTGGCGCGAAAATTCACACAGGAAGCACTGATAAAAGAAGCAGACTGACACAGCAGCAGTGGGACAGCATCACAGGTGCAGCACACGGCAGCATAGCAGTACCGGTCCAGGGTGGTGAGTCCTCTGGGTAACCCAGCATCTCTGGGGCGCAGGAGGGTGGCCTATTGATATTTTGCCTGGAGCCCTGTGGGTGTCAGCGTGTGGTCAGCATGGCATCTGAGCCAGATGTCTTCTCCCCTGAAGCACCAGATTTAGCAGCTGGTGCCCCTGAGGTGTCTATGAACGCTATGTCGGTACTCCTAGAGGCGTTTGCTGCCAGGGTGGAAGCAGCACACGGGAATACAGGGGGTAGTAAACGCCCCTGTCCCCTGCAATCTTCCGGGGATAATTCTGATCCAGAACCAGGTCCAGCTACGGCTCATGGCCCAGATTCGGACGCATCAGAGACTGCAGACCGTGACCGATCGGACAGTGAGGATGACTCCAAGTCCAGGTCAGTACGCGAGACGGCTTTGATATCTGACCTTATTACTGCAGTGCGGGATACGCTAAAGTTGGAAAATACTGCAGGAACAGCAGAAACTCCAGTCCCCTTTGGGTTTCGTAAACCTGCCCGCACTGCTAAGGTGTTCCCTTGTGTGTCTTATTTTGACAAACTCTTATACAAGGAATGGGAGAACCCACTGAGGGTCTTTACAGCCCCAAAGAGGTTTGCGGTACGGTACCCCTTTGAGGATAGTTTTCTGAAGAAATGGACCTCTCCCCCTATAGTGGACCCTCCGGTGTCAAGACTTAATAGAGCCACCACTATTCCAGTAGAAGGGGCTCCTGTTTTCAAGGACCCTGTGGATAAGAAGGCTGAAGCACTCGCTCGCTACCTATATTCAGTGGTAGGCTCGGCAGTATGCCCGGTATTGGCGTGGGCCCTAGTGTCTCAGACACTTATTGAATGGTCAAAATTGCTACTCCAGGGGTTAAAGGAGCGAGATGCTCCTCCTAATGAGATAACTTTGGCCGACCAGTTGGTCCAGGGCCTTAAGTTTGTCTGCGAGTCAGACATGGATACTATTCCCCTGCTGTCAAAAGCTTCGGTTTATGCAGTAGCAATACGCCGCCTGATCTGGCTAAAGGGCTGGTCTGCGGACCAGACTTCCAAGAAAGCCCTGTTGGATCTGCCTTTTAAGGGCGACAGACTTTTTGGGGCTTCTCTGGATGACATCATCAAGGATGCCACAGGAGGTAAAAGCACTTTGCTTCCCCAAACTAGCAAGGGTAGGGGGCCACGCCAAGGGCAAGGGCCCTTCTTTACTGCACGCAGGCGGTTTTTTCGTCCCCCTAGGGCGACAGGGAAAAGACCCCAGGCCGACAAGGCGCCTGCCCAAGGACAAAAGCGTCCTTGGTCCCGCAAACCCAACAAGCCTGCGGACAAATCTGCGTCCCCATGAAGGTCCGCCCACACCCAGCTCTCGGGTAGGGGGACGTCTTCGCAAATTCGCGACTCAGTGGACAGCTCTAGTCTCCGACAGGTGGGTTTGCAAAGTAATCTCCTCAGGCTACAAGATAGAATTTCTCTCTTGTCCACCGGACAGGTTCATCACCTCCAATCTCCAGCTACTACCGACCCGTCGGGAGGCCCTGTGTGGGGCGGTTCAGGGTCTACTGGAACGCGGGTAGTTATTCCAGTTCCAGAACAGGAACGAGGTCAGGGTTTTTACTCAAATATGTTCATTGTGCCCAAGAAGGAGGTGGTTCGTCCAATCTTGGATCTCAGAGCCCTCAATTGGTTTGTGAAGGTACAAAGATTTCGGATGGAGTCGGTTCGATCTGTAGTCACGGCTCTCCATCCAGGGGACTTTCTGGTCTCCTTGGACATCAGGGACGCATACCTGCATGTCCCCATATACTCCAGACACCAGAGGTTTCTGCGATTTGCTATCGGGAAGAACCACTACCAGTTTGTGGCCCTCCCGTTTGGCCTTGCCTCAGCACCCAGGACGTTCACTAAGGTGCTCGCTCCGATTCTGGCACTTCTAAGACAGCGGGGTATCGCTATCATGGGCTACTTGGACGACCTTCTACTGAAGGCCCCTTCAAGCTCAGAATTAGAGGTAAGCGTGTCTATTACCTGTCAGACTCTTCGAGACTGTGGTTGGATACTAAACACGCAAAAGTCAGTATTGGTGCCCACTCAACGCCTAGTGTACCTGGGGTTGATTCTGGATTCCTCAGAGGCAAAGGTATTCCTCCCTGTGGAGAATATGCAGACCCTCCGGGCTGCAGTACGGTAGCTGACTTCCAGGAATTGGTCGTCACTCCGTTTTTGCATGCGAGTGTTGGGCCTCATGGTAGCCTCCTTCGAGGCGGTCCCATATGCTCAATACCACACTCGAGTGTTACAGAAGGAAGTTCTGTCCAGATGGAACAGATGCCCTTCATCTCTGGATTATCAAATCCGAGTGAGCCACCTAGTCAGGAGATCTCTGGTATGGTGGCTGACAGCACCGGCTCTAATGGCCGGGAAGTCATTTCTTACGGTTTACTGGATAGTGATCACGACGAACGCCAGCCTTACAGGTTGGGGGGGAGGTCTGGGGTGTTCAGTCGACGCAAGGTCGCTGGACCCCAGAGGAAGCCCTCCTGCCGATCAATGTCCTGGAAATCCGGGCAATCAGGCTGTGCCTCTTCAAATGGTCTCCGAGGCTGCAAGGGCATCCAGTCAGGATCCAGTCAGACAACGCCACAGCAGTGGCATATGTCAATCATCAAGGAGGAACAAGAAGCTCAGCTGCAGCATCGGAGGTCGCTTGCATCCTGAAGTGGGCAGAGAGGAGCGTACCGGCACTGTCGGCCGTGTACATTCTGGGTGAGGAAAACTGGCAGGCGGACTACCTGAGCCGCCAGATGCTGGACCAGGGAGAATGGTCCTTACACCCGGAGGTGTTCCAACTCCTCTGCCACAGATGGGGCACACCAGACGTAGATCTTCTGGCTTCCCGACTCAATCGGAAGGTATTGAGGTTTGTGGCCCGGTCAAGAGACCCATGGGCAGACGCAACAGACGTGTTGGTGGCATTGTGGGGTCAGTATCGGCTAATCTATGCCTTCCCTCCCTTAAGGCTTCTTCCTCTTCTGCTCCGCAGAGTGGAGGCAGAAGGAATTCCAATGATCCTAATCGCACCAGATTGGCCTCAGTGTCCTTGGTACGCCGATCTAGTACGTCTGGTAGCAGACGTCCCCTGGTGCCTACCACTACGGAAGGACCTGCTATCGCAAGGTCCCATACTCCATCCTGCTTTACAGTCACTGGCTTTAACGGCATGGCTGTTGAGAACCAGGTACTGAGAGACCGGGGCCTATCAGATTCAGTAATCTCTACTATGAGAAGTGCTCGGAAACCGTCCTCTAGGAAGGTTTATCACCGCACTTGGAAAGCCTACATCTCCATGTGTGAGGAAATGAAATGGCATCTGCGTACTTATTTGGTTTCCAGAATCCTGCTGTTTTTACAGCATGGGGTGGACTGAAGGCTTGCCTTAAGTACGATTAAGGGACAGATATCTGCCCTGGCTGTCTTTTTTCAGCGACCCCTGGCGACTCACTCTCTCGTGAGTACATTTGTGCAGGGGGTTCGACATGTGGCCCCTCCGGTCCGTCCCCCACTACCTCCGTGGGACTTGAACCTGGTCCTCTCGGTGCTTCAGAAGGCACCGTTTGAGAATATTAGAGATATTCCCCTGTTGACACTTTCTCAGAAAGTGGTCTTTCTGGTGGCTGTTACGTCAGTTAGACGAGTCTCTGAGCTGGCAGCCTTGTTCTGCAAGGCTCCCTATTTGATTTTCCACAAGGATAAGGTGGTGCTGCGGCCGCAGCCTTCCTTTCTTCCGAAGGTCGTTTCGGCTTTTCATCTCAACAAAGACATTGTACTTCCATCCTTGTGTCCTCACCCGTCGAATCCTAAGGAGTCGGCGTTGCATTCCTTGGACGTTGTCCGAGCTTTAAGAGTATACCTATCTGCTACTTCCCTGTTCCGGAAGTCAGACTCACTGTTTGTTTCGGTGGCTGGTCCCAAGAAGGGCCAAGCAGTCTCGTCGGCCACCATCTCTAGGTGGATCCGACAGATAGTAATCCAGGCTTATGCCTTAAAGGGTCAAGCGCCCCCCCTTTCCGGTCACAGCGCATTTAACCAGGGCAATAGGTGCCTCTTGGGCTTTCCGACATCAAGTGTCTGTTTCCCATTTATGTAAAGCGGCGACTTGGTTGTCCGCTCACACTTTCACAAAATAATACAAAGTTGATGTAGGTGCATCTTCGGATGCCTCTTTCGGCCGCAAGGTTTTGCAAGCGGCTGTTTAGAGTTGCAACTCCTCCGTTGGAGGAGTGCTGTTTTGTGTTTGGGGTGAAGTTTATTATTATGCTGTTACCACCCCTCGTTTTTTTCTCTGACACTGCTTTGGGACGTCCCACTTTGTCAATAGAGAGGCTGTGTCGGTCCATGGACGAAAGAGTAAATAGGATTTTTTACTCACCGTAAAATCCTTTTCTCTGAGTCCATGGACCGACACAGCACCCACCTCTCCTTTTAAGTTTGTACTGCTTTTTGACGAACTGATCTGCGAGATGCAGACTGAGGAGATATACCCAGAGGGTCCGCCCCCTGGGCGGTACTGTAGAGGGTGTGATGCAACACTTTTTACAAGTTTTCTGCCTAGTCACTCCTAATTAACGGATAATATCCACTTTGTCAATAGAGAGGCTGTGTCGGTCCATGGACTCAGAGAAAAGGATTTTACGGTGAGTAAAAAATCCTATTTTTAATCCTGACATACACTTGGAGTTGATTTATAAAGAATTTTCATAGCCAGCCACCCAGTAAAGCCCTGTACACACGATCGGATTTCCTATGGATTTTAAACCGATGGATTTTTCCATCGGAAATCCGATGAAGCTGACTTCCATCAGTCTTGCCTACACACCATCAGTCAAAAAACCGACCGTCCCAAACGCGGTGACGTAAAACACTCTGATGAGCCAAGAAAAATGAAGTTCAATGCTTCTGAGCATGCGTCGACTTGATTCTGAGCATGCGTGGGTTTTTTATCCGATGGAGTTCCCCACAGACGATAGTAATTTGCTATCGTTTTTTTTTCCATCGGATAAATTTAAAACATGTTCTATTTTTTTACACCGATGGAAAAAAAAAAGCTGGGGCCCATACACGATCGGTTTGTCCGATGAACAAAGTCCATCGGACTGTTTTCATCGGTAAAACCGATCGTGCGTACAGGGCTTAAAAGTGAATGTAAAACAGGCAATATCCTGTGCTGTGTGAATGGAAATCATTGATTTTAAATGGAAAATACTGCAATTGGCCACTAGATGGAGCTAAGCATTATAGGAATGTATCATGGAAGTATTCATTAGGAACTTTCTGCTTCAAATCAATGATTTACATTCCAACAGCACAGGATTTCATTTTTCTACATTATTTTATTTGTTTAGCTCACACAGAATGAATGGCTATGCAAATTCTTTATGAATTCCACGCTGACTGCCAAAACAATTTTTTCTGTTTTTGCACTCATGGTAAAATCTGCACGTTTAGCTAGAAACTTAAAGTGATATATAATTTCCAGCGCAGCTGTGCTATAATCCCCTTCCCCTAAACTGCTAACACACATTGTGAGTCACACACAGAACAAAATAAAATTAACGAAAAATATGTAAAGAAAAAAAAGTGGTATCCGACCTAATATAATCTAGGTCTATTTTAAAGGATGACAACATTTCCAAAAGGTTGAGTGAAGATCTTCCTGTAATCCTTCCTGTGGCACAATATTACAGACTTTGAAAGTTTATAGATACATTGGAAAAAACAAATAACTTTTTATGAAACAACAAAAAAAAAATGCTTTAATAGAAGGGAAATATATATATCTATCTATATAGATATATATTTTTTTTTTTTATTTCTGTGGGACTTAAGGACTCTATATTTTTTGTGAAATTTGAGAGCTGCAGATTTGAAGTGTAGGACGCCAGCGGTGACTTCCTACAGACTCACTGCTGGCTCCTCACTGCACATGCGTGAGTCGCACTGTGCTTTCTGAATGGCCCCGCAGCCTCCTAGGACCTGTGACATATTCCAGGAAGTTGTGGGCAGGGAGTGGGTACCTGTCAAAACTAGGTACCTGCTCCCTGAAAAAAAACTTTAAAGTGACATGATATCAGAAAACTATTGTCCAGAGAAGTGGCAACTCACTGGGAGGTGCAAAGATAAGGAGAGAGTGTATAAATGGTGGGGAGGTAGGTGGGAGGGTTACTGTGTGCAGATCGGGGGGGGGGGGGGGGGTAACGAAGCTAATTGTTAAGAGGGGGTTGGACACTGTACTATTATGGATGAGGCATTCTGCTTGAGGGGACCAAGAGTTGCTGGAAGTCAGTCATGTTGGCAATGATGCATGGCTCAAGAGTGGAAGATTAATTACCACAGAGAAAGGATGAACGTGTCCAGTAAAATGCCCAATATTAGTCGAATATGACAGCGAGCATTAGTTGAATATGACAGCGAGCATGTCATCCTCTCCCCACACCCGCTGTCATTATTTGAATATAATATGGCCATGCAGGGCTCCGCCCACACAGCCACATCATTAATCCACAGTTTCCTGTGAATGCACGAACTACAACTACCATCAGCCATTGTGGATGATGACTTGTAGTTCTGAATGGACTGTGAGGTTGCTGATGAATGGCCTTGTAGTTCATTCACAAGCCCTGCAGCTTGTAAACAGTCAGCCTGTATGGAGGTACGGGCCGAAAGCTGCAGGAGTCTGGCATTGATCCACTGCTTTCCAGGCTCCTTAGGTAAAAAATGTAAAATGCACATATTTTTCCCCTCAAAAATATGTGCATTTATAATTTTTTTTCCCAAAAGGTGAACTTATTCTTAAACTTTTGATATAAAGGGCAACTTTGTTATAATTTGGGGTTTAACATAAGTCTTCAGTGATTTCCCACTAAATAATACCTGAATGAATGTCAACACTACAGCAAATAAATATTTATCTTATCCTGATCTTACGCTAGTAAATATCCGATTGGTTGCTCTTTTTAATATGTTTGGTAGTATTGGTACATAACATTTCCTTTTGAACAAGCTCAAATTTTCTGTCAACAGAGCCACCTGCTGGGCAGCTTATTCCATCACAGACAAACCACTGTGTGCTGTTCAGTAAATAGGGAAAATGCGCTTTCACACTGAGCAGCTTCGGGCATCGGGGGTAAATAGATGCTATTTGTAGCGTCGCTTTACCGTCTTTTTTGCGGCGCTTTTCGGCCACTAGCGGGGCACTTTTAACCCCCGCTAGCGGCCAAAAAAATGTTTAAAATCGGCAACAAAGTTTTGCGCTTTGCCAGCGGTTCAACTCATTGATTTCAATGGGCAGGGGGCGCTTTAGGAGCGGTGTGTACACCGCTCCTACAGCACTGCAAAGATGCGGCTTGCAGGACTTTTTTTTGCGTCCTCCTAGCGCACCGCTCCAGTGTGAAAGCACTCTGGCTTTCACATTGGAGTGAGAGGAGAGGCGCTATGCATGCGCTATAGCGCCTGTAAATCACCTTAATGTGAAAGCAGCCTAAGGCCGCTTTCACACTGGGGGGGGGTGGCGTTGGCGGCAAAGCGCGGCTATTTTTAACGTCGCTTTACCGTAGTTTTTGCTGAGGTACTCGGCCGCTAGCGGGCGCTTTTAACCCCCACTAGCGGCCGAAAAAGGGTTAAAAACCACCCGCAAAGTGCTGCTGCAGCGGCGCTTTGCCGGCGGTTCAGCCGTGCTGCCCATTGATTTCAATGGGCAGGAGCGGTGTACACACCGCTCCTTCACCACTACAAAGATGCTGCTTGCAGGAGTCTTTTTAACTTGCTGCCAGCGCATCGCCTCAGTGTGAAAGCACACTGGCTTTCACACAGACTGCAGGAGAGAAGTTTTCAGGCACTTTACAGGCACGATTTTTACCCTAAAAGCGCCTAAAAAACGCCCCAGTGTGAAAGGGGTCTAAATGTTGATATTCAATCTTTTCCTAGTTACAGTTGTAAGCGTTGAAGTCCGATAGTGATAAAACCCTATGTTTAGCATAGAATTCATGCTTGCTGGCTTTTAAGCAGGGAGTTATGCTTTTTCCGGGGATAAAACATCAGCAGGTGAATGAACGATGCAGAACTACATTGGCTCTCTTTCACATTTTGAAATATATATAAACCAAAATATCATATAAGATTTAACATGTTAATGTAATTTCAGTATTTAAAATTTTCAATTAAATACCTGGTAATACTCATACTGTTATAAGGTGACAATGCTGTGTCATGCTCCCCTGATTGACCTCCTGCATTGTCACCCTGTCACACACTCATTGGTGAATGGAGACTGCAAGTGACCATGCTGACACATATTTTACAGCCAAGTTCTACTCTTGCTACCTTAAAAAAAACTCTATGACATTTATTAGTTTGTCTTGCCTTGATATGACACTTACTGCAATGAAAATCTGTAAAGTCAGTGGAATAACTTTTTTTATTGTGCCAGAGAAAAACATTTGCTTTAGGAAGGATGTTTCCTGTAAAGAAAGGTCAGCCAAGTCACTGGAGTTATCAATTTTGTTTTCCGCTTCTAAAGTCTGGAACACACTGCTTGTTTTTTGTTTAACCCAGTGGGCTGAACGAAAAAAAAACCTGACAGCTCAGGTCAGAGCCACTGTACTAACAATCCGATGTTAGTACATCGATCTCCCCTGCTGTTCTATCATGTTCTGACAGGGGGACAGCCCCTCCACCAGAACACTCCAGTTAGCACTTTCAGCCATTGGCTGAGAGCACTGATCAGGAGCCGGTTGGCAGACATTTTTTGGTCATGCCCCGGCTGTAGTACACACAGGCCAAATGTCGACCGGCTTCAGCCCCAGAAGGTTTTACCCACTTCTTGACCAGGCCATTTTTTGCGATACGGCACTGCGTTGCTTTAACTGACAACTGCCCGGTCATGTGACGCTGTAGCCAAATAAAATTTTTGTCTTTTTTTCCCCCCACAAATAGAGCCTTATTTTGGTGGTATTTGATCACCTCTGCGGTTTTTATTTTTTGCACTATAAACAAAAAAAGACCGACAATTTTGAAAAAAAAACAAAAAAAAACAATATTTTACTTTTTGCTATAATACATATCCCCCAAAAAAATTCTTCATCAATTTAGGCCAATATGTATTCCAATACATATTTTTGGGAAATTGAATCCCAATAAGCTTATATTTTGATTGGTTTGCATAAGTTATAACATCTACAAAATAGGGGATTGATTTAGGGATTTGTTTTTTACTGGTAATAGCAGCAATCTGTGATTTTTAGCGGGACATCGGTGGACAAATCTAACCCTTAAGCCTCGTACACACGGTCGGACTTCCATCGGACTTTTCCGTGGTTTTTTGTCCGAACGGAGTTGGTCGGGAACACCCATAGCATACACACGCTCGAACTTTTCTGCAAACTTTCCCAAAACTTTTGGCAACATCACGTGGTTTTTCTGCTCTTTTCTGCTCTTTACCGCCACCCTTTGGTCAACCTCTGCTATTGTTGGTTGATTTTAACATTAGTTGTTTAGTCCATCAGACAAAAGTCCGATGGTTTCCTGTATACACGGTCGGACTTTGCTCCATCTGACTTTTGTTGGGCAAAAGTTTGTCCGTTTGCAGACCCAACTTTTGTCCGATGAAAAAAAAAAAAATGCAAAAAAAGTTTGTCCGATGGAGCGTACACATGGTCGGATTGTTGGTCCAACTTGCTCAAAATGAAATTTGTTGGCCAAAAGTCAGACCGTGTGTACGGGGCTTTAGTGACACTTTTTGGGGACTAGTGACAGTATAGTGATCAGTGCTAAAAAAATGCACTGACCCCTGTATAAAATTACGCTGGCAGGGAAGGGGGTTAACAGGGGTGATCAAGGGGTTAAATGTGTTCCCTGGAAGATGTTTAATTGTGGGGGGAGTGGATTCACTGGAGGTTAAAGGGAGATGTGATTCAGCTTAGCTGAAACACAATCTCTCTCTTTTCTGCCCTGACAGAGCAGCAGTGTGCTTTGTTTACATCGGCTCACCGCTGCTTCATCTCTCCTGTGAACGATTGTCAGGATTTGCGGCGGCCATCGTGGCCGCTGGACCCGCTGATTGGCTCCTGCTGTGTCCTAAACCGCGTGCACGAAATCACATACGGGCGGTCTGGAAGAGGTTAAAGCGGACCTCAAGTCATTTTTTTTAACTTTCAACTTTCCATCTATTAAATCTTCTGCCCTTGTTGTTTTAACTTTGGATATTAAAATTATTTTTTTTTGTGCCAGTAAATACCTTATACAGCCCACTTCCTGTTTCTTGTCTGGTCATTAGCCTAGGCTTATGACATAGTTACATAGTTACATAGTTAGTCAGGTTGAAAAAAGACAAAGTCCATCCAGTTCAACCATAAAAAAATAACTAAAATAAAATAAAAAAATATCGTGCAATCCCATATACCCAATTCTATACCCATAGTTGATCCAGAGGAAGGCAAAAAACCCCAGCAGAGCATGATCCAATTTGCTACAGCAGGGGAAAAAATTCCTTCCTGATCCCCCGAGAGGCAATCGGATTTACCCTGGATCAACTTTACCTAGAACTGTTAGTACTCAGTTATATTATGTACATTTAGGAAAGTATCCAGGCCTTTCTTAAAGCAATCTACTGAGCTGGCCAGAACCACCTCTGCAGGGAGTCTATTCCACATTTTCACAGCTCTTACTGTGAAGAAACCTTTCCGCATTTGGAGATGAAATCTTTTTTCTTCTAGACGTAAAGAGTGCCCCCTTGTCCTCTGTGTTGACCGTAAAGTGAATAACTCATCACCAAGTTCACTATATGGACCCCTTATATATTTGTACATGTTGATCATATCCCCCCTTATTCTCCTCTTCTCAAGAGTGAATAAATTCAGTTCCTCTAATCTTTCTTCATAGCTGAGCTCCTCCATGCCTCTTATCAGTTTGGTTGCCCTTCTCTGCACTTTCTCCAGTTCCCCGATATGCTTTTTGAGAACTGGTGCCCAAAACTGAACTGCGTATTCCAGATGAGGCCTTACTAATGATTTGTACAGGGGCAAAATGATGTCTCTCTCTCTGGAGTCCATACCTCTCTTAATACAAGAAAGGACTTTGCTCGCTTTGGAAACCACAGCTTGGCATTGCATGCCATTATTGAGCTTATGATCTACCAAAACCCCCAGATCCTTCTCCACTACGGATCCCCCCAGTTGTATTCCCCCTAGTATGTATGATGCATTCATATTCTTAGCCCCCAAGTGCATAACTTTACATTTATCAACATTAAACCTCATCTGCCACATAGTCGCCCAATTAGACAGGGCATCGAGGTCGGCTTGTAAATTGGAGACATCTTGTAAGGACGTTATTCCACTGCATAGCTTCATCATGCTATGCATCATGCACAGCTCTCACTCTCTCTCTCTTGTGAGAGTTTGCCAGGAAGGGAGGGTCATAAGAGGGCCAATGAGAGCTGCAGGTGTGCCTCTGTGTAAATTCAGGAAGTAAACAGGCAGCAGCTTCAGCTGCCCACAGTTAAAATGGTTGCAGCCAGACTCAGCGGAGGGAGATTTCTGCAGCATATTTGGCAATTACAGAATATATAAAATAAAATGCAAAGTGGTTGGAGGGAAGCATCAGAATGGCAAAGATGTTTTTATTACAAATTATGTGAGCAGGCTGCAGTTCCTCTTTAAGAAACAATTGTTCATTTGAACCCATTATTCTATCCTTCCAATTATTCTGTTACAACCTCCTGTTCCCCTACTGTACTCTTACATTGAGACTGTTTTGGTGGATAAATATGCATATCTTAAAGTGACACTAAACTTCGGTTTAAGAAAGAAAAGATTTCTATTTAAGTATTCTTAAACTTTCAAAAGGTACCTTCTACTGCTCTCAGCCTCCTCCAAATCCCTTTGTTTTTGCAGCTGTTATCTGACATCCTTTTATGTTTGCGCCCTATGGTCCCTCTGTATTTAGGAACGTAGAGCCACCTTCTCTTGCTTGCTCACAAGATGAACTTGTGACTATGGGATTTGTAGTGTTCATACTCTCATTCTAGACAGAAGTGAGAGGAAAAGGAGAGGAAAGGGAGCTCACATAGCAAGAAACAATTTAATGAAAAAAGCGTTACAGTGCCATGAAGTAGTAGATGTACAGTATATGGATCATTTTTGGAAAATAGGTATATAGTTTAGGAGAAATACAACATGTAGTGGCTATGAGAATGGAGCAGTAACAAGGGTGAGCACTGTAAGCGTGGCTAAACCAGCATTACATCTAAATGACATTAGTAAGGAAATGGCTGTAAGCTGCTTGATCCTAAAAGTATCACGGAGCTCAGGTAATTAAATAACAGGACAATCCGATCTCCAGCTTGTGCTTGTAATCTGCACTGCACCTGTGACATCAGATGTCTTCCAGTACAGGAGTAAAGGTCAGCTCTACAAAATACTTCACTAAAATTCAACATGACCAGCAACAGAAACCCTTCTACTGGTGTGACCAGAGAGCTTTATTTGATCATGATGGGAGCAATGCTGTGCTGAGACACTATCATCATCTTGGCTATAGACTCTGCAATAGCATATGAGAACATTTAAAAAAATAAAAGATTCTGAATGAATCCTGGGTACACAGCCTCAGACTTTCCCTGGATGGATCCTTCTTCTTGCCCACTATCTGTACATCACCCCCTCTGCGGTGTGGTGTGGGACTACAGAGACCCCATGGCCACTATGCATCACAACTGTTTGGTTCACATTGGAGGCAGTCAATACTTTATATTTGCAATATGCTTCTTAAGCCGCGTACACACGGTCGGACTTTTGCCCAACAAACTTCGTTTTGAGCAAGTTGGACCAACAATCCGACCGTGTGTACGCTCCATCGGACAAACTTTTTTCGTTTGGTTTTGGATTTCATCGGACAAAAGTTGGGTCTGCAAACGGACAAACTTTTGCCCAACAAATGTCCGATGGAGCAAAGTCCGACCGTGTGTACAGAAAACCATCGGACTTTAGTCCGATGGACAAAACAACTAATGTTAAAATCAACCAACAATAGCAGAAGTTGACCAAAGGGTGTCAGTAAAGATCAGAAAAGAGCAGAAAAAACACGTGATGTTGTAAGAAGTTTTAAGAAAGTTTGCAGAAAAGTCAGAGCGTGTGTATGCTATGGGTGTTCCCAACCAACTCCGTTCGGACAAAAAACCACGGAAAAGTCCGATGGAAGTCCGACCGTGTGTACGGGGCTTTAGAGAGCTTGCTCTAAGGCCGATTCACACATATGCAGGTTGCATATTAAACTAAATATTGGGTGGTTATGGATTCCCTCTATTTATTCCATATATGTATTGACTTGTCTATTCCTATAGTTAGATAGTCTGTCAAAGCTCTGATAATGGTACAATAAGGTTAGCGTTAAAATAAACACACTGCTTAATAAAACAACATCTTAGAAATCAGGAATGCCAAGATAAAATACTAAAAAGAAAATGTTACAAAGCACATCAATGATACTTTACGTCGTCCTCGTGGTCATTATCCTTCAGCTGGGCTCAACAGCAAGAGAGGTGTAGGCGAGAGCCATTAGGCAAGAGAGACATTCCATTCAATGAGCACTTTTAAACTGCATTCAGACCCCACCTATACACAACACCCATTTAGCCTTCTATCCAATAGAATATCGATAAGAGGCAGTCCTTATCTGTCCATTCTCCAGGAAGCATGCTGTAGGGGCAGCATTTGTCCATGAACCACTGCTATTTGACCCAGGTCAGATCTCCAGTGACAGCTATTCTTTGATCTCCTATAGCTCAGTCATCTTGGCAGCAGTGGCTTTCTTTGAAGCTTTGTTTGCAGACATGTTAATCAAGCACTTTCATCTTTATTACACCAGGAGCCAAGCTCTACTCCCCTGCCAGGGGGCATAAATCGACACCCTGCTGGGTCTACTTGCAACTTCGGCCACCTGGCTGTATCAACCAGGAAGTAACACTACAGAAATATGATATTAAACCATGTTGCCTTCTAACACATATTCCAGGGGCATTATAAGTGTTTTCAATACACATTTTTGATCAATTAAAATCTATGGAACCAAAAACTAGAAAAAAAGTCCCTGGACCTTTCCATAAAATGCACAGATGTGAACGTGACCCTTAGGAAAACCATGTTAAATGGAATGTAGCGTGTTTCTGCAAAACTGAAGACACACTAAAAAATGCATTGGTGTGACCCAGGCCTAAACCAACGTAGATGGTGTGCATTCAGGGCCGATCACTCGCATGTGATAACTGTATAGTGAAAACGTGAGTGGCCACGAGTAACTGTGGGAGGCAGCAGCCTCTCAATGCTTTCACCCGTCAGAAACCCTCACTGGGATTCTCACATCTAAATGCTGTAGGCCACATTCGCAAATGAAGCCTTAAAAAGGGGGCAGGACAAAGACCACCTTCCACCCCTGCCCATTTTCTTAGGTTTTGAAAACTTAAATAAAATGTGTACTTTAAACATTTATATATCCAACTTTCCCGCTTGATCTCTTAACCCCTTAAGACCTGGACCATTATGCAGCTTAAAGACCAGAGGTGTTTTTACAATTTGGCACTGCGCTGCTTTAACTGGTAATTGCGCGGTCATGCAATGTTGTACCCAAACAAAATTTGTGTCTTTTCTTCCCAAAAATAGAGCTTTCTTTTGATGGTATTTGATTGCCTCTGCGATTTAAATTTTTTGCAATATAAATGGAAAAAGACCAAAAATTTTGAAAAAAAAAAAAGATATTTTCTACTTTTTGTTATAAGAAAAATCAAATAAACTCAATTTTAGTCATACATTTAGGCCAAAATGTATTCAGTCACATGTCTTTAGTAAAAAAAAAAATGTCAATAAGCGTATATTTATTGGTTTGCGCAAAAGTTATAGCGTCTACAAACTAGGGTACATTTTCTGGAATTTACACAGCTTTTAATTTATGACTGCCTATTTCATTTCTGGAGGTGCTAAAATGGCAGGGCAGTACAACCCCCCCCCAATGACCCCATTTTGGAAAGTAGACACCCCAAGGAAATTGCTAAAAGGCATGTTGAGCCCATTGAATATTTTTTTTTTGTCACTAAATGATATATTGCTCACACATGCCATGGTTATATGTGGAATTGCACCCCAAAATAAATTTTGCTGCTTCTCCTGAGAACGGAGATACCACATGTGTGGGATCTTTTGAGAGCCTAGCCGCGTACGGGCCCCGAAATCCAATCACTGCCTTCAGGATTTCTGAGGGCGCAAATTTTTGATTTCACTCCTCACTACCTATCACAGTTTCGAAGGCCATAAAATGCCAAACTAGCACAAAACCCCCCCAAATAACCCCATTTTGGAAAGAGGACACCCCAAGCTATTTGCTGAGAGGCATGTTGAGTATTTTACAGCTCTCAGTCGAAAATTTACACCCTTAGAAAGCCTGAAGGCGGTGCTTGGATTTTGGGGTCCCGTACGCGGCTAGGCTCCCAAAAAGTCTCAAACATGTGGTATATCCCCGTACTCAGGAGAAACACCAGAATGTATTTTGGGGTGTAATTCCACATATGCCCATGGCATGTTTGAGCAATATATCATTTAGTGACAACTTTGCGAAAAAAAAAAAAAAATAGGATTTTTTACTCACCGTAAAAAACTTTTCTCTGAGTCCATGGACCGACACAGCTTCTCTATTGACAAAGTGGGTATTATCCGTTAATTAGGAGTGACTAGGCAGAAAAACTTGTAAAAAGTGTTGCATCACACCTTCTACAGTCCCGCCCAGGGGGCGGACCCCCCGGGTATATCCTCTCAGTCTGCATCTCGCAGATCAGTTCGTCAAAAAGCAGTACAAACTTAAAAGGAGGGGTGGGTGCTGTGTCGGTCCATGGACTCAGAGAAAAGGATTTTACGGTGAGTAAAAAATCCTATTTACTCTTTCGTCCATGGACCGACACAGCTTCTCTATTGACAAAGTGGGACGTCCCAAAGCAGTGTCAGAGAAACAAGGGGTGGTAACAGCATAAAAATAAACTTCACCTCAAACACAAAACAGCACTCCTCCAACGGAGGAACTGCAACTCTAAACAGCCGCTTGTAAAACCTTGTGGCCGAAAGAGGCATCCGAAGATGCATCTACATCAACTTTGTAGAATTTTGTGAAAGTGTGAGCGGACGACCAAGTCGCCGCTTTACATACTTGGGAAACAGACGCTTGATGTCAGAAAGCCCAAGAGGCACCTCTTGCCCTGGTCGAATGCGTCGTGACCGGAAAGGGGGGCGCTTGACCCTTTAAGGCGTAAGCCTGGATTACTCTCGGTCGGATCCACCTAGAGATGGTGGTCGACGAGACTGCTTGGCCCTTCTTGAGACCAGCCACCGAAACAAACAGTGAGTCTGACTTCCGGAACAGGGAAGTAGCAGATAGGTATACTCTCAAAGCTCGGACAACGTCCAAGGAATGCAACGCCGACTCCTTAGGATTCGACGGCTGAGGACACAAGGATGGAAGTACAATGTCTTCATTGAGATGAAAAGCCAAAACGACTTTGAAAGGAAGGCTGCGGCCGCAGCACCACCTTATCCTTGTGGAAAACCAAATAGGGAGCCTTGCAGGACAAGGCTGCCAGCTCAGAGACTCGTCTAACTGACGTAACAGCCACCAAAAAGACCACTTTCTGAGAAAGTGTCAACAGGGGAATATCTCTAATATTCTCAAACGGTGCCTTCTGAAGCACTGAGAGGACCAGGTTCAAGTCCCACGGAGGTAACGGGGGACGGACCGGAGGGGCCACATGTCGAACCCCCTGCACAAATGTACTCACGAGAGAGTGAGTCGCCAGGGGTCGCTGAAAAAAGACAGCCAGGGCAGATATCTGACCCTTAATCGTACTTAGGGCAAGCCTTTGGTCCACCCCATGCTGTAAAAACAGCAGGATTCTGGAAACCAAATAGGTACGCGGATGCCATTTCATTTCCTCACACATGGAGATGTAGGCCTTCCAAGTGCGGTGATAAACCTTCCTAGAGGACGGTTTTCGAGCACTTCTCATCGTAGAGATTACTGAGTCTGACAGGCCCCAGTCTCTCAGTACCTGGTTCTCAACAGCCATGCCGTTAAAGCCAATGACTGTAAAGCAGGATGGAGTATGGGACCTTGCGATAGCAGGTCCTTCCGTAGTGGTAGGCGCCAGGGGACGTCTGCTACCAGACGTACTAGATCGGCGTACCAAGGACGCTGAGGCCAATCTGGAGCGATTAGGATCATTGGAATTCCCTCTGCCTCCACTCTGCGGAGCAGAAGAGGAAGAAGCCTTAAGGGAGGGAAGGCATAGATTAGCCGATACTGACCCCATGATGCCACCAACGCGTCCGTTGCGTCTGCCCATGGGTCTCTTGACCGGGCCACAAACCTCAATACCTTCCGATTGAGTCGGGAAGCCAGAAGATCTACGTCTGGTGTGCCCCATCTTTGGCAGAGGAGTTGGAACACCTCCGGGTGTAAGGACCATTCTCCCTGGTCCAGCATCTGGCGGCTCAGGTAGTCCGCCTGCCAGTTTTCCACACCCGGAATGTACACGGCCGACAGTCCCGGTACGCTCTTCTCTGCCCACTTCAGGATGCGAGCAACCTCCGATGCTGCAGCTGAGCTTCTTGTTCCTCCTTGATGATTGACATATGCCACCGCTGTAGCGTTGTCTGACTGGATCCTGACTGGACGCCCTTGCAGCCTCTGAGACCATTTGAAGAGGCACAGCCTGATCGCCCGGATTTCCAGGACATTGATCGGCAGGAGGGCTTCCTCTGGGGTCCAGCGACCTTGCGCCGACTGAACACCCCAGACTCCCCCCCAACCTGTAAGGCTGGCGTCCGTCGTGATCACTATCCAGTAAACCGGAAGAAATGACTTCCCGGCCATTAGAGCCGGTGCTGTCAGCCACCATACCAGGGATCTCCTGACTAGGTGGCTCACTCGGATTTAATAATCCAGAGATGAAGGGCATCTGTTCCATCTGGACAGAACTTCCTTCTGTAACACTCGAGTGTGGTATTGAGCATATGGGACCGCCTCGAAGGAGGCTACCATGAGGCCCAACACTCGCATGCAAAAACGGAGTGACGACCAATTCCTGGAAGTCAGCTGCCGTACTGCAGCCCAGAGGGTCTGCAACTTCTCCACAGGGAGGAATACCTTTGCCTCTGAGGAATCCAGAATCAACCCCAGGTACACTAGGCGTTGAGTGGGCACCAATACTGACTTTTGCGTGTTTAGTATACAACCACAGTCTCGAAGAGTCTGACAGGTAATGGACACGCTTACCTCTAATTCTGAGCTTGAAGGGGCCTTCAGCAGAAGGTCATCCAAGTAGCCTGTGATAGCGATACCCCGCTGTCTTAGAAGTGCCAGAATCGGAGCGAGCACCTTGGTGAACGTCCTGGGTGCTAAGGCAAGGCCAAACGGGAGGGCCACAAACTGGTAGTGGTCCTTCCAGATAGCAAATCGCAGAAACCTCTGGTGTCTGGAGAATATGGGGACATGCAGGTATGCGTCCTTGATGTCCAAGGAGGCCAGAAAGTCCCCCGGATGGAGAGCCGTGACTACAGATCGAACCGACTCCATCCGAAATCTTTGTACCTTCACAAAGCAATTGAGGGCTCTGAGATCCAAGCTTGGACGAACCCCCTCCTTATCCGGCACAATGAACAGATTTGAGTAAAAACCCCGTTCCAGTTCTGGAACTGGAATAACTACCCCGCGTACCAGTAGACCCTAGACCACCCCATACAGGGCCTCCCGACGGGTCGGTAGTAGCTGGAGATTGGAGGTGTTGAATCTGTCCAGTGGACAAGAGAGAAACTCTATCTTGTAGCCTGAGGAGATTACTTCGCAAACCCACCTGTCGGAGATTAGAGCTGTCCACTGAGTCGCGAATTTGCGAAGACGTCCCCCCACCCGAGAGCTGGGTGGGGGTGGACCTTCATGCGGACGCAAATTTGTCCGCAGGCTTATTGGGTATGCAGGACCAAGGACACTTTTGTCCTTGGGCAGGCACTTTATCGGCCTGCGGTCTTTTCCCTGTCGCCCTAGGGGGACGAAAAAAACCCTTGCGTGCAGTAAAGGAGGGCCCTTGCCCTTGGCGTGGCCCCTTACCCTTGCTAATTTGGGGAAGCAAAGTGCTTTTACCTCCTATGGCATCCTGGATGATGTCATCCAGAGAAGCCCCAAAAAGTCTGTCGCCCTTAAAAGGCAGATCCAACAGGGCTTTCTTGGAAGTCTGGTCCGCAGACCAGCCTTTTAGCCAGATCAGGCGACGTATTGCTACTGCATAAACCGAAGCTTTAGACAGCAGGGGAATAGTATCCATGTCTGACTCGCATACAAACCTAAGGCCCTGGACCAACAGGTCGGCCAATGTTATCTCATCAGGAGGAGCATCACGCTCCTTAACCCCTGGAGTAGCAATCTTGCCCATTCAGTAAGTGTGTGAGACACTAGGGCCCCCGCCAATGCCGGGCGTACTGCCGAGGCTACCACTGAGTATAGGTAGCAAGCGAGTGCTTCAGCCTTCTTATCCACAGGGTCCTTGAAAACAGGAGCCCCTTCTACAGGAATTGTGGTGGCTTTATTAAGTCTGGACACCGGAGGGTCCACTAAAGGGGGAGATGTCCATTTCTTCAGAAAACTCTCCTCAAAGGGGTACCGTACCGCAAACCTCTTTGGGGCTGTAAAGACCCTCAGTGGGTTCTCCCATTCCTTGTATAAGAGTTTATCAAAAGACACACAAGGGAACACCTTAGCAGTACGGGCAGGTCTATGAAACCCAAGTGGACCGGAGTCTCTGCTGCTTCTGCAGTATTTTCCAATTTTAGCATATCCCGCACTGCAGTAATAAGGTCAGATACCAAAGCCGTCCCGCGTACTGACCTGGACTTGGAGTCATCCTCACTGTCCGGTCACGGTCTGCAGTCTCTGATGCGTCAGAATCTGGGCTCTGAGCCGTAGCTGGACCTGGTTCTGCATCAGAATTATCCCCAGAAGCTTGCAGGGGACGGGGCGTTTACTACCCCCTGTATTCCCGTGTGCTGCTTCCACCCTGGCAGCAAACGCCTCTAGGATTGCCGTCATAGCGTTCAGACACCTCAGGGGCACCAGCTGCTAAATCTGGTGGTTTCAGGGGAGAAGACATCTGGTTCAGATGCCATACTGACCACACGCTGACCCCCACAGGGCTCCAGGCAAGATATCAATAGGCCACCCTCCTGCGCTGCAGAGATGCTGGGTTACCCAGAGGACTCACCACCCTGCACCGGTACTGCTATGCTGTGCCTGTGATGCTGTCCCACTGCTGCTGTGTCAGTCTGCTTCTTTTATCAGCACTTCCTGTGTGAATTTTCGCGCCAGTGTAATGCACCCTAGAGGCCGGAGGCTCTCGCAAAATGGTTGCCAAGAACGTCTGTATGGAAGATAATGTGGGCTCTAAGAAAATGGCCGCCGAGCCGAAGATAGAGGTCAAGCAGCCGTAGCCCACAAAAAAGATGGCCGCCGAACGGCAATATATACATACAAGGTGGACAAACATGGCCGCCGATCAGCTGATAGGGGCCAGTGGGTGTGGCCGAACCACAGGAAGATGGCCGCCGGGCAGTCACAAGAGGCCGAACTCGGCATGGTCCACCCCAAAATGGCCGCCGACAGCATGGAGGAGGAAGCACATACAGGTAAGCAGAAATTACATTTCTTTTAAATGTTAGTTACAGCCAGCCCCGCTCCAGTGGAACCCCTTAGGTGACCCCCAGCACCCAGCAACCTTTAGCTAGAAGCCCAGGGAGGAAGGAAAGGCAGGGAGAGAGGGAAGAAAGGGGCCACAACCACTTACTTGATCTCTCCAGGAATGTCCAGCTAAATCACCCAGCCGAGGCAGGGGAGTTTTACTTACCTATCCTGCATGTATTATGCTGGAAGACATTCCAAACAGATCATCGTCCGCGCACGGAAGGTGACTGTTGGCCAGGCATGCTGTGATTGGACCCAAAAGGGACGATCATATGTATGCCCTGGAGCGTGACGCTCACTGGACAGGCTGCTGCGACTCGGCGGTAAAGTCAGCCAAAGCTGAGCGGTCCGATGCAAGCCTTGGAGCGTAATCTCACCGGCCAGGCTGCTGCTACTCGGCCGTAAGGTCAGCCGAAGCTGAGCGGTCCGATGCAGGCCCTGGAGCGTAGGCTCACCGGCCACCCGTGGAGCGATGGGCATGTCATGGAAAACCCAGCGCGTAGCTAGGGTCGGCACACGCTCGATGGCCGAAACTGGGGAGACTACAAGGATCGACGATCCAGCCTGTCACCCAGTCGGCAGTTGATCGAAGATCGCAGGAAACAACAAATGTAGCAAAATTTTTTTTATTTTTTTTCCCACGGACCAATGGGCCCGAAGGGAGCCATGTCCTACTCCTTGCTAGACAGAAAAAAACTGATCTGCGAGATGCAGACTGAGAGGATATACCCGGGGGTCTGCCCCCTGGGCGGGACTGTAGAAGGTGTGATGCAACACTTTTTATAAGTTTTTCTGCCTAGTCACTCCTAATTAACGGATAATACCCACTTTGTCAATAGAGAAGCTGTGTCGGTCCATGGACGAAAGAGTAAATTGTCTTTTTCCCGCAACTTGTGTCAAAATATAAAATATTCCATGGACTTGACATGCCTCTCAGAAAATAGCTTGGGGTGTCTACTTTCCAAAATGGGGTCATTTGGGGGGGTTTTGAACTGTTAAGCTTCTAAATGCTGTGCATAAAATGCCTGATGTCACACATCACCCACTCTTCTAACCACTTGAAGACAAAGCCCTTTCTGACACTTTTTGTTTACATGAAAACATTTTTTTTTGCAAGAAAATTAAGTTGAACCCCCAAACATTATATATATTTTTTAAAGCAAAGGCCCTACAGATTAAAATGGTGGGTGTTGCATTTTTGTTTTCAAACGCATACTTTTGGGAAAAAATACACTTTTTTTAAATTTTAATGCACTAAAACACACTCTATTGTCCAAATGTTTGATGAAATAAAAAAGATTATCTTAGGCCGAGTACATGGATACCAAACACGACATGCTTTAAAATTGCACACAAACTACAACAACAACAAACTACATAAATTTTTGAAAGCCTTTACAGATTACCACATTAGATTTACAGAGGAGGTCTACTGCTAAAATTACTGCCCTCGTTCTGACCTGATACCTCACATGCATGGTGCAATTGCTGTTTACATATGACGCTAGACCGACGCTTGCGTTCGCCTTTGCGCAAGAGCAGGGGGGGACAGGGGTGCTTTTTTTTCTTAATTATTTATTTTGCTTTTTTATTTTATTTTTAAACTGTTCCTTTCATTTTTTTATTTTTTTTACCATTTTTATTGTTATCTCAAGGAATGTAAATATCCCCTATGATAGCAATAGGTAGTGACAGGTACTCTTTTTTTGAAAAAAATGGGGTCTATTAGACCCTAGATCTTTCCTCTGCCCGCAAAGAATCTGACCACACCAAGATTGGTGTGATAAAATGCTTTCCCAATGGCGCTGTTTATATCTGGGGGAGGGGACATTCCCTCCCACTGCTTGTAAAAGCAGTCTAGAGGCTAAGTAGCCACTAGGATTGCTTTTACATGAAAGCCGACCGCTGGCTGAAAAGAATGATACCAAGAGGATTCCTAAACCCGCAGGCATCATTCTGGTATAACAATTCAAAGCCCAGCAACATACCAATACGTTGCTGGTCCTTGTTGGACATGTATTGTAATCTTTTTTTTTTTATGCAGCCTGTTGGCTGAACGAAAAAAAGAGATTGATCGGTGGGTATGCCCACCATTAGAATACCTCCCTTCATCCACCCACTTCTAATGATGGGCATACATGTACCATTTATATATGCCGAAGCATGGGGGCATCCTCCAGCAAAAAAGTTATGCCGCATACACACGGTCGGACTTTCCCACGGGCAAGACTCCGCCAGAATTTCGACCGTATGTACGCGGCATTAGGAGCAAAATCGCTCCTCCGCCCCTGCTGCCCCCATGCTTCGGCATATATGCTTTTTTTTTTTAACTGTGGTGGTGAAATCACATCCTACAGCGTTGGAGTCACGGCTTTATGTATCGTGGGAGCAAACACTGTTGCTGTCAAGATAAATATATCTGCGCTGCAACTGAATGGCGTACCTGCTAAGCAAATAATGGTTAACATTAAAACAAAGTAACATTACAGTATAACAGTAAGACCTTACCATACCTGCAAAGCAAATACCCAAAAAAATATAAAAAAAATTTAAACGCAACCTGTGCCTAAAATATATAGATATGCCGAAGCATGGGGGCATCCTCCCGCAAAAAAGTTATGCTGTGTACACACGGTTGGACTTTTCAACGGGCAAGCCTCCGTTGGAATTTCGACCGTATGTACGTGGCATAAGGAGCAAAATCGCTCCTCCGCCCCTGCTGCCCCCATGCTTTGGCATATATGCTCTTTTTTTTAACTGTGGTGGTGAAATCACCTCCTATAGCACTGGAGTCACAGCTTTATGTATCGTGGGAACAAACGCTGTTGCTGTCAAGATAAATAAATCCGCGCTGCAGCTGAATGGCGTACCTGAAAACAAAAAAATGGTTAACAATAAAACACAGTAATCAGTAAAGTATAAAAAAAATTACATACCTGAAAAGCAAGCACGATAAAACATAATAAAACATTGCAGAATAGAATACAGTAAAAAAGGAGAACAATAGAGAGAGAACACAATAAAACGACAACTATTTTAATTTTTTTTGTGTTTTTTATTTTTTACTTTTTTTTTTTAACACTTTTTTTTGTAACTGTAATGCCGCGTACACACTACCGTTTTTAACCACTTAACGACCGCCCACTGTAATTATAAGTCGGCAGAATGGCACCGACAGGCAGAATCTATATCTACGTGATCGCCTTTGTATAGTTGGGGGGTCCAATCGGACCCCCCTTCTGTACAGTGAGCGGTGGTTAAGTGTTCGGGAGCGATCCGGCATGAGGGGACGGCCGTTCGATTACGGCCACCCCCTCTCGATCGCTCCCGGCGAATGAGAGAGGTTCCCCTGCCTGTGTAATGTAAACACAGGCAGAGGAAGTGATGTCATCTCCCCTCGTGTCGGTCTTTTCGATCCGGCGCGAGGAGAGAAGACATCTAACAGTAAGTGCACCAACAGCCCACTGACACCAGTACACGTAGGCACACTTACACCCCCCCAGTCACCCCCAGATCACCCCCCAGTACCCCCAGTCACAGTGCACCGTTTGCAGTGATCATTTTTTTTACTGATCACTGCAATCAGTGTCATTTGTGACTGTAAAAAGTTGCAGGGCAGTTAGGATTAGGCCCCTTTAGGTCCAGGGTAGCCCCCTAACCCCCCCTAATAAAGGTTTAACCCCTTGATCGCCCCCCAGGTAACCCTTTCACCCCCTAACGCCAGCGTCACTAAGCGATCGTTTTTCCGATCGCTTTTTTCTTGTCGCTGGTGCCCTAGATAGCCAGTTAATTATTTTTAGGTTCACCGCAGGTTTTTATTAGCGTCAGGTACCCCCATATATTATTTTAACCCCCTGATTGCCCCTAGTTAACCCTTTCACCAGTGATCACCATATAAAGGTTACAGGTGACGCTGGTTGGTTAGTTTGCTTTTTATAGCATCAGGGCACCCGCCGTATATAACCCAATAAAGGTTTAACCCCCTGATCGCCCGGCGGCTGATATCAATTAGGTTTTAGCGCCAGAGAGGGTCTGCGTCGCCCCAGGCAGCGTCAGGTTAGTGCCAGTAACGCTAACACCCACGCGCAAAGCATACACCTCCCTTAGTGGTATAGTATCTGATCAGATCTATACTAGCGTCCCCAGCGGTTTAGGGTTCCCAAAAACGCAGTGTTAGCGGGATCAGCCCAGATACCTGCTAGCACCTGCGTTTAGCCCCCCCAGCCCAGCCCAGCCCAGCCCACCCAAGTGCAGTATCGATCGATCACTGTCACTTACCAAACACAACACACATAACTGCAGCGTTTGCAGAGACAGTCCTGATCCCTGCGATCGCTAACAGTTTTTTTGGTAGCGTTTGATACATTTGGTGACAGTCAGGTGCTTTTTTTACCTGTGAATCTTACTAGTGTACCCCTAAATTTAGAGCCCAAAATGGCAAGACGAAGGTACACTAGTAAAGAGGCCTATGAGATTCTGAGCATGACAGATAGTGAAGAGGAGGTCACGCATCTGTCAGATTCAGGCTTAGAATATCTTCCGGTAGAAGACAGTGACGTCAGCGGCCCCACGTCAGATAGCTCTGACGACGAAGTTGAGGTCCCTGCTAAGGTCAGGCGTACCCGATCCCGATCTTCTGAGGTTGTTGAGGAGCAAGAACCGCAGGTCTCTCGTATCATGGAGCAGAGTAGTACTAGCGCCGCTATTCCTTCTGGTGAATTGGCAAGCACCAGTGGCCTAGTACAGCCTGGGCGTACATCCAGCACTGCAGTATTAGGTGGTGACGTGGCGAGTCCCATAAGTGCAGTTCAAGCTGGCGAGGTGTCAAGCACAAGTAGTGTCCCACTGCCACCAAGAAGACAAAGGCAGGCCCGTCGTGCCCATAGTGCCCTTCCTGCAGAATTCGCCTATCCTGATTGGGTCCCCACCACTTCTGCAGAACCCGTACTTCCCCCATTCACTGCCCAACCCGGTATTCAGGTGGAAACAGCTGATTTTATGCCAATTTATTTTTATTCGCTGTTTTTCACGGAAGATCTCTATAGATCTATTGTGGACCAGAGTCATTTGTATGCTGGTCAATTCATCGCCGCTAACCCCCAGTTGCCTAAAATTGCCAAAGATTGGAAACCAATTACGGTTTCCGACTTTAAGACCTTTCTGGGCCTTTCCCTCAACATGGGCACACATAAATTCCCGTCATTGCGTGCTTATTGGTCCACGCACCCAATTGACCACATGCCCGTGTTCTCTGCCTCCATGCCCAGGACACGATACGAGCAGATTTTGCAGTTCATGCACTTCAACGACAATGAACTTTGTCGTCCACGTGGGGACCCTGAATACGACCGGTTCTATAAAATTCGGCCCCTCATAAACCACTTCAACGCACGTTTTGCAGCCTTGTTTATTCCCGATCAAGTTGTCTGCGTTGATGAGTCCCTGATTACATTTTCTGGCCGCTTGTCTTTCAAGCAGTACCTTCCCAGCAAGCAGGCCAGATACGGGGTCAAGCTCTACAAGTTCTGTGACAGGGCAACAGGCTATGTATTGAACTTTACGGTTTATGAGGGAAAAGATAGTCAGGTTGAGTCGGTCAACTGCCCGGATTACATAGGGAGCGCTGGCAAGATAGTGTGGAACTTGGTGTCACCCTTATTCTGAAAGGGGTACCACTTGTATGTGGACAATTATTACACGAGCGTGCCACTGTTTAGTCACTTGTTTGATCATCAGATTGGAGCATGTGGCACCGTGCGACCTAATCGCCGGGGCTTTCCCCAGCGGCTTGTAGATGCCCGTCTTAGGCTGGGGGAGAGAGCCTGCTTGAAGTGTAATAACTTGCTCGCTATGAAGTGGAGGGACAATAAGAATGTTTTCCTTCTTACCTCCCTTCATGCAGACACGACAGTCCAAATTCGTACGGCGACTGGTGTTGTGGAGAAACCCCTCTGTGTCCACAAATATAACCAAAATATGGGAGGGGTGGACCTCAACGACCAGTTGTTGGCGCCATATCTAATTGACCGTAAGGCGAGACGCTGGTACAAAAAAGTGTCTCTATCCTTATTCCAATTGGCTTTGCTGAACGCTCATGTGCTATACAGAGCTTCAGGCGGGACGTTATGTCTTCTAAAATTCCAGAATGAGATAGTCACAGAACTCCTGTATCCAGGCGGTTCTGCACCTCACCATCCCCTACCAAATGCAGTAAGCCGGCTGCATGAGAGGCATTATACGCATCTCCTCCCGAGTACCCCTACCCAACGAGCCCCCCAAAAAAGATGTCGTGTCTGTAGCAAGCGCGGATTTAGGCGTGACACCCGTGTTTTTTGTCCACTCTGTCCTGACAAACCTGGTCTTTGCCTTGGTGAATGTTTTGAACGCTACCACTCAAAAGTGAAGTTTTAGCGTAGGGTACAGCATTTCACAGACTAGGACACACTTACACAGGGTCTCCCAAGATGCCATTACATTTTGAGAGACCCGAACCATTACAGTTGTTAAAGTTACAAAAAAAACGTAAAAAACAAAACACAAAAAATATATAAAATAAAAAAAACAAAAATAGTTGTCGTTTTATTGTTCTCTCTCTCTATTTTCTCCTCTATTGTTCTGATCTTTTTTACTGTATTCTATTCTGCAATGTTTTATCATGCTTGCTTTTCAGGTATGTAATTTTTTGTTTTCAGGTACGCCATTCAGTTGCAGCGCGGATCTATTTATCTTGACAGCAACAGCGTTTGCTCCCACGATACATAAAGCCGTGACTCCAACGCTGTAGGAGGTGATTTCACCACCACAGTTAAAAAAAAGAGCATATATGCCGAAGTCAAACCGTGTGTACGCGGCATAACTTTTTTGCGGGAGGATGCCCCCATGCTTCGGCATATATATATTTTAGGTACAGGTTGCGTTAAAAAAAAATGTTTTATTTTTTACTAGGTTTTGTTTTGGTATTTGCTTTGCAGGTATGGTATGGTAAGGTCTTACTGTTGTACTGTAATGTTACTTTGTTTTAATGTTAACCATCATTTGCTTAGCAGGTACGCCATTCAGTTGCATCGCGGATTTATTTATCTTGACAGCAACAGCGTTTGCTCCCACGATACATAAAGCCATGATTCCAACGCTGTAGGAGGTGATTTCACCACCACAGTTAAAAAAAAAGAGCATATATGCCGAAGCATGGGGGCAGCAGGGGCGGAGGAGCGATTTTGCTCCTAATGCCGCGTATATACGGTCGAAATTCCGACGGATTCTTGCCCGTGGAAAAGTCCGACCGTGTGTACGCGGCATAACTTTTTTGCGGGAGGATGCCCCCATGCTTCGGCATATATGCCCATCATTAGAAGTGGGTGGATGAAGGGAGGTATTCTAATGGTGGGCATACCCACCAATCAATCTCTTTTTTTCGTTCAGCCAACAGGCTGCATGAAAAAAAAGATTACAATACATGTCCAACAAGGACCAGCAACGTACTGGTATGTTGCTGGACTTTGAATGTTTATACAAGAATGATGCCTGCGGGTTTAGGTATCATCTTGGTATCATTCTTTTCAGCCAGTGGCAGGCTTTCATGTAAAAGCAATTCTAGCAGATAATTAGCCTCTAGACTGCTTTTACAAGCAGTGGGAGGGAATGTCCCCCCCCGGATATAAACAGCGCCAATGGGAAATTGGGAAAGCATTTTATCACACCGATCTTGGTGTGGTCAGATGCTTTGAGGGCAGAGGAAAGATCTAGGGTCTAACCCCCCAATTTAAAAAAAAAAAAAAGGAGTACCTGACACTACTTATTGCTATCATAGGGGATATTTACATTCCCTGAGATAACAATAAAAATGGTAAAAAAAAATAAAATATGGAAGGAACAGTTTAAAAATAAAATAAAAAAGCAAAATAAATATTAATAAAAAAAATTAAAAAAAAGCACCGCTGTCCCCCCCTGCTCTTGCGCAAAGGCGAACGCAAGCGTCGGTCTAGCGTCATATGTAAACAGCAATTGCATCATGCATGTGAGGTATCACCGCGAAGGTCAGATCAAGGGCAGTAATTTTAGCAGTAGACCTCCTCTGTAAATCTAACGTGGTAACCTGTAAAGGCTTTTAAATGCTTTTAAAAATGAATGTAGTTTGTCGCCGCTGCGCGTTTGTGCGCAATTTTAAAGCATGTCGTGTTTGGTATCCATGTACTCGGCCTAAGATCATCTTTTTTATTTCATCAAACATTTGGGCAACATAGTGTTTTTTAGTGCATTAAAAATAAAAAAAGTGTGTTTTTCCCCCAAAAAATGCGTTTGAAAAATCGCTGCGCAAATACTGTGTGGAAAAAAAAAAAATGCAACACCCACTATTTTAATCTGTAGGGCCTTTGCTTTAAAAAAATATATAATGTTTGGGGGTTCAACATAATTTTCTTGCAAAAAAAAAATATGTTTTCATGTAAACAAAAAGTGTCAGAAAGGGCTTTGTCTTCAAGTGGTTAGAAGAGTGGATGATGTGTGACATAAGCTTCCTAATGTTGTGCATAAAATGCCAGAACAGTTCAAAACCCCCCCAAATGACCCCATTTTGGAAAGTAGACACCTCAAGCTATTTGCTGAGAGGCATGTTGAGCCCATTGAATATTTTTTTTTGTCCCAAGTGATTGAATGACAAAAAGAAAAAAAAAAAGAAAAAAATGTACAAAAAGTTGTCACTAAATTATATATTGCTCAAACATGTCATGGTTATATGTGGAATTGCACCCCAAAATACATTGTTTCTTCTCCTGAGTACGTGGATACCACGTGTGAGACTTTTTGGGAGCCTAGCCGCAAAAAAGGACCCCGAAAACCAAGCACCGCCTTCAGTATTTCTATGTGTGTAAATTTTTGATTTCACTCCTCACTGCCTATCACAGTTTCGGATGCCATGGAATGCCCAGATGGCACAAAATCCACCCAAATGACCCCATTTTGGAAAGTAGACACCCCAAGCTATTTGCTGAGAGGTATGTTGAGTATTTTGCAGATCTCGCTTTTTGTCACAAAGTTTTGAAAATTGAAAAAATAAAAAAAGAAATAAAAATGCCTTTCTTTATTTTCAAAAATACTCACCATGCCTCTCAGCAAATAGCTTGGGGTGTCTACTTTCCAAAATGGGGTCATTTGTGGGGGTTTTGGGCTATCTTGGCATTTTATGGCCTTCAAAACTGTGATAGGTAGTGAGGAGTGAAATCAAAAATTTGTGCCCTTAGAAATCCTGAAGGCGGTGCTTGGTTTTCAGGGCCCGGTACGCGGCTAGGCTCTCAAAAAGTCCCACACCTGTGGTATCCCCGTACTCAGGAGAAGCAGCAAAATGTATTTTGGGGTGCAATTCCACATATAACCATGGCATGTTTGAGCAATATATCATTTAGTGACAACTTTTTGTACATTTTTTTTTTCTTTTTGTCATTATTCAATCATTTGGGACAAAAAAAAAATATATTCAATGGGCTCAACATGCCTCTCAGCAAATAGCTTGGGGTGTCTACTTTCCAAAATGGGGCCATTTGGGGGGGTTTTGTGCCATCTTGGCATTTTATGGCCTTCAAATCTGTGATAGGTAGTGAGGAGTGAAATCAAAAATTTATGCCCTTAGAAACCTTGAAGGCGGTGCTTGGTTTTTGGGGTCCCGTACGCGGCTAGGCTCCCAAAAAGTCCCACACATGTGGTATCCCCGTACTCAGGAGAAGCAGCAGAATGTATTTTGGGGTGTAATTTCACATATGCCCATGGCATGTGTGAGCAATATATCATTTAGTGACAACTTTGTGCAAACAAAAAAAAAAAAAAAGTTTGTCATATTCCCGCAACTTGTGGCAAAATATAAAATATTCCATGGACTGAACATGCCTCTCAGTAAATAGCTTGGGGTGTCTACTTTCCAAAATGGGGTCATTTGGGGGGGGTTTTGTGCTATTTTGGCATTTTATGGCCTTCGAAACTGTGATAAGTAGTGAAATCAAAAATTTGCGCCCTTAGAAATCCTGAAGGCGGTGCTTGGTTTCCGGGGTCCCGTACGTGGCTAGGCTCCCAAAAAGTCCCACACATGTGGTATCCCCATACTCAGGAGAAGCAGAAGAATGTATTTTGGGGTGCAATTCCACATATAACCATGGCATGTGATCAATATATCATTTAGTGACAACTTTTTGTAATTTTTTTTTTTTCATTATTCAATCACTTGGGACAAAAAAAAAAAAATATTCAATGGGCTCAACATGCCTCTCAGCAATTTCCTTGGAGTGTCTACTTTCCAAAATGGGGTCATTTGGGGGGGGGGGGGGGTTTGTACTGCCCTGCCATTTTAGCACCTCAAGAAATGAGATAGGCAGTCATAAATTTAAAGCTGTGTAAATTCCAGAAAATATACCCTAGTTTGTAAACACTATAACTATTGCGCAAACCAATAAATATACGCTTATTGACATTTTTTTTTACTAAAGACATGTGGCTGAATACATTTTGGCCTAAATGTATGACTAAAATTGAGTTTATTCGATTTTTCTTATAACAAAAAGTAGAAAATATTTTTTTTTTCAAAATTTTCGGTCTTTTCCGTTTATATCGCAAAAAATAAAAAAATCGCAGAGGCAATCAAATACCATTAAAAGAAAGCTCTATTTGTGAGAAGAAAGGGACGCAAATTTCGTTTGGGTACAACATTGCATGTCCGCACAATTTACAGTTAAAGCAGCGCAGTGCAAAATTCTGAAATCACCTCTGGTCCTCTAGCTACCAAATGGTTCCGGGGCTTAAGTGGTTAATGTCATTGAAAAAAAACTGCATTTTTCTCAACGTGATTCTTCTCAAGCCTGCCTTGCCTACACACTATCGTGGAAAAAAATGCTCGAGTAACGTACAACGGCACTATAAAGGGGAAGTTCCATTTGGATGGCGCCACCCTTTGGGCTGCTTTTGCTGATCCTCGTGTTAGTAAAGTTTGTTGAGAGACGATTCGCGCCTTTCAGTCTGTTACAGCGTGATGAATGTGCTATCTCCATTACGAACGCTAGTTTTACCAGAACGAGCACTCCTGTCTCATAACTTGCTTCTGAGCATGCGCATTTTTTTTCACGTCGTTAAAGCCTAAACACAGCCGTTTTTCATGACGAGAAAAACGACGAGAAAAATTAGAGCATGTTCCAAATTTTTAATGGTCATTTTTCACGTTGTGAAAAATGCTCTGGAGCCCACACACGATCATTTTTAATGACCAAATTAAAAAAATTCAATTTTTCTCGTCATGAAAAACAGTCGTGTGTACGTGGCATAAAACTTTTCGGTTCCAGGTTTGGGTCTCTCAAAATGCGATGGCATCTTGGGAGACCCTGTGTAAGTGTGTCCTATTCTGTGCATTACTGTACCCTACGCTAAAACTTCACTAGTGTGTGGTAGCGTTCAAAACATTTACCAAGGCAAAGACCAGGATTGTCAGGACAGCGGGGACAATAATAACGGGTGTCACGCCTAAATCCGCACTTTCTACAGACACGACATTTTCTTTGGGGGGCTCGTTGGGTAGGGGTACTCTCGAGGACATACGGAAAATGCCTCTCATGCAGCCGGCTTACTGCATTTGGTTGGGAATGGCGAGGTGCAGCACCGCCTGGATACAGGATGTCTGACGATCTCATCCTGTAATTGAAGGAAGGATCCAGTCTGCTGAACGCTCATGTGGTATACAGAGCTTCAGGACAAAGCCAATTGAAATAAGTATAGAGACACTTTTTTGTACCAGCGTCTCGCCTTACGGGCAATGTGATGCGGCGCCAACAACTGGTCGTTGAGGTCCATCCCTCCCATATTTTGGTTATATTTGTGGACACAGAGGGGTTTCTCCACAACACCAGTCGCCGTACGAATTTGGACTGTCGTGTCTGCATGAAGAGGGAGGCAAGAACGAAAACATTCTTATTATCCCTCCACTTCACAGCGAGCAAGTTATTACACTTCAAGCAGGCTCTCTCCCCAGCCTAAGACAAGAATCTACAAGCCCCTGGGGAAATCCCCGGCGATTAGGTCGCACGGTGCCACATGCTCCAATCTGATGATCAAACAAGTGACTAAAAAGTGGAATAATTGTCCACATACAAGTGGTACCCCTTTCCGAATAAGGGTGACACCAAGTCCCACACAATCTTGCCAGCACTCCCTATGTAATCTGGGCAGTTCTCTGGCTCTACCTGACTATCTTTTCCCTCATAAACCATAACGCTCCATACATAGCCTGTTGCCCTGTCACAGAACTTGTAGAGCTTGACCCCGTATCTGGCACTTTCATTGAAGTGGTTTACGATGAGCCGAATTTTGTAGAGCCGATTGTATTCAGGGTCTCCACGAGGACGGCAAAGTTCATTGTCGTTGAAGTGCATGAACCGCAAGATCGCCTCATAAAACGCCACCAAAAAAAAATGTTAGCGATCGCAGGGATCAGGCCTGTCTCTGCGAACACTGCAGTTGTGCTTTGTAAGTGGCAGTGATCGATCGATACTGCACTTGGGTGTGCTGGGCGGAGGGGCAAAACGCAGGTGCTAGCGGGTATCTGGGCTGATCCCGCTAACAATGCATTTTTGGGAACCCTAAACTGCTGGGGATGCCAGTATAGATCTGATCAGATACTATACAACTAAGGGAGGTGTATGCTTTTTTGCGCGTGGGTGTTAGCGCTACTGGCACTAACCCGGCGCTGCCTGGGGCGACGCAGACCCTATTTGACACTAAACCTAATTGATATTACCCGCCGGGCGATCAGGGGGTTAAACCTTTATTGGGTTATATATGGCGGGTGCCCTGATGCTATAAAAAGCAAACTAACCAACCAGTGCCACCCGTAACACTTATACAGTGATCACTAGTGAAAGTGTCAACTCTAGGGGCAATCAGGGGGTTAAACCTTTATTAGGTAACATAGGGCTATATAAAAACCTAGCGGTGAACCTAAATAACTAACTGGCTAACCTGTGACTCTTATACGGTGATCACTGGTGAAAGTTAACTCTAGGAGCAATCAGGGGGTTAAAACCTTTATTCGATAATATATGGGGGGTACCTGATGCTATGGCAGCAAACCTAAAAAATAACTGGCTACCTAGCGGCACCAGTGACACTACTACAGCGATCAGAAAAATGATCACTTAGTGACACTGGCGATAGCGGGTGAAAGGGTTACCTGGGAGGCAATCAAGGGGTTAAACCTTTATTAGGGGTTACCCTGGACCTAAAGCTAACTGCCCTGCAACTTTTTACTGTCACAGATGACACTAAATGCAGTGATCAGTAAATAAATGATCACTGCAATCAGTGACACTGACTGGGGGGTGATTTATGTGCCTGCTGTCAGTGTACCGTTAGTGCACTTACTTGATGTCTTCTCTCCTCGGTGCTCTGGACGAAAAGACCGACACGAGGAAAGATGACATCACTTCCTCCTGCCTGTGTTTACCTTACACAGGCAGGGGAAGCATCTGATTCGCCAGGAGCGATCGTGAGTGGGTGGCCATTAATCAATGGCCACCCCCCTCATCACGGATCGCTCCCGAAGCAAAAATGGACCGCCGCAGGCAACGAGAGGGGGGGCCATTGAACCCGCCTCCTGCGGGAAGGCAGGGACCACCCGTGCCATTCTGCCGACATACATCGGCGTGCGGCGGTCCTTAAGTGGTTAATGCGGCTCCCCACGAAGGAGCGCTGGGCAGTCTTAAGCCCTCCCTATCACACTACCTGCATTTATGGGACACGGCATGCAAATTATACCCTCTAAAATCCCCCCCACTCAAGTGGCCCATCTTTAACAACCCTCACTTCCCCCCCAGGGCAGCAGATTCAGCAATTTACATGGTGGGTCAACAAAGGCCTTTACAGGATAGTGCACCTCAGATCAGAGAGAATAAGACAACTCACCTATTTTAAAAAGGTACCACCTGTGCCAAATTACACATTTTCTGCAGTCCCTAAACAAGGATCAGGTTGACAACCACCAGGACCCTATTCGAGAATAAGTGCATACACGGCACCAGTACACCATTGTTCAATAGCCAAAGTAATAAGCCTCCCTGTCAAACGACATGGGAATTGGACCTGGGTGAGACAATTGAAGAGGAGACATGAATAAAGTGGTTGACCATGTGTATAAAAGGCATACAATACTTTCCTTGTGGAAGCAAACTACAAAGAGTTATCACGCTGGTACATCATCCCAACAAGGTTGGTGAAACTAAGGCTGGTACCCCCACCCCTTTGTTTTCGGTGATGCCCGATGGCTCAACGTTTCTGGCTGAGTGTTCAGTCTCGTTTATTCAGCGATGGGACAGAATATACCCAGGAGGTGCCAAAACAGTGATGTTCGCTGACCTGTCAGAGATCCCCAGACATCTTCAAACTCTAATTTATTTTTCTAGAAACCAAAACAACTATAGCATAGAAAACATCCAATTATTGTCACGTTGGTGAAACATAAAATATCCTGGAAAATGGTTAACGAAAAACTAACCATTATCCATAAAGATAAACGAGTCAAGCTTGAAAGAGTGGCACCCCTGGGATTGTGTACCTCCAGGCGCCTTAGATGCTGGGTCACCTTGAGGGTGGAGGCCTGGGCCGAGGGCACCAACCTCACCCTACTCACACTTTCTATTATGGTTTCTTATGATCTATTGAATCTTTGTAAGGTTGCCGATTGGGGGGGGGGGGAACCATGAAGCTTTCCTAGCCCCCATACTTCCTCAGGTGTGATATGAGGCATAGGGTTCACTGGCAATAATGTACCCCTACCTCTCTATGTAGGATTGACCTATAGTTTATACAAATGTTATTTTACAATTATTTTCGTCTTACTTTTGTAACCAGTTGCTGATACTTCTGGGTTCATAGCCTTAATTATAGGGTTGCTTTACTAGCTAGAGCCTGAATGTTAGGCCACATTCTTGATTTAGATGCCCTTTGGTTACCATATTATCTACAATTATAGGGAGGAAGAATTGGCTCTTGACATGGTTTATGTTTTTGTATACTGTACAAAACTTTGCAATAAAAATTGGATTTTTTTTAATATATATATATTTACAACGGAAGGCCAGTCATGCAGCTGGATGGAAAATTGAAATGCATATATGAACTTGACCTGTATAAATTTTCAGCTACTTATGGTTAATGATTTCACACATCACTGACTTACTATATACTCAAAGTGTTACCACATCAGAGTGTGTAGCTTTTTCAATGGACCATGTAGAAACCTGTACAGTATAGGGCTCACTCCCCATCATACAATGCATGCACCTAGTGCCTAACACAAGTTGGGATGGCACTTGAACCTAAATCCCATCCTTTTTATTGCAGGATTATGGATGGCTTGTGTTTGTCAAGCCATAACAAAGAGCTGCACAACCTCAGCTTGAACGTTTGACTGACTTAAGGTCGTTTGCTTCATAATTTATCTCTTGAAAATTTTCTACTAGAAAGCAAGCTGGTGCCACTATGTTTGTTGGGATAAAGGTACACCCATGAAAAATAAAATGCACTCATTGGTCATTAATTATCAGGATCATAATAACACTGGAATCCTAACCCAAGGACAAAATGACGACCATTACAGTTCTAGAACATGACCACTACAAGCCATTCCAAGTCAACTTGTCATTTTTTTCATTTGTGATACAGTGGGGTTCAAATCTCTGCCAACTTTTTAAATGTTGTCTTCGTCCCTAGATCTACATCTATTTTGACACCCATCACCTAGAGCAGGGATATGCAATTAGCGGACCTCCAGCTGTTGCCAAACTACAAGTCCCATGAGGCATAGCGAGACTGACAGCAGCAAGCATGAGACCCAGAGGCATGATGGGATTTGTAGTTTTGCAACAGCTGGAGGTCCGCTAATTGCATATCCCTGACTTACAGAATAAAAAAAAAAAAAAAAAAAAAGCCATAGAAACTTAGTAAAGCTTCTAGACCTAGAAAACACTTTTATGGCTTCCTGTGACCAGCACTTGGAAGGGGGGTGGAAAAATGTCAGATTACATGCAAGTCAGTTCTAAGGGCCTTAAAGTATATGGAGCATTAATTTCTGTCAAACAGCTCATTGGCAACTCCATTCAAAACCAATTTGATTACCAAGCCGTGATGCATACAACCTTACATCTGGATTTTTTTTGTGTTGAAACATCAGTATATTACCCCATCTGCCCAGCATCCACAAGCAGACCAAACGGAAAAACTCCATACTGAATTCTAAGTTTATGATGCAGCCAGGACACAAAACTGCTGTAAGGTTCTCTTCTCCCCCCCCCTTATATCCCATGGACTGCAGTAGCATGCGAGTCAACCTCATTTTCACCTTAAATCATTGTATGCATTAAGGTGAAAAAACCTGTGGTGGTGCTGCAGCCCCCGTCACCATTTTACTTACCTGAGCCCGATCTTTCTGCGTCCGGAAACAAGCACACCAGCTCTAGCTGGTGTTTCGTGTCCTGAGTGGATAGATAGCAGCGCAGCCATTGGCTCCGGCTGCTGTCAATCAAATCCAATGACACAGGCGCTGTGGGGGCAGGGGCAAGTCCTGCATTCTGTGTGAATGACACAGCAGCAGGATATGGGAGCACACCCGCACAGGTGTCCACCTTAGGAGAGCCTATTCCAACGTGGGCATTCGATGCGGGGGAGGAGCCACCAGCGTCACGGGACCCCAGAAGAGGCAGATCTGGGCCACTCTGCAAAACGAACTGCAGTGGAGGCAAGTACCGTATATACTCTAGTACAAGCCAAGTTTTTCAGCACATTGTGCTGAAAATGCCCCCTTGGCATACTCGAGTCTGTGCCCGTGAACACCAAACACTGACTCATTGCTGGGAAACAGTGTCCCCCCCCCCCCATCACGGACGAAGAGGAGGCATGGCTTTTTTACACTGGTTGGCCGCCATCTGAGCATGACATGGCCTGATCAGGTATTCAATGGGCACATGTGCATATTATAACATGGAGACCAAAGCTTTGCTTCCAGTGCTATATGTGCAAATTATAATATGGAGGATAGTGAGGCATGCAAATGGGCACAATTGACCCTCTTTTCCACTTACAGTAGCTGCTGCATTCTTACACTAGGCATATACTTGAGTCAATACATTTTCAGTTTGTGATAAAATTAGGTGCTTATATTCGGGTTGGCTTATACTCGAGTATATATGGTATGTTTTTTTAAACAAACACACCCCACAAGGGTTTACAACTTCAAGACAATGTTTTATTTTTCATCTAGTGTGGGTCATTCAGTCTCACCTTAGGCTACCATGTTTTGTGCAGTTGGTCTTTAAGGTTTTGAATTACATGTCAATGTATTGTTCCATAAACACAGCCACACAAACGGTTGTCGAGGGTTTTATTTTTTATTACTACCAGGAATGGACTTGAACCTGTCACAGGTACAAAACTCAAATGTAAGAGTGGATTTTGCTAGCATTGACCATTTTAGACATAAATAGCACTTGATACTAAAACTTAAAGACTACTTTTAACATTTTCATTGGTTAAGTGCATTTGTGGACCAGTTTCTAGTCATGCAATTGAAAGAAACTCGAAAGCAATTTCCTTCTCCTCTTTAAGTTCTTTGGCTGTTAGATCCATCTTTCCACGAGAGAAATCATCAATTTTCAGGCCTTCAACTATCTTCCAGCATTTATCCTGTTGGAGATATGGATAAGCAATCATTTGCAAAAAGTTCTTGGGATACATTAAAAGGTGGAAGTGAATGCAGACTGTATAGGAAATGGACACCATGTCAGCAAATCATTTGCCAGCATTGGGACCTCACTAACTGGATGAAATTGAAATTTTTTGTCCAAGTTGCTGTTAGTCTATGCCAAGCCTGTAGTGTATTACAGCCTGTAAAGCAGGGGTCTCAAACCTGCGGCCCTCCAGCTGTTGCAGAACTACAAGTCCCATCATGCCTCTGCGAGTCATGCTTGTAACTGTTTAGCCTTGCAATGCCTCATGGGAATTGTAGTTCTGCAACAGCTGGAGAGCCACCAGTTTGAGACCCCTGCTGTAAATTGTTCTTTCAAATGATCAATTGCTCAAATAAAATAAAAAATTCACACTTGGGCATTTACACCTAAAAAGAAAAGCTGTACCGAAGGAATTCTGGATTCTGCCAGCTCTCAAAACGGTACCTTTCTCCAGCCTAGCACATTGAGCCAGGCAGAAGAGATGACTTGCCTTGGACACTTTAGGAGAAGGGGTGGCGCAAAAAGGTTCAACCTAGTCTGCAACTCATCGGGGGGGGGAGAACTTCATATTTGTCACCTTGGGCTGACTCAAGTTATTGCATTTATGCAACCACCATAACAGCTGAGGATCAGCTACGACAGTACATGTTTTTCAAGAAATGCTGCTTACCTTAATTACAACAGGGAAAGAGTACAGGAGCTCGCCAGGGACACCATAGGAGTTTCCATCTGAAACAACACCCATGGACACATATTGCCCCTGTATAGGAGAGAGAAAAAAAAAAAAAAAAAAAAAAAAAAGTTACCCACAAATTTGGTTTATTTAGAATTCATTGAGTAATTGGACTTTAGAAGCAAAAAAATTATTTATTTATTTATCTCACACACACACACAGTAATCTAAAGTACTCGCATATCAAACAGAGTTTCCCCATTGAAGTCAATGGAAACAAAAATAATTTGTTCCGCATTGACTTAAATGGCATGTCATTGTTGTGGGGCCCAAAGGAGCTGCCTCATAATTACCAACTATCCCAGTTTAAATTCCCTTGTCCCTTGAAGTTTGTCCTGTGTCCTGATATCTCCGTGTGAAGTGCTGCTACTAATGCTGCCCAGCTCTGCCCTATTGTGTACAGATGACTCACCTGCAGACCCTGTGTTTACATGGAAATAACCATCATTCATATGTAAATATCAGCGGGATTTATATGTAAATAGCTGAAGTCGACAGCATTCATATGCAAATAAAGGCGGCATTCATATGTATATCATGCCCCTCTGCAGTGAAGAGATGTGCTGTAACCTCCAGCAACCAGTGAGCAGTAATACTGTACAGTAATCTCTAGCAACCAAGAAGAAATCATATGCTGTAACCTCTAGCAACTAATCAGTGAGCTGTAATCTCTAGCAACCAGTCAGTAAGTGGTAATGATATGCTGTAACCTCCGGCAACCAAATGCAATCACTGCCTGATCTGATACAGGCAACCGATTTTAAGTCTAGCCAATATTTATTGTATGTTTTATGCCGTGTACACACGACCGTTTTTCTCGTTGAGAAAAACGTCATTTTTTTTCCATTTGAGAAAAACGATTGTCTGTGGGCATTTTGTCGTTTTTCGCGACGAGAAAAAAAAAAAACATGTTCTAATTTTTCGCGTCGTTTTTTCCCCTGACATTTTTTCCACGGCAGTTTTCCCATAGGGAAACACTGCCGCGGAGCCCACAAACTAGTTTCTCGACAAGAGAAAAAAAATGGACGTGAAAAACAAGCCGTTCCCTCGTTTTTAATGTCATTATTCACTGCTTTTTTTAACCGCCGTGAATAATGATCGTGTGTACGCGGCATTAGAGTAGGTTGAGAGCAAAATTGTATGGGGGGGGGGGGAAATAAACATTAAAGATGGCCCTGCATACATGGGTCGAATGCCGAATTAATTTTCTTTAACAAAAATCTGAAATTGTGAGCGGATGATGCCACTATTGGATTTCGCAATTCAACCAAGCCTTCAATTTCCGCTCACGTTGCTATAGAATAAAAAAAGTGTCCGGGAATCATCTCTTGTGCTCATCTGCATTTTAGATTTTCACGATTCTCCCATCATTAATTAGAAAATAGTTTTTCAAAAGTTGCCAACATGCCCCCCAAAAAAAAAAAAAAGTTGGTGTCCCCACTAATGGTGTGAAACACGGACAAAGCTTTAAGATTTTCGAAAGAAAATTTTGACCAAAGAAAGGTTGTGTGTAGAGACTTGTTGCTAGGATGAAAGAACTGTTGGGACATTTCTTCCCAGCATTACAGAAGCAAAAACAAATGTTTCTATCCTAGTAACAAGGCAGAAAGTGGGTGTTGCCAACTGGAAGTTTTTCAGCCAGGTTTTTGGAGGCGCACAAGTGGCCTAAAGTGGTGACAAGATTTTTCAAAGCTGCACATTTTTATACCTACTGGAGCACCTTGACTGGAAAATGGGAAACTGACCTTTAACCCTTGCAGTGCAGGTGCAGACCCAATTTAAAAATGTTCCAGAGTTGGGCTTTAAGTGCCCTTGCTGGCAAGACCATTGTGACAGATACAGATTTTATACACAGAAGGGAAAATACCAAATACTTGGTTTTCAACAAGGTAACACTGCTGAAGTACAAAGGACACACCTCAACAAATTGTATGCAGGATATTTTAGAGTATGACGTTGATAACACACACACAGCTGGTTAGCATACATATTTGATATTGTGTGGACAAATTTTTGTTTAAGGTCCTCATCTATAGCTATTGCGAGTTTAGATGCATTTATTTTGTAGTAGGAAATGGAAGAGATTAAAGGGCCCCCTAATCAAAATGGTCACATTAAAGTCTAGAAGTGCCTGTGTAAACCAAACATTTACCTCTGGGGTTCCAAACCAAATGTCGTGAATATGATCACAAATGGCTTTGGCAGCCGACATAGCGCTGGATAACTTCCTTGCTGCAATAACAGCAGCGCCACGCTGCTGAACAGTCTAGGAAAGATGGACACAAACAATGACTCATTAGAACTGAAATTAAAATGAAAGCTTTTATTTAAAAAAAGATAGGCGGGTAAATTTAGCACCCTGTACTGTTACCAGCAGTGTGCTAAATTTACCCTGCTAGGACCCAATATGGAGGGCCGTTTGGATTCATGCTCTTCCCAGGTCAGAATATGGGCCATTGGAGAAAATCAACAAATGTAATTAACATTCCCATCTCATTTTAGAGCCAGTCCATATCAGAACATGGTGCAGGAAGGCGGTTTCACGCACCACGTTTAAAAATGCACTGCCAGCGATCTGCTAAGTGTCAAAATACTGTAATGTCACCACAAATGCAGAGCGTTTGTAGGCACCAGATTAAATGGTAGCATGAGATATGGTGCAGCACATTTTTCAAAAATAATGCATGGACTATTTTGTATGCTTTCCGGTGCAATTTGCAGCCACAGGGACTGAGTTTCTGGTATGCACTGGCTCTGAAGGTTTTCCTGCACATGGTAATATTTAATAGCTACTTCAATCACATTTCCCCACCTCTTAATAGAGTTCCTTTCAGCTATTTATATAGGTGCAAACACTTGCCTAGACCTTACCACTGTAAATACAGAAGCAGATTTAAGATGAATGACATTTGTGTAATGTGATCTTCACCTAAAGTTGACCTGTGACCTTAGAGTAAATGTATATTAAACTATCAATACTTTAACCACTTCAATACCAGGCACTTATACAGCTTCCTGCCCAAGCCAGTTTTGAGCTTTCAGCGCTGTCGCAATTTGGACAATTGCGGTCATGCAACACTGTACCCAAAACAAATTTTTTTATCATTTAGTTCCCACAAATAGAGCTCTTTCGGTGGTATTTGATCGCCTCTGCGATTTTTATTTTTTGCACAACAAATAGAAAGAAAAAACAGTTTTCAAAATTTTCGCTCTTTTTTTAATTTTTTTGTAAATAAGTACCTTTTCTACTTTGATGAGGTGGCACCGATGAGGCGGCACCGATGGACACTGATGCCCAGCAATGCCAGCCACCACACATTGTGGTAGTGCCAGTCAGTGCCCATTTGTGGGCACTGATTGGCACTTATTTTTTTTATATTTTTTTGTTTTACTACATGTGGATGGCCATCCACATGCTTGGGGCTTCCCTGGTGGTCCAGTGTGGGTATCCGAGGGGGGGGGGGGCTGCGCTGATAAACAATCAGCGCGAACCCCCCCCTGTCAGGAGAGCCGCCGATCGGCTCTACTCGCGTCTGTCAGACGCGAGTGAGGAAGAGCCGATCAACGGCTCTTCCCGTTTACATCGTGATTGGACACGGCTGATCACGTGGTAAAAAGCCTCCGCCGGAGGCTCTTTACCGAGATCAGTGTAGCGGTGTGTCAGACTGACACACCGCTCCACCGATCGCCGCGATGCGCGCGGCGGCTGTTATCCTGCAGGACGTCATATGACGTCCAGTGTGGATAACAACCACTTCCCGGACGTCAATATGCTATTGACTGGGCGGGAAGTGGTTAATGTGCATAGTGTAGCCACGGGTTCCTTTGGGAACATGTTACACCTGTATTTAGAGAGTAACCACCAACATGTTCCTAAACACCCTCACACCACCCCCAGAGTGCAGGTTAGCTGAGTCATTCATTGACAGGGATCTGCGAATCAACTACAAGTTCTGCCTGTTCCCGTGGCAGAAGGCTTTGTTCTCAATACCACACTGTCCAATCAGCTCACTTGTAGTTCAGTGAATATTCCTCCAGCTTTCTAACTGAAAGCCAGAAGGAGAGCATGACTTGCAGTTACCTGTGGGAAAAATAAAATGCATTTTTTCCTGCAATACGTGCATTTATTAATTTTCCCAAATGGTAAACTTGGCCCTTAAAAGTGGGAGGAAAAAAAAAGTTACCTCCTGCAAGGCAATAGAACGTGCTAGTATGCACTGCATACTAGATTATGAAAGACTGAAAAAAAACAAAGCCCTCCAGTGGTGCACTGCACTTGTGCATGAGTCTCAGCCACGGCACACAGCCCTGAAGGAGTCGCACAGGTATGCCGTTCTTTCACAGTACATGCGCCGGTGATGTCACCGTCTACTGCTCGCTTGAATATCTTGTACATGTTTAGGAGATAAATTTTATCTAGAGGAAAGCTTTATTATAAGCTTACCTGTAGATCAAAATGGAGTTTACCACTTTTAGGATTGTATTAGGCTATTTCCCTCTCCCCAAAAACATTTAACAAAACAAAAAATACCCACGCTTTTGTCACATGACCCGCACTAGAGGATCTTGGTGTATTATTCCTTATGCTTACCGAGATAAATTCCCCTTTGAGCCAGCTGTCATCCTTCACTGCATCAAACACTGGCACATCCTTTCCTTGGAGATGGACAACAGCATGACTAGCATCAGGATACTGGGTAGAGGAGTGATTTCCCCAGATGATCACATTCTTAACATCATCATTTGCTACCTTCAAGCGATTTGCAATCTGCAAAAATAAAATAAAAATTTGTATGACAATTCATCTCCTAAAGGGCTTAATGTGAACAGTGCAACAATCCATTATTCTTTTTGTAGTTTTGTCTTGTGCCGTGTGTTGCCACATCCAGAGACTATTTGACGGAGTGGTCTTTGGATATATGTCATGTTCTTGTGCCTAAACTACTAGCTCCCACTGGGGAGTTTAACTCAATAAATGTAATATTTTTTCTACTTATCCCTACATTGTATGCCGTGTCACTCATTTGGTCCTCTGGTTTTTTTGTCCTTATCAAGACTAAAAAGGAACCACACGATCCATTAGTAACAGACATGTGTAGGGTTGTCAGACATAGCACAACATAGGTTTCTTGCTTTTCTGCTGATGAGACTTATACATATTCACTTTACACCCCCAGTGACAGACATCTCTAGAAAATAGCCTTACAAGACAGTAAAAATCCCCTCACCTGAGCTTTAGCTCGGTTGTGATCTAGACGAGTCAAGCAGCTGAAGTTCTCTTTAGGGATGGATGGAGCAGACTTCACAGCAGTCAGGCAGTTGGTATTTGCAGGATTGCCCACCACAATCACCTTAAAAAAATAATACGCATTTTGTAGCGACATTCTGAATACCATAGAAACACCTGACTTATTCAGGAAAAAAAAAAAAAAAAAAAAAAAGTTAAACAGAAGTACCAATTCAGCTACATTAACTGCACTGTGGTGCATTATGTACACTGCTTAAAATTTGGAGCAATGAGCAAGCTGCCAATGCACCACAACAAAAAGAAAGTTACCTGCACTCATTTTCTGCAGAAAAATTTGCTGGCCCCTTATTTGTAGTAATGTGGGAACCCACGGAGCACAACGAAGCCAGGAGTTTTTGCAAAGGAAACCAAGTAAAGCCAGCCATAGATGGTTCGAATCCTGGCCAGTTCAGTTGATCAACTTGGGTACAACCAGCATGCCAAATTTTACATGCAAATTTTGCTAGCAACACTGAGACTCTTCACACTGGGGGTGTTCTGCAGGCGCTATAGTGTTAATAGCGCCTGCAAACTGCCCTAAAACAGCTGCTCCAGTGTGAAAGCCCGAGGGCTTTTACACTGGAGCGGTGCGCTGGCAGGGCGTCAGAAAAAGTACTGCCAGCAGCTTCTTTGAAGCACATTAGGAAATCAATGGGCAGCGCTGCCTTAGCGCTTTTAAGGCTTTTTTGGGCTGCTATTAGGGGTTAAAAGTGCCCCGCTAGCGGCTGAAATGCGCTGCAAATTCGACAGTAAAGCACCGCTAAAAATAGCGTTTTACTGTCGACGCTTGGTGTAAAAGGGCTCGTATAGCCACTAGCAATATTCACTTTGTTCTCGCAGTGGGGGATGGCTTCCCCCCCCGCTAGGAAGGGAAAAAAAATAAAAATGCTCTGCGGGAGGGATTCCCTGTCTAGTTTTGCAACCACGGGTTGCAAAACTAAAGGAAACCATTATATTCCTATATGCATGATGCAGAGAATATAGAGCGAGGTGGCAGAACTATGCCACATCAAACACAGGCGAGACATCAGTAGTTGTCCAATAACTGAAGACAAGTTAAGTCTTAAGAAGCAGCAGGGGAATGCTGACAGCAGTCACTGGAGGGGGGGGGGGGCACATTTAAAGGTAAGGGTACCATAAATTGAAGAATGGCATGAGCTTACCCACTCAAAGTGCATTTAGTTGCATGGGACAACACTCATATGTTCCACATATTTCTGATGTGCAAAGCAATTAGAGACTGACACACACACACTTCGTTCCTCTATACCAGGGGTCTCAAACTGGTGGCCCTCCAGCTGTTGCGAAACTACAAGTCCCATCATGCCTCTGCCTGTGGGAGTCATGCTTTTAACTAACTATCAGCCTTGCAATGCCTCATGGGACTTGTAGTTTTGCAACAGCTGGAGGGCCGCCAGTTTGAGACCCCCTGCTCTATACCAAATAAGCTTAGCTGTCAGACTTTATTAGCTATTGTAAGCTTGCAAATAGAAAGACTTCTCTTTAGAAAGAATCACCTTCACAGACTTCTTGGCGTATTTGTCAAGAGCAGCACCTTGGGATTTAAAGATTTTCACATTGGCCTTCAGCAGGTCTTTCCTTTCCATCCCTTCCCTCCTTGGCATGGAGCCCACCAGGACAGCAACATCCAGGTCTTTGAAGGCTTCATCCTCCTTGTCTGTAGCTATGACATCTGCACAAATAACACAACCGATCAACAGCAGAGAACATATCAAGTGCAACTCTCATCTACTCTCCGCTATGTTTGGCAACTGTGCCTTAAACATCAATTTGTATTTTATACATAGTTACAACACACGGAAATCACTGAAGACCGCTACTTCAGTGACCTTCAGGAGGTCAGGCGCCATTCAGAAAATGCTTTGCATTTTCCAAATGAATGCAAAGCATTCTGATTGGATCAGGTGGAGGGCACAAAACCTAGTCCACGCTGCAGGAGGGATTCAGCCATCAACACGGTTTGTTTTGCTGGGGGTTTGGATGCAGAAAATAGAAATAATTCCCAATGCAGTGAGGCTATGCCCACACTGCATAGGTTAACTGCTTATTTTGTCTAGGGGGAAAGGAGAGTGGAGATTTACCTAAATATTTGGATCCTCCCAGCAGGAGACCAGTCTGGTAGCCCCACGCTCCAGTGGTCTTGAATTGTGGACTGTTCCTGGTCCATGGAGCCTGCTCTGAATGCGACATCAGGAACAGTCCACAATTCAAGACCACTCGAGCGTGGGGCTTCCAGACTAGTCTTGTGCTGGACTGTGGGGGATTGCAGTTTTCTGGTGAAACAAAGAATTGGGTGACTATCGACTCTCCTCACCCCTAAACAAAACTAGTTAACCCATGCGGCACAGCCCCTCTGCATATAATTTTTGCCAGTAGTCAGGCTTTAAAGAAAAATAAAAAAAATAAATAAAAAACACACCAATGTGAAAGAACAAGTTGTAATATAGAAATGTAAACTTGCATGCGTTCTATATCAACGCCAAACAATTCAACCTATGACCTATAGAGATTCAGAAATCTGTACAGAATTTCACAAGCAACTTGAAAACAGTGTAATAAAATTACAAAAATGGTCAGGCTGTTTTTAAGGCAGAGTGCAGAACCAACCTTTACCCTCCAGATAACATTACATGAAACACACAGTATGTACCTCTGTCAGCAATAGCAACTATTTATGAACAGTCTCTCTCATAATCATACTCTGACAGATCAAGTTTGATCAAACGGAAAACAGTCAATTTGACTGTTTGCCATTCAAACGAATCATAAATCGATCAAAAAGGAGATTGAATAGTGTATGGCCACCATTAGGTTGTCCAACAACTCTCAGCTCTGACTAAGATTTAATAGGGTCTAACCAACAATTGTAGGTCACCATTATGGTGTTCATGTGCCCGAGTTCTAAAGGGGTGGCATCTTGCTGGTGCGGTCTGCTACGTAATGCTACATATGGATGCTGCCAAATGTAAACAGTGTCACCCACCAATTCCCCAACTAGGGTTATCAAGTCTGCCATGCGGATGTAACTAAGGAACTAGTTTTAAACAGAATTTGAGCGGAATACTGCCCCCCCCCCCCCCCCCCCGAGTGGAGGTCCTGGAAACAATCTGCTATACCAGCAAGGACCTTTTCGATAATGGATGATCTGTATTACATTGTCTGGAAGTGAATTGAGGCCAGAAGCGGGAATATATGGTGCCTACCTTCTATACAGTGTGTAACGAGAGTCTGGCCATATCTCCTCCTCTGGACCACAGTTTGGATGTCCATGTCAAGATATGGAAACTATAAGCTGCAGTTGACCATTTTGAAAACTTGAGGGATGCACTTACTTGTGGAATCTTCCTTGTGTGGCCACTCACATTTGAGGTGCAAGGGAGTCTGACTGGGACTATTACAACATTAAGTGGAGGACTACCTAGGTCCTTTGGCCCACACTCCTCCTCTGGACTATATGTTCATGAGCCATGATGGATTATCACAATGAGTGCCTGCAGTGAGTGATCAACATGACATCCATAAGTACAATACAGCCTATCCACGTCCGTTGGGGGATTTGTCCCCATTTAACAGTAGTTTGTCTGAACACACTATATTTTGTAAAGAATTTTGATACGGCATCTGTCAGGAAACTTTTTGTAAAAAAGACACATACAATACATACCATGAAATTAAGTGGAGTAAGGTTGGGCCTAGGTCCATTTATAGTGTGGTTTTTGGTCTCAGGCTTTTTTGATGGCTCCACACTCTCCAATAAACGCATGGGATACTTTGACCTGGTAGGATACTTTCCTTTGAGTCTTGAACCCATGCCAGTCCCGGGCAAGCAGAGCTTGGGATACATGCTGGGGGGGGGGGGGGGGGGGTATGGGAGTAAGCAGAGGTGTTTAGAAGCAATCAAGCAGTTGCTGGATTGCTTCCATTTGACAGTCAGCTTGCCAGCTTGGAGGCTGCAGCCACCAGAAGTGTAAAAGCACCCTACATAAAAAAGGGCCAAAGCATTGCATTTGAATATAGAGTACCATCTTTTTTGCCATTTCACAGGTGCAAGCAATTTTGAATCTGATCTCCATTTGACAACCTTTTTTTATTGCGTTAGTATGTTCAAAACTTAAGTGTATATTTTACTGAAAACCGAGTCCATAAACCGTAACACAAATATTGTGTGGGACCAAAAAAAATAAAATTTAAACTTGCAAGCAACAGGCGTCAGAAAATAGGATTTTTATAACAGCTTACCTGTAAAATCCTTTTCTTGGAGTACACCACAGGACACAGAGCTAGTCATTACATAATGGGTTAAGGGTCACCAGCGGTGATTGGACACTGGCACAACCAATGGAAGACAGTTCCCCTCCATATAACCCCTCCCATCAGGGAAGTACCTCAGTTTTGTAGCAAAGCAGTAAGGTTCCCATAAGAAGGGGGGACCTCTGTGTCCCGTGGTGTACTCCAAGAAAAGGATTTTACAGGTAAGCTGTTATAAAAATCCTATTTTCTTTATCGTACACCACGGGACACAGAGCTAGTCATTACATAATGGGACGTCCCAGAGCAATGCTCATATGAAGGGGGGGGAGACACAGATCAAAACAGGCCGCTTGCGGACCAGAAGCCCTATACTGCTGCCTGCAGCACACTTCGCCCAAAGGCGGAATCCTCATGTCCTTTCACATCTATTTGATAGAATTTGGAAAATGTATGGACTGAAGACCAAGTTGCAGCTTTACAGATCTGAGCCATCGAAGCCTGGTGGTGCACTGCCCATGAAGCACCTATCGCCCTGGTAGAGTGCGCCTTAACAGGAAAAGGAGGAGTCCTGTTCTTTAAACCATAAGCTTGAATAATTACTTGTCTAATCCACCTGGAAATGGTGGATTTTGATACCGCTTGGCCCTTCTTGGGCCCATCTGGTAAAATAAACAAAACATCTGTTTTACGTATCTGAGCGGTTGCTTGCAGATACACCTTTACCGCTCTCCCTAGATCTAGAGAGTGTAATAATTTTTCCCCCGCCGTCCGCGGGTTTGGAAAAAAGGAAGGCAGAACAATGTCTTGATTCAAGTGAAAAGCCGACACCACCTTAGGTAGAAAAGCCGGATGGGGTCGTAGTACGATTTTGTCCTTGTGACAAATTAGACAAGGCTCTTTACAAGAAAGAGCTGCTAGCTCTGATACTCTCCTAGCAGAAGCTATAGCAATCAGAAAGGCCAACTTCCTACTTAATATAATTAAAGGAATATGGCGAATAGTTCAAAAGGTTGCTTTTGCAACACTGACAATACCAAATTCAAATCCCATGGACACAAGGGAGTCCTAACTGGAGGATTTATCCTCAGTACCCCCTTAATGAATGTCCGAACTAGGGAGTGAGATGCCAATGGTCTCTGAAAGAAGACTGGATAGAGCCGATATTTGCCCTTTGATGGTGCTAAGGGCTAAATTCATATCCACTCCTAACTGGCAAAAAGCAAGAATCCTACTTATTTCATACTTCTGAGGATTCCAACATCTGGATTCACACCAGGAAACGTATGCTCTCCAGACTCTCTGATAGATGAGTCTGGAGGCTGGCTTTCTAGCATTAATGAGCGTAGAAAGAGCCGGACCAGAGACCCCTCTCTTTTTAAAAATGTGGGTCTCAGCAGCCAGGCCGTCAACTTTAGCCTTTGTAAGGAAGGGTGGAATACTGGACCCTGTGACAGCAGGTCGTGTCTAAGTGGAAACTTCCAGGGCCTTCCTATCGCCGTTTTTACAATCTCGGCGTACCAAGGCCTCCTGGGCCAGTTTGGGGCCACTAGGATTACTGGTATTCCCTCCTCCTTGATCCTGCGAAACAGTCTTTGTAGAAGAGGGATCGGAGGGAATGCCTAGATCAGTGAGAACTGATTCCATGGAGTTATTAGAGCGTCTGTATTATTAGAGCGTCTGTCCCGTAGGCTAGAGGATCCCTCGTTCTGGACACAAAGTTGTCCAATTTCTTGTTGAACCTGGCAGCTAGCAGGTCTACATCTGGGTTTCCCCATCTCAGACATATGGCCTGAAAGATCTCGGGGTGAAGAGACCACTCCCTGGTAGCAGCTGCTGACGACTCAGGTAGTCTGCTTGCCAATTTTCCATCCCTGGAATGAAGATTGCAGAAAGGCAAGGTACATGCTCTTCTGCCCATGCCAGGATCCGGTTCACCTCTCTTTGGGCTGCCCGACTGCGGGTGCCTCCTTGGTGATTGATGTAAGCTACTGCAGTAGCATTGTCGGATTGAACCCGAACTGGGTAGCCCTGTAACCTGTATGTCCAGGTTTTGAGGGCTAGATATACCGCCCGGATCTCTAGCACATTGATGGGCAGGATCCCCTGAGTCTTGGCCCAGGTTCCCTGGGTAGAAGCCTCCTCGAATACTGCACCCCAGTCCGATAGGCTGGTATTCCTAGATACCACCTTCCAGGCCACTGGGAGGAAGGACTTTCCCTTCCGTAAATTCCTGGCTTCTAGCCACCAATCGAAGTTGTGGCGTACTTGTGAGGACAGGCGCATGGGTATATCCAGAGCTTGGCTCTTCCTGTTCCAGGAAGCTAAAATATTGCCTTGAAGTAGTCTCGAATGAAACTGGGCGTAAGGGACCGCCTCGAAGGAGGCTACCATCTTTCCCAATAGTCTCATGCAAAGGCGAATAGACGGCCTCTTGTTTGCTTTGACCTTGTGGATCAGGTCTTTCAGAGACTGTATCTTCGGTTCTGGCAGGTATACCCCGTTTTGGGCTGTATCTATGATCATGCCCAGGTACCCTATCCTTCTTTGGGCCTGGAGAGAGGATTTTTGTAAATTTATAATCCATCCTAAATGCTCCAGGTATCCTACTGTAGTGTGTACAGCGTGACCCAATCCGTCCTTTGACTGATCTATTACTAGTAGATCGTCCAGATAGGCTGTTACCGCAATGCCCCGTGTTCTTAGGTTACTAACAGAGGAGCTAGCACCTTTGTGAATACTATGGGCGCGGTGGCTACACCAAACGGCAGAGCCACAAATTGAAAGTGGCGATCTACCGCAAACCTTAGGAATCTTTGGTGAGCGGGGAGGATGGGTATGTGTAAATGTGCGTCCTTGATATCTATGGACGCCATGAATTTTCCGCCCTTTAAAGTGGCGGCCACGGATCGGATCGTTTCCATTCGAAAATGGCGATCGTTCAGGAACCGATTTAGGGATTTTAGATCCAGGATGGGTCTGACATCTCCATTTGGCTTTGGAATCACAAAGAGGTTTGAGTAAAAACCTGAACCTCGCTCTTTGGGGTACGTCTGTAACTACCCCTTGAGCCATTAAGTGATTCAAACCTTTGAAGAAGGATTCTCTTTTTTGTGGATCCTTGGAGAGTCTTGAACCTCGGAATTGAGAAGATGGGATCTCTCGAAATTCCAGTTTGTACCCTGAGGATATTGTGGATACTACCCAATTGTCCTGGATTTCTGACCACCAAGTCGCTCAGAACTGACAAAGCCTTCCTCCCACTCGGCCGAGCGGGGGCGCCCCTTCACTGAGAGGCTTTGGGGGCTTGCTTATTAGCTCTTGCACCCCACGGCTTCTTGTTCTTCTGAGCTTGCCCCTTGGCTTTTGTGGGCGGCTAAAACAGGCCGCCGCCACTGGTTGGAGTCAGATTTCCCGGGAGCTGGGGAGAGAGCGTCTAAAACAAGATCTCTTGTTTTTCTTTCTCTCAGGTAAAAGTCATTTTACCACTTGATCTTCTGTATATATTTTTCGAAATCTTCCCCAAATAGGCGTTCGCCATGGAACGGGAACTTGCCAACAGCTTTTTGCATGGGGTCTCCGCTGACCAATGCTTAAGCCAAAGTACTCTGCGCATCTGTACCAGCTGGAGTGTAAGGCGTGATGCCTGTATGATAGAATCTCTCATGGCATCCACTGTGAAGCATAAGGCTTTTAGGCAAATTTTTCCCAATTTCTAGCCTGCTCTGAAGGCAGTTCCTTCAGCCCCTGCTTTACCTGTTGGCTGATGACCTGACCCATACCGACTGCTGCTACTGCAGGTTGGGTAATTGAGCCGGCCAAAAGGAAGGAGGATTTCAACTTCCTCTCAGAAGGATCTTTTAAACCCTTGTACATTATCCACCGGACATGTCAGGTTTTTATTTACACAAGAAATAGCCGCAACTACCGCAGGCAGGCTCCATTTCTTAAAAAAAAAAATTTCCCCCATAGGATAAAGAATGTTAAACCTTTTTGGAGGTGAGAAACACTTATCTGGATGTTGCCAGTTTGCGTATATTAGATCCTCTAGTAACGGATGAACCGGGAAGGAGCATGCACCTTGCAGGGATCTTAATGACCCTAGGGAGGAGACAGGTAATTCCGTTACCTCCGCAGAGGTTAACTTAAATGCACTGCTATAGCATTGTACCTGTGACCTTAAAATCTGGCTCCTCATCCTCTGCTGATGTAGCCTCCTCCTCCTCATCCTCCCTCAGGTACTTCTGAAGGGAGGTCCAATACTGGAAGAGACCTGCTTCGCTTATTGTTCCTTTTTAGAGGACTTAGCGATTAAGGTAGCAATTTTTTCCTCCAGATTATTTAGGGCAGCTGATAAAGTGTCCTCAGTGACATATACAGGCCCAGGCTCCACTGGGGAAGCCGCCATACCTGACAGAGGTAATGGCTCATCCTGAACAGGTGCATTTAGCAACACAGGAGAGAAAGGTACCGAGTCAGCACAGTTAGAGCCTCCTCTCAGGCGGTGGTGCTTTCTTATCTCTTTTTGTCCGTATTACTTCCCCTGGAAGGCTTACCGTTTAGACAAAATACAAGGTACCTAAATGCATATACTACCGTGTTCAGTTTAGCAAATACATTAAGTATGCAACTTTTAACACATAACTATGCATAACATGGATGTCTTCTAGGAAGTACCCAATCCAACCACATGGAGTCTTACGTCCCTGTATAGCTGCTGTGTTTCTCTGCCAGGAATAAGAGAACTAACGAGCTTGCTTGCTGCTGCAGTGCTTCTCACACTGACAGTCTTTTAAAATTGGCGCCGTTTCTGTGCCTGCGCGCGCCACGTGCCCGCGCACGCCTTCGCCCCCCCCCTCCGATAAAACGCGCTCCCGCGCGCGCGCGGCCCTTAGCGCTATGGCGGTGGCCATAGTGAGAGAGGACTCTCATCAGCCCTTGTTCCCACTTACCTGCATCTGCAGGTGTCTGGTCGGCCACCGAAAGGAGGATCGGGGTGCCCCAGCAAGCTCAGCAGCGGAGGTGACGAGCAGTGTACTTCGCCGAAGCCGACACTGAACAGAGTGAGGTGAGTATATTCAGCTCTTTACTCCCCCCAGTGGTGGAAAAAAAGAAGACATCCACTTTTTGAAAAAGGTCCCAACCTAGTTATGGACCTTCTAATCTCACCTTATCCACGCCGCAGGTTTTTCTGCTGAAAGTTTTCAGACAGATACCAAACTTCACCCTTCACGGTGGGCTATGTGTGCCAACCTTCAGGGATATGGGTTCCTATTTAAAGGATACCTCTCCCCTGGGCCTTGTACAAGACTCTTACCAGGACTTTATAGCGAAATAGCGAAAGTGCTGGATCTTAGAGCCCAGTCCTCCGAAGAGAGACATTACAGGCGACGCCTCATGGATGAGGCCCGGATCCCATCCAGATTCAGCTCATTTGTAGGTGTCTTGGATGGATCCGAAAGCATAGCTCTTTTACCCCCAGAGGGTCTCTTTGGTAGAGCTTTCCTTTAGCACCTCCTAACGCGTCCAACACCTTTCGACACTGGCGAAAAAACTGAGGTACTTCCCTGATGGGAGGGGTTATATGGAGGGGAACTGTCTTCCATTGGTTGTGCCAGTGTCCAATCACCGCTGGTGACCCTTAACCCATTATGTAATGACTAGCTCTGTGTCCCGTGGTGTACGATAAAGAAAGACTGTCTTTAGAGTGGTTAAACTGACCTCATTTACAGACCGAAGGACTCTGTTCCCCGACCCCCCCCCCCCCCGGAGCCGCCAAGGGACCCCAGAAGAGGACAATCAGGGCCACTCTGTGCCAAAACGAACTGCACAGTGGAGGCAAGTATGACTTTTTTTTTTTAAATGACAGACACATGAACCTTTAGTATCACTTTTGATTTATCCAGCTAAGTTACCTCTAATTCTGGACATTAGACATCTGGATGGCTGCTATAAAATTGTTATATTCCTCAAATTCATAAAACATTTTGTTTTGTATTCTGCAAATAGAATACATGTTCTGTGACTGGACAAGTGAGAGGAGGGTTGGATGGGGAAGGAAAAAAATATATATTTTTTTTTAAACGTAAGCATCCCAGCAGCCATCTGGATGTAGTATATCCAGCATTAGAAGAAGCTTAGCTGGAGCAATCAAAAGAAAAAAAGCTTTTATTTCCTGGAGCTCCATGTTAAGCATCCTACATTACTTAATGCAAGCATATGAATATCAGCTAGTGGGAGTTGATATGTACAGAATATGCTTGCTGTAAGTTAGTGATTTGCTAGTAAAGATGGGATTTCAACACTGGAGACTTGCAACATTACCTATAAGCAGTGCAGCTCCCATATTACCAATTCTAATAGAGTCCCTTTATAAGTTCAACCCAACCAGCACATTTTATTGGCTTTATATACTGACATGCAAAAGTACATCCAGTGTCAGCAGCAAGAACCAGCAGCAAGAACCAGCAGCATTCTGGCACAGTCATTCGTGCGAATGTAGCTCAATTATGAGCTTAGTCGCTTGGTGGGAACATGGAAGGGCTCAGCAACAAGTACATTCTGGCAGTCAATGGCTGAAAACTTGTTGCGGCTTCTCACTACCATTTTAAATTGGCACTAGGGACTCATGTGGTTTAAAAGGAGAAAAGCCAAGCTAGTTTGGCTTTGGATCAGTTCGCTCTGCACTCCTGTGACCCATTTTCAGCTGACAGCGGGCATAGAGCTGGTCCAGGTTGGGGAAAGATTGCAGCCATATCTTTTGGATCTGTCCAGAAACTTGGACCAACACCTAGCTCAACCGCTGAGAGGCTGAGCCAGCCAGCCAGCCACCCCCCAACCCCCTCCACAGCCCAGTGCTCCAGCAAGGGTGATGAATGGCAGAGCACCGATGACTGATTGCTCAGTTCTCAGCCTTAGAGCTGGCAGTGGACAGATGGAGGAGGAAAAGATAAATAAATAAGAAAAGTGCACATAAAGAAAAATACACAGAACAATTTAGGTTACCTTTTAGCAGAGGCAGAGCACAGTCCTGGAGCTCCATTACAACTCCTCCCAATACTCCCATCATAGGTGTGATATCCAGGAGAACAAGCTCCAATGGCTGCAATAAAACCACACACAGCATATTATACATTAGATTCCAACTTCTAGTTTTTGCTACACCACTTAAAACAGCAATGGATAATTAACTGTTTCAATAGAACACACTTACCTGGTCTTTGCCGAAGACATCACCTTTAGCAATTCCATAAAGCAGAGAGTAGGCAATCTGACCAGCAGCTCCAGTTACCAGAACTCTTATAGCCTGAGAGGGAAAAAAAAAAAAAAAAAAAAAAAAAAAAAAAAGTAAGCACCTTATATTCAAAAACATTCCTTGCAGCAGTATGCCACATTTCCTATACACAATCTCTTAGCTTCTAATGCAGGAACCAGCACTCTCCATGGACATGACAAGAAACCGTTACAAATGAGCCAACGCAGTAAAATAAATACAGACAGTAAGTGGTAGGCAAAGTGGTGCCACCCCCCCGTTTTGGTAGTCACTTGCACAGCCTTTTAAAAAGGGTCACATTCACGTGGCTTAAATAGACCAAAATTGCAGGACTTCAAACACAATGCAGCAATGGTGAAAGCAAGTCCAGACAGTAAAGTATTTTTCCTGCGTTGCAGTACACAGAAAAATGTATGCCAACAGCCACTGAGTGAACCCAAATATCAGAGCCAAATATAACCTCTATAGCAGTAGAGTAGGCATAGCTGACTGATGACATTTTTTGGAATACTCAGAAATTATCCATTTATGCTTTTATTTTACTATGTCAACCGGTATATCTACTTTTTTTTTGTTTTACACATAGGATTCAACATCCAGAGAACAGATCTGTCCAATGACAGCAAAATATTGATCTAGGACACCATGCCAACAGTTTGCCTACATAAAATTGTATTCCATGAACTATACAGCCTGCTTATAGAGAAGTCAGTCATTCCCAAACTAAGGCCAGGATTGGGAGATATGAAACTTCATTCCAGAATTTCCAGTCATATTCGTTTCATGACCTGTTTTACAAAAACACAATATAAAATGTCTGCAACAGTTGCATTTACAGCCATTTTGTCTCCATGTCACTATGAGGCCCTGTCCTATCTAAGACACAAGGTCTTTGTGAATAGTGTAGGCCATGGATATGCAATTAGCGGACCTCCAGCTGTTGCAAAACTACAAGTCCCATCATGCCTCTGGGTGTCATGCTTGCTGCTGTCAAGAGTCTCGCTATGCTCATGGGACTTGTAGTTTGGCAACAGCTGGAGGTCCGCTAATTGCATATCCCTGGTGTAGGCTCATTACTGTACAGCATTGGCAGTGATGAAGAACACGTCTCACTTGGCAGCGCCAGTTCCTGGCATAACATCTGACATATGGTCACAAAGCTCTGCAGTAATGTCCTTTCATATTAAGGTTGTTTCCATGCACAGTACCTGGAAGACAGATGCTTTAGAACAGTGGTTCTCAACCTGGGGGTCGAATGATGATTTTCCAGGGGTCCCCGAATCCTGGGCTGTTCCTGAAGACCGCACTGCTCTCCCAGCCTTTTCACAGCCACCCAGCAGGGCTGTCACTGGAGCCTGTGGCCACCCAGCTGGGCTGTTCCTGGAGACCACGGCTGCCCACTCAGACGCTTTGCAGCCGCCCATTCAGTTCATGGCATGGCTGGGGTGCAGAGACTAAAGGTCAGCTGACTAGTGAGGAATTTGAAGTGGGAGGGGCCAGAGGAGACCCTATCTCCTGATTACGGCATAGGTGTCACTGCTGCGGGACACTACAAAGTCAGAGACTGAGTAACACTACCTGTGATTATAGTTGCCATTGAAAGCCCCCACTACAGCAGATGACCTTGATCAAGAGCACCAAAGTTGGATGATCAGAACCCCCTGCTGCACTGCCACTGAGAACCACTGCTTTAGATGCACATGCCCTTAGTTAACATAACATGAGTAATCTTCCTCCATATGGTCTCTAAAGGTTAACAAAAAAGTATTTTACATGTACAGTACTTCAAATACTATAATTTGGAACTACACAAAGAATGAGAATGTGTTAGCCAAGAAACAACTGTTGCCTCCAGCTGAAAATACTGGATTTGCTTAATTTCTCTGGATTGCTTACACTGAACAATTTCAGAAAAGCTGACTGATACTAAAGCCTCGTACACACGGCTGAGAATCCCGCTGTAAAAACATTGGTTTTCCTCGACCCGATTATTGTCAAGCTTTCCTTGCAGACACTGTCAATTAAAAATCTCATTGTTGAGAAGCGCAGTGACATACAACACGTACGACGGAAGTATAAAGGGGAAGTTAGATTCCAATGGTGCCAATCCTTGGGCTGCTTTTGCTGATCTTGTGTTACTGCGTGTTAGTAAAAGTTTGGGGAGAGAATTCCCGCTTTTCAGTCTTCATGCTTTCAGTTCGTTACAGCGTGACAAATGTGCCATCTCCATTACGAAGGCTAGTTTTACCAGAAGGAGCGCTCCAGTCTCATACTTGATTCTGAGCATGTGTGTTTTAAGACTCTGAAAAGCATACACACGACCAGTTTTCTTGTCAGGAAACAGGCAGACGAGAAGCCCGACTAGAAAAAAGAATCCTGACGAGAAAATAGAGAGCAGGTTCTCCATTTTTCTCGTCGAGATGCCCTGCAGTTTTCGCGACAAGAAACCGTGTACACACACACAAACGGTTTTCTCGGCAAGAGCGCTCTCCCAGCAGTTTTGACGTTTCTTGCCAAGAAAACCAGTCGTGTGTACGAGGTTTAAGACTCGGAAAGTCTGAACTCTTGATCTTCACACTTGTTATTAGGTCATTTACCAAGGTACTGAAGTCAAAGTATCAGTCTGAAAGTCAGCAAGAGCAATTTATACTTTATTGTACGACCTGCAAGGGCCTGTTCTCACCTGTGTGCTGCAATAATGCGAACATTACTGCAATGCATGTTACGCACATTGGGCAACTGCTATTCATTCTCAATAGCACCTGTATCACATCATAATTCAAGGCAATACACTGAGCTCCACTGCCAGAAAAAGCTGCATGCATTATTTTTGGTATGTTATGTTGCCTTAGGTAGTCCAACCGAATTAATGGGCTACCTTAATGCAACATACGTTAGGCTGCTTTTACACCGAGGCGTTAAAGCGTATTTTTAGCGGCGCTTTACCGTCATTTTTGCTGCGCTTTTAATCCCAGCTAGCGGCCGAAAAACCGCCAAAAGCGCCGCTTTGCCGACAGTGCTGCCCATTGATTTCAATGGGCAGGGGCACTTTAGGCTGCTTTTACACTGAGGTGCTTTGCAGGGGCTAGAACGCTAAAAATTAGCACCTGCAAAGCTCCTTGAAAGAGCTTCTCTTTTTACTGTCCTGCTAGTGTAAAGTGCTTCAGTGTGAAAGCAGCCTTAATGTGCAAGACATCCAGTCAGGATGAGAAGACCAGAACCTGACAAAGGAAACCTTTCATGAAGGGGTGAACATGGAGGCTGCCACTTGAGATCTCCGCTTCTGAAAATGTTAGTTGCTTGGCTGCCATGCTCACCCCTTCTGCTTGCAAGTAAGGACTTTATTCTCCAACTTTCCTGATCTGCAGACTTGTTCTTGGCCAGTGACTAAGCATAAAATGAAAACCAGTAGTGAATCATAGTAGCAAGACCTGCAGCCTTTTCAAAAGGAGGCAATCAATGGCAGCCCCTATACATCTCTCAAGACAGGTTTACTTTACAAGGTGATTTAGCACAATTGGCCGAGCAGAGCAGACATGGAGTATGTTTACTCCAAATGCCATTGGCTGTAATGCTTCTACAGGGACCTTCCTCCCACCAGCGAAGGAAAATTGTTAACAGGTGATGAGGAGACCAACAACGCTGGCTGGACATTTCGCTCCCTACCTAACTTCATATCTCCACCAAAAAAAAAAAAAACAACACACACTTCTAAATCTGTAAACATGGATGAGCGCCACTCCAGCCATGTACTTCTATACTTCCCCTCCCACCACTTCTGAACCAGCTGCTTGCCACACTTCCATGAGAAAGCCAGCCGCTGACAAAAAAAAAAAAAAAAAAAAAGGACCGACACACACCACAAACTGGGGTTATGGCCCAGTAAACTACATGCACACATTTGTGGTTGGCAAGCAGATAAGGGGGCCAAAAAATGGCCAGTGGGAGTAGAAAATGCCACATCAGTGGGAATGAACAAGGTCTCAGGCTTTGTGGTTACGGAGTAAAAAAACGCTAGGCTGCGCCTGTGGGAGCAGTTATAGCACCATATCATTGGTACAAGTTGAAGGAATAGGGCCCCAACATTTAATGCTAGAGGAAGGAATAGTGCCATATCACTGGTTCAGTGAGAGGAATAGTGCCCTGAGGGCTGGATAAAGGCAAGCAAAGGGCCACATCCAGCCTATGGGCCACAGTTTGGAGACCCCATGTTTTACTACACAGTTCTGAAGAGTAAAATAGTCAAACTAAACTGGTAATTGTACAATATCAGCCTGTTTGCATTTTTTGGGTGATCAGTATATATGGTACACATTTAAATATCTCCCCACCAGGTTGCGCAGTCTATGATCAGTACTTTGACCCCAGAGTCTGAGTTAAATCACATTCTCATCTATTTAATATTAACGCCCCATACACACGATCCGATTATCGTACGACTTTTTTAGCTTAATAGTCGCAAGTAAAATTGAATAGGTTATTAAAGTCACGAAAATTCTCGCAGGTGATGCCACAATACTGCCATCAGTCCCAGGTGATGCATTTCAAACAAACCTCTAGCATTAGATATTCTTCAGTACTGCCCACCTATCTCCAAGGATAAAGCTCCATATAAAACCCAGGGACATTAGTGAGGCTGCAGCTCAGCACTAACAGCAAACTTTTTGGACAAACAGTAGCAGCAATAGAAGTTAAGAAATCCTCCAATCAAGTACTTGTGAAAATGCTTAGTATCAGCATTGGTGCAATTCTAGTGACATCAACTTCATCAGACAGGAAGTGAGGGAAATTCTCCAACAGGGAGAGAGCCAGCAATAAAAAAAAAAGTTGATGGGGTTGTCCAGCCTTCCCTACTGATAGACAAGTGTCCTGGATTAGACTTTTTTTTAAATGGTGATACTTTGAGAATACTTTGTTTTTAAAGACCAAAAGTTCATCTTTATTTCTGCATTTATTTTTAAAACATGACCCTGCAGAGCAATGCACTTACAATCAGTAGATGTCAGGCTCCTGCAAACACTGCCTTTACCTCTGCCTGTATCTGTGCAGACAGTGACCTGCAGGATGAGTCAATGGAGTATGAGGGTGCTGATCAGTTCTCTTGTAGTCCATTGAGATCTATAATTCCATCTGCCACCACGACAGACAGAAGTTGTAGCTCATTCAGATTCCCCAGAATGACAGCTGTGCGGGCAGAGCTCCACACATCTGCGCCAATTTAAAATGTGACAGTGGCTGCGGGGGAGAGGAACCCCAGAATTCCGTCAGAGGAGGGGATGTCTCACAGGTTGATGTGGAGATGTTGGAACTTATTGCATGTTCCAACCTAAATACAAGTGTATGTTCCAAAAAGCCACATGATTTTGCAGGTAAAAAAAGTGCATTTATAATTTTTTACACTGCTGCCTGCAGAGATCGTGGGTGCAATGTCAGGCTCCTGCAGACTCCCATCAGCTGTCTGCCCATACCTCCCAAAAGGCACAGACAGTTACTGAAGAGCAGGAAGAATCAATGAACTACAAAAGCACTCATTAGCGTCCTTGCAGTTTATTGAGAACTACAAAGCAGTCTGCTGCAGTGGAAGATGGCACTAGTAGTTTGATTCATTCACAGATCTCTGAATGAATGAGGCTTCTGTGTGGGCAGAGACCCACACAGCTGCTCTTTTTTCAAATTGTGACAGTGGGTGAGAGGAGAGGACCCACTGCCCGCTATCACAATAAGGGATCTGAGGGGGTACATTATTATACCCTAAATACAGGTGTAAAAAATGTATTCAATAAAGATGAGAATTACTTTGTACTATTACTCCAGCCAGAGTGGGGATCATACAATTACTGGCCAGATGAAAAGGTGGAAATAGAGGGAAAAAAAACAAATGCAGTCACCACAAGTGGTACTCAACCCATGACAGCATGAATAATAAAACATGTTCTTTAGCAAGGTGCATACATTCCAAATGAAATATTATGCAACCAAAATGAGTGTGCTGTCAATTGCCTCCAGCATTGCCCCTGTTCCTTCTTGCTGGAGGCTGCCATTTTGCTGAAGCCCAGATTCCCTGAACAGAAGTAAATCGAATTGGAACCAAGCCCATTGATTTTAGCCATTTCAAAAACAGTTACATTCCTGAAATGCTGGGATTGCCAACTGTCAGTTTGCCTATGTCCTCAAGCAAACTGTCAAATGACTGGTGTCACAACTGATCACATGTTCAGCACCATGGCAGTTGCAGATAAAAACAGAAGCAGCTTCCTTGGTTGTAAGGCTGGGTTCACACTGCAGAGCGGCTTATAGCAGGGGTCCGGTGCGTCCTTGTTCTCCGTTTCAGGGACGAATCAGGCCAGAATTTTTGCCTGAATATAGACCTGAAACAGAGGCAAAGACGCACAGGACTCCTGTGTAATGCACTCCACAGTTGCCCCAAAGCTGCGTGAACCGGCTCCATAGAGACCCGATCACAGCCTCCAGTCATGTGAATTGGATGCAGGGGAAATCCTGATCCAATTTGCATCAGTGTGTACCCAGCCTAAAGGATAGGAGGGTTAAATTCCACTTCCGGGCTGTCAGCAGATCTGCCTCTACAAACTCAGCAGTGCCTAAATTTTATTTTACATAGCGATGCCTGCAAGAAGTGATCTCGCAGGACCAGGACTTAAACTTACTATCACTTTAAAGTGGAACTTAAGGGGTTGTAAACCTTTGTTTTTCACCTTAATGCATCCTATTAAAGTGAAAAAACATCCGATGATTACTGGCCCCCCGGTTTATTTACCTGAGCCCTCGAAAGTCCCGGTCTTCTTGGCTCTTCATTGGATAGATTGATAGCAGCGCAGCCATTGGCTCCCCCTGCTGTCAATCAATTCCAATGACACAAGCACCAGGCCGAGTCAGGCATTCGTGTCTATGGACACCTAATGCTGGACTTGGGAGCGCACCCACAAGGTAACCCCCTTGAGAAAGTGCTTTCCAGAGGGGGTTATCTGATGTGGGGCAGAGTCAAGACAGCCACCGAGGGACCCCAGAAGACGAGGTTTGGGGCCACTCTGTGCAAAATGAGCTGCACAGTGGGGAGGTAAGCATGATATGTTTGTTATTTTTTTTTTTTTTTTTTTAAATTCGAACCTTTAGGCCCCTTTCACACGGGACGGATCCATGATGATCCGCCGCGTGAACCTCCGCTTGCTCAGCAGGGATCGCTCCGTTGATCCCCACTGAGCCGGCAGATGACAGGGCGGTCCCCGCACACTGCAGGGACCGCCCTGTCATATCTCCGATCTCTCCATAAGGGGGGGGGAGAAATCAGATGAACACGGACCATCTGTCCATGTTCATCCGATCCGCTCACGGATAGAATAGGAATTTTTCTATCCAGAAAAACAGAGCATCACAGACACGGATGAGATCAGGTGTCAGCGGACATTTCATCCGCTGACACCCGCTATCTCATAGGGACCAATGTATGTCCCTTTTTCATCCGTAAACGGATGGATGAAAAAGCGGACATACGGTCCGCTAGTGTGAAAGGGGCCTTAGTGTCACTTTAAGTCCGAAAATTAAGGAGAAAAAAAATTATTAATTCTGCGCCTAGATGCTGAACCTCAAAAAAACGCCAATAGCCTAAAGTAGTGCACATGGACACATAGAACACCATTTAGCTTCAAGGAGGGAAATAAAAACCCCCACACTCTAATGTGCATGGAGCCCAAAACCAGAACTGTAATTAATATACTGCAGCTTACCAATTAGATGTGGTGGCTGCATTTGTTTTTCTCCCCCACCCCTCTGTTTTCACCTGGTGATATGGCCAGTAACACACCTCTTGCATTAGAGCGCCCCCACTCTGGATGAAGGAGCACAGCAGATGTGCGTGTTAGCAGATTTAAATAAATACACTAATTGAAGTCAAACTCCAGCTAACACTTTATAATCAGTTCCAGCAAACAGTTTTGCTCCTTAGGGATAAGTGTTTTTGGACTAAAAGCGGATTATTGTAAGCACCCCCATCTGTGATAAATGGTTTGTCTAATGCGTATAAAATGATACATCCAGAAGAGAGCTTTTTCTGCTGAAAGAAAAACCGGACATACTAGTTGGATTACCAAGCAAAAAAGAAAACTAACGCAGCCCTCACATCTTAGTAATCTGCAATATAATAAAATAATTGCTTTTGGGTTTAATACTGCATTAAAGGATTGGTAATGTGTGATATAGTACAGAACTGGGAACATACATTTCTATTACACCCCTGAGCATAGAGGACAGTGAGGGTTATATACAGGAGGGGGAGGGGTGTATGAGGAGAGCAGACTGAGACCCCCTAGAGGTGTGAGCAGGCTGCACACTGTGCGGGGACACCACCTGGTACAATGCCAAGTCTCACCACCTGGGGGAGCACACTGCCGCCCACACAGGTATAGAGGAGTGCCGGGCGCCTCAGGTGTATTGTCATGGAGAGAAGAGAACATAGAAGAAAAGAAGAATAAAGCTGGCGCATTGCCAGTCATATCCTCCATACAGCCACTATAGGAATAGAGGACACAGCAGGCTGACTGGGTAACCAACGAGCGGTAGCTGTAAAAGAAGCCATACAAACCATAGCGTTCGTTATGTAGAGACTGACAGACAGGCCGGTACAAAGAGGAGGCGAATGAATGCGACTCTCCTAAGTGAAGCTTCAGTGAAGAGTGTGTGCAGGTCACCTCTAGTAGACGTACAGAGCTGCGAGGACACACGTGACCACACGTGACCACACACACCCCCTTCTCCTTCTGTGCGCGGTTCTGTAGTTTCTTTCAGCAGAGACGTGCCTAACCCGCAATGATGAGCCAAGGCATATAGAACTACATTACCCACAGTGCTTTCCGTCAGCGTCCACCGTATCACTCCGCAGCCAAAATGGGGCAACCTTCCGCTTATCGCGTGATTAGATGTGAGAGGAGGTGATGGGGGTGTAGTTATATAATAGAGACACTGGGGGGAGAATGTGGAGGTCGTCCTTATATAGAGTGATATAGGCTGGAGAGTGGAGATGACAGCAGGAATAAAATGTTTAAATAAAATGACTTTCCTTACTTGCTGATTATGAAGAAATGTGTGATCACTGATTGGGGAGAAGATGTCTGCCTGTCCAGCCTATAGACACAAGCCTACTGTGTATAAAGGGCACAATGAGAACTGGAGGACAGGCAGGATTTCTAATGCCTGTTCTGTAATAAAGCTACTTACCTGCTTGTCAATCACAGATCACATCACAAATACAGCAATACCGAATCCAATGAACTCCCGCACGTGTGTAGAAGTGATGTCATAGCGGCCGGCGATCGAGACCCAGAAGCCCAAAGATGTCAGCGGCCGGCGGTAAGTTCCAGGGCCAGCACATGGCCGGATTCAGGGCCAGTTCACACCATAGAACCGCAGTCCGGATGTGTTCCAGATGCTTTTCTGCATGTGCATTTTTGATGCCTTCCAGTGCGGTTTTTATGCAGTCCAGTGCATTTTTCTTAAAGCGACACCTGGACACCCACAATGTCAGCACACAAAGCCGATCTGTCCCTCGGCTCTCGGGTGCTGCCGCCGCCATCTTCGTTAAGGGAATCAGGAAGTGAAGCCTTGCGGCTTCACTTCCTGGTTCCCTACTGCGCATGTGCAAATCGCGCTGCGCGATCTCACTGGTCCCTGCTGTCTTCTGGGACCTGTGTGTCTCCCAGAAGACAGCGGGGATGGGACGGAGGAGGCGCCGGACGTGGCGTAGATAGCCGCGGGTGGCTCCGCTATCTATGCCCGGAAGTGGGAGAAAATACCTGTATTATACCTTCCCCCTGAAAGGTGCCAAATGTGACACCGGAGCGGGGGAGGATTCCGAAAAGCAAATGTAGCGGCCTCACCCCCTCCTGTGATTTGTCTAGGGGTATTTCGCATGTGAGGGTGAGATGCGCTACAGCCCATGTCCTCCCCATAGCAGTGGGTGAGGTGAAGGCCAGTACCAGATATTTTCCTCGGGCCTGTGTGTTTTAGTTAAGGACCAAGTCTTGCTGTGCTGACACTTCCCTTTGCTCCCATTAACCAGAGTACCACACACCGATAAAGGTCCAACTCTTGCTTTATTGTCACACTCACAATAAACAGTGCTTTAGCAGCCAACTGGTTGAGACCCAATAACAGTTCAATACGGTGGGATGAGCAGGTCGAGGCACTATCCTGATTGTCAGCTAATCCACTGTGGTTTCACCAGCGGTTACTATAGCCATCGGCTAAGAGAGAACTTAGAACTTGTGAGTCTCTACCAGCAACTCAAGAGAATGTAGATAGGAGTACCTTCGCTGCGCTGTGGCCCCTGTCAGGGGAAGATGTCCCTCCAAGGGAGTTACCGGAGGCCCATCCGTCACCGGGTTGATGTTGCTCCTGACTCTCCGGACGGGTGACCTCTCCAGCCTCCTCACCTCAGACATGGGCCCCATCCACACTCGCGGGACCCAGTCGAAGTCACCGGGCCCCAGGCCTCTGATTTAGTACCTCACCCCAGGCTGAAAGTGCCTGGGATGGACGCCAACTCTGCTCCGGCCAGGCCTAGGGCGCCTGGGCCGAAAACTCCGGACCGCCCGCACCCAGGCCTAAGGTGCCTGGGCGCGTGATGAAGAAGATCCACCAGCTGAAGACCTCGTGGCCAGGGCGTCTCTCTCTCTTATCCCCTCCATTGACGTCACGGCAGGTTCCCCGCCCTCGCCGTACCATCTCCGGGAAGGGACAAAAAGGACAGCACCGTGGTAGCAATTCTACCTTGAGCCTGCGGGTACCCCGCCACCCACAGGCCAAAGAGAATAATACACCACCCAATCCTCCATGAATACAAATGGTCCAATTCCTCTCACAATTTACACACCTGGATCATACTACCACCCAGGTGTATCCCACCTAGATTTAGAGACCCTGCTACATACTCCCCCCTGTGATTTGACGCTGGTCCCCAGCGTCTGGTGCAAACCCATGTCTCCCATGGAGTGGTGACATAAGCCTGACCCCAGAGGCTATCCCTCAAAATTTAAATCCCAATTGTGCCAAGACCTGCTCAAGGGAAGGGGAACATAAAACAATAAACTTTATTTTTTTTATTTTTATAAAACCCTCTAAGCATGTACACATATACAATCCCTCCCATCACTGTCTAAGAACCACCCCATGCTCAGCAGTCTTGACAGATGGATCTCCTGCAGAAGGGAAACAAAAAGAACACAACATCCTAACATATTTGTGTTAGTTTGGAATGGATGGGTCCATCAGCCGAGAGACCCATTTGCTCCAACGAGTAAAGTGATGCAAGTGTAAAAAAAAACAAACACAGCCGTTGCACAACACTGCCACCTGGTGACAGTGCCACAGTAATGACACTTGGTGAGATCCTCCTTCTTCCTGCGTACCTACTCTGATTCTACCCCCAAAGTCTTTGTCCTTGAATTGTGAAAGAAGAGAGAACAAACAAAACAGCTCTCATTCCTCCAAAGAGTAAAAAAAACACACAGGAAAGTCTCCTCTTACAAATAAAACTTCGGGTCAGGCAAGAACAGGGGCTTCAGATGCTTATCGAAAACCTCAATCGAATAGTCAATGTCCTCTCCATCTTTTCGGCAGATAAGCACCTTGTCCGCATGAATATGTCGCCCCAACATCCAGTCTGCTCTGCAGTCTCTGAACTTTTTCGACACGGGTGACGAACAGGACAAGTATCGCCGAGCATGAGGCACTTTAAGTTTCTCCCAAACAAACTCATCGTACCATCTCTGTCTCTGGACCTCAACCTCAAATAGCAAATCTCGGGGCAAGTAAGAATACTCCCATCCGTACTCATGGGCGACCTTCTGACAGAAGAGTCGCTGCAGTCAAGCCAAAGGAGGCATTGCGGGCCGCTCACCCTCTCCGGGTTGAACGATAGCCTCCGGATGCCGAGGTACCCTCACTACCTCTGATGGCTTTGCTCTCGGTGCCCGTAATGATGTGCGCGGTGTCCCCGCCAACAAAACAGGCGATGCTGTAGATTGTGGAAGAACAATTGGAGGACTAGGCTTCCTCATAGACTCCGGAGCCTCCGCCCGGGGCGCGCTATCTCCTATAGACACAGGCGAATCTTGTGGTGCACGTAGTACAGGCAATGGGCGTTTGTCCCAGCCCTTACGATGAAAAAGTTTGTCTATTTCACCGTCATCTCCACAGTCCGACAGCGATTCTAGGACGGAAGTGTCATACATCTCTGCGGGAAGGTAGTCTCTAGTAGACGTGGAACTACCCTCCCTAGCGGGCTCCACCGACTGTGGACCCCCGACACCTCCAACCACCACCACAGTCCCAGCCCCTGGCTCACCTTGACCTTTTGTAGAACTGGGATGTTCAGGACTCTTCCAACCGGATCCATCCAGGCCTGGCAAGCGACGGGGTGAAGCTCGACCACGACCACGAGACGCCTGCACCAGGCCGACTCTCCTCTTCGGAGGTGGGAGCAGGGAATCAGTGGTGACCGAAGCAGCATCCTCGGATTTTTCTTTCTCAGTCTCTGGTTGGGCAGTCATATCGCCCTGGTCAGTGCGTACGGGAACCTCCGCAAAGGCCTGGATCTCCCCTTCCGGAGTAGCGGTACCTGTGAGGCAGTTGAGGCGAAGGGCCCGGGGCCTTACTGTGGATGGCTCCACCTCAAATAGGAATTCTCTGCATGCTTCACAACGCCCGAATGGCTTCAGGTGGATCACCAGTCCCGAATATCCGGGACAGATCACGCCGAGGGCCTCCATGTCTCTGCAAGTGTACAGAGCCAACTGCCTTCGGGGCCTGAGTCTTATCCCCGTGTCTGTAAGGGGAGCAGCAAACGTAGTCATCTTCGTGGGGTAGGGAACCGGAATCCACGGGGAGCTTGAGGCCATCCCGACTATATGCTGCTCCATCACGCACTGACCACGCGCCGAAGTCTCCACGTGAGTTCTTCCACATGGCCAGACTCCTCCCACGACTTGCACGTTTTCGTGGGCTTCCATCAAACTCTGCCCATGAACTGTGTAGTCATGGGGTGCCTCATGGCGCAGTGCAGTAAAAACCCCTACATGTAGTACGTCACACGGCTGGACTTCTCCCTCTTCTCGCTCTTCCGCATGGGCCTTCCCCATCTTAGGGTCATTTCCATGACTTTAAGCAGGGATGCACTTTGGCCGATCACATGGCCGACCTGCTCGGAACTCCTCCGGGCAGTAAAGTTCATACACAGCCATTCTTAACTCCAAGGTCAAAACACACATCATCCCGGACGAGCCCCCACGTGTAGCGGCCTCACCCCCTCCTGTGACTTGTCTAGGGGTATTTCGCATGTGAGGGTGAGATGCGCTATGGCCCATGTCCTCCCCATAGCAGTGGGTGAACTGGGAACATACATTTCTATCACACCCCTGAGCATAGAGGACAGTGAGGGTTATATACAGGAGGGGGAGGGGTGTATGAGGAGAGCAGACTGAGACCCCCTAGAGGTGTGAGCAGGCTGCACACTGTGCGGGGACACCACCTGGTACAATGCCAAGTCTCACCACCTGGGGGAGCACACTGCCGCCCACACAGGTATAGAGGAGTGCCGGGCGCCTCAGGTGTATTGTCATGGAGAGAAGAGAACATAGAAGAAAAGAAGAATAAAGCTGGCGCATTGCCAGCCATATCCTCCATACAGCCACTATAGGAATAGAGGACACAGCAGGCTGACTGGGTAACCAACGAGCGGTAGCTGTAAAAGAAGCCATACAAACCATAGCGTTCGTTATGTAGAGACTGACAGACAGGCCGGTACAAAGAGGAGGCGAATGAATGCGACTCTCCTAAGTGAAGCTTCAGTGAAGAGTGTGTGCAGGTCACCTCTAGTAGACGTACAGAGCTGCGAGGACACACGTGACCACACGTGACCACACACACCCCCTTCTCCTTCTGTGCGCGGTTCTGTAGTTTCTTTCAGCAGAGACGTGCCTAACCCGCAATGATGAGCCAAGGCATATAGAACTACATTACCCACAGTGCTTTCCGTCAGCGTCCACCGTATCACTCCGCAGCCAAAATGGGGCAACCTTCCGCTTATCGCGTTATTAGATGTGAGAGGAGGTGATGGGGGTGTAGTTATATAATAGAGACACTGGGGGGAGAATGTGGAGGTCGTCCTTATATAGAGTGATATAGGCTGGAGAGTGGAGATGACAGCAGGAATAAAATGTTTAAATAAAATGACTTTCCTTACTTGCTGATTATGAAGAAATGTGTGATCACTGATTGGGGAGAAGATGTCTGCCTGTCCAGCCTATAGACACAAGCCTACTGTGTATAAAGGGCACAATGAGAACTGGAGGACAGGCAGGATTTCTAATGCCTGTTCTGTAATAAAGCTACTTACCTGCTTGTCAATCACAGATCACATCACAAATACAGCAATACCGAATCCAATGAACTCCCGCACGTGTGTAGAAGTGATGTCATAGCGGCCGGCGATCGAGACCCAGAAGCCCAAAGATGTCAGCGGCCGGCGGTAAGTTCCAGGGCCAGCACATGGCCGGATTCAGGGCCAGTTCACACCATAGAACCGCAGTCCGGATGTGTTCCAGATGCTTTTCTGCATGTGCATTTTTGATGCCTTCCAGTGCGGTTTTTATGCAGTCCAGTGCATTTTTCTTAAAGCGACACCTGGACACCCACAATGTCAGCACACGAAGCCGATCTGTCCCTCGGCTCTCGGGTGCTGCCGCCGCCATCTTTGTTAAGGGAATCAGGAAGTGAAGCCTTGCGGCTTCACTTCCTGGTTCCCTACTGCGCATGTGCAAATCGCGCTGCGCAATCTCACTGGTCCCTGCTGTCTTCTGGGACCTGTGTGTCTCCCAGAAGACAGCGGGGGACGGGACGGAGGAGGCGCCGGACATGGCGTAGATAGCCGCGGGTGGCTCCGCTATCTATGCCCGGAAGTGGGAGAAAATACCTGTATTATACCTTCCCCCTGAAAGGTGCCAAACTGACACCGGAGCGGGGGAGGATTCCGAAAAGCAAATGTAGCGGCCTCACCCCCTCCTGTGATTTGTCTAGGGGTATTTCGCATGTGAGGGTGAGATGCGCTACAGCCCATGTCCTCCCCATAGCAGTGGGTGAGGTGAAGGCCAGTACCAGATATTTTCCTCGGGCCTGTGTGTTTTAGTTAAGGACCAAGTCTTGCTGTGCTGACACTTCCCTTTGCTCCCATTAACCAGAGTACCACACACCGATAAAGGTCCAACTCTTGCTTTATTGTCACACTCACAATAAACAGTGCTTTAGCAGCCAACTGGTTGAGACCCAATAACAGTTCAATACGGTGGGATGAGCAGGTCGAGGCACTATCCTGATTGTCAGCTAAACCACTGTGGTTTCACCAGCGGTTACTATAGCCATCGGCTAAGAGAGAACTTAGAACTTGTGAGTCTCTACCAGCAACTCAAGAGAATGTAGATAGGAGTACAATCGCTGCGCTGTGGCCCCTGTCAGGGGAAGATGTCCCTCCAAGGGAGTTACCAGAGGCCCATCCGTCACCGGGTTGATGCTGCTCCGGACTCTCCGGACGGGTGACCTCTCCAGCCTCCTCACCTCAGACATGGACCCCATCCACCTCAGGGACCCTCGGACCTCTCCACCCTCGCGGGACCCAATCGAAGTCACCGGGCCCCAGGCCTCTGATTTAGTACCTCACCCCAGGCTGAAGGTGCCTGGGATGGATGCCAACTCTGCTCCGGCCAGACCTAGGGCGCCTGGGCTGAAAACTCCGGACCGCCCGCACCCAGGCCTAAGGTGCCTGGGCGCGTGATGAAGAAGATCCACCAGCTGAAGACCTCGTGGCCAGGGCGTCTCTCCCTCTTATCCCCTCCATTGACGTCACGGCAGGTTCCCCGCCCTCGCCGTACCATCTCCGGGAAGGGACAAAAAGGACAGCACCGTGGTAGCAATTCTACCGTGAGCCTGCGGGTACGCCGCCACCCACAGGCCAAAGAGAATAATACACCACCCAATCCTCCACGAATACAAATGGTCCAATTCCTCTCACAATTTACACACCTGGATCATACTACCACCCAGGTGTATCCCACCTAGATTTAGAGACCCCGCTACACAAAAGTTACATTTTTGGGTGGAACACCACTTTAACCTTAAAACACAAAAGTGGAACTTCTGCTTTAAGCACTCCTCGCCCCTGACATGCCACATTTGGCATGTCATTTTTTTTGGGGAGGGGGGTGTTTACCTAATTTTTTGTGGGACTTCCTGTCCCATTTCCTCCTTCCTTTTTTGGGCCACCTAGGCGACTCCTCCTCTCGCCCTAGGCGGACCCTCCCTACCAGTGATCTTCTGGGACACAACACAAGTCCCAGGAGATCGGCTGGCCAATAGCAGAGCACAGCACGACTCGCGAATGCGCAGTGCGCTCCTGGCCGTGAAGCCGTAAGTTGTCACGGCCAGGCGCCCACAGTTGTTATGACGGCGCCGAGCAGAGTAGGGGCAGAGGAACGAGCCTCCGAGCGGGCAGGTAAGTGTCGGTTTATTAAAAGTCAGCAGCTATGCTTTTTGTAGCTGCTGACTTTTAATAAACAAAAAATGGGTGGAACTCCGCTTTAAATAAGGACCTGTGTGTTCCAGTGCATTTTACAGCGTTCCAGTGCAGTAAAAATGCAGCATGTTCTACCTTTTTTTCTGGACCTGCAGCTTCAAGCACTGGACTTCATGTGGTGTGAACTGGCTCTTGAGGTGAGTATACACTCACCAGACACTTTATTAAGTACACTTTGCTAGTACCGGGTTGGACCCCTTTTGTCTTCAGAACTGCCCTAATTCTTCATGGCATAGATTCAACAAGATGTTGGAAACATTCCTCAGAGATTTTGGTCCATAGTGACATGATAACATCATGCAGTTGCTGAAGATTTGTTGGCTGCACATCCATGATGCGAATCTCCCGTTCTACCACATCCCAAAGGTTCTCTATTGGATTGAGATCTGGTGACTGTGGAGGCCATTGGAGTACAGTGACCTAATTTTCATGTTCAAGAAACCAGTGGTGAGATGATTTGAGCTTTGTGACATGGTGCATTATCCTGCTGGAAGGAGCCATCAGAAGATGGGTACATTGTAGTCATGAAAAGGTTGGACATGGTCAGCAATAGGGATGAGCCGAACACCCCCCGGTTCGGTTTGCATCCAGAACATGCGAATGGACCGGAAGTTTGCGCAAACTTTCGTACTCTGTTAAAGTCTATGGGACACAAACGTGAGAAATCAAAAGTGCGAATTTTAAAGGCTAACATGCAAGCTATTGTCCTAAAAAGGGTTTGGGGACCCGGGTCAATGCAAAAAAAAGTTTTAAAAACTGCAGTTTTTTCAGGAGCAGTGATTTTAATGATGCTTAAAGTAAAAAATAAAAGTGAAATATTCCTTTAAATATCGTGCCTGGGGGGTGTCTATAGTATGCCTGTGAAGTGCCACGTGTTTCCCGTGTTTAAAACTGTCCCTGCACAAAATAACATTTCTAAAGGAGTAAAAGTCATTTAAAACTGCTTGCGGCTTTAATTACCCAGCCCATTTGGGTCTTGTATGGATATTAAGGGGAACCCTGCACCCAAATTAAAAAAAGGAAAGGCGTGGAGCCCCCAGGCCCTATATACTCTGAACAGCAGTATACAGGCAGTGCAAACAAGACAGGGACTGTAGGTTTGCTCTTAAGTAGAATCTGTTTGTAATTTTGAACTGGTACATTTTTAAAGTGTAGCTCCAGCCAAAAAATCTATTTTTAAGCTTTTTGGAAAACATAGGGAAGGGTTATTGTGACAGGGGTCACTTTGGGCACAGGGTGAGCAAGAAAATAATGGACATTAAGAATATATCTTGGACTACCTAAATTGGGATAGTAAAATTAGTTCACAATATGTACTGGTTGTTTGATTCTGAACTCAACAAGTTAATTGAGAGATGTGTTACCTGCCTGTTGTGATGTAAATGAATCTAGAATGGCTTCTGAGGATCTTTCATTGTGATAACTAACTCTGTACTTGTGTGTATTGAAAATAGCAGACAGACAGTCTGCTGAACATAAAGTTTATGCATAGCCATTCAAGATGTAAAGGGATTAGCTATTGAACTCACCTGTGTCTGCTAAGAGCTGTCAGATGGGTATTGGGAGCTCGTTATATAACCATTGTGTGAAGTCTTTTAATGATGGGTACTGTAGTTAAGAGACAGTAAGGCTAGCCTAAAGGTCATGTGTCTGAGTCATCAGCTGTAATTAATTAGCTCATGTAAATTAGGTCTGATCAAAGGTGTATTGTGAGAAGAAATGAGGAGAATGTAAGAACCTCCTCTCTGTGTGTATAAAACTTGGAGTTTGTCATTAAAGTTTGTCAGACAAGTTAGAAACCTCAAACAGAGAGGTTGTCTCGTCTGTGGAGGGAGAAGTATTTGTATGGGATCTTATTCGGCTGGTTGGAGTGTCTGGTGGCTGTCGTGTGGTTGGAAAGGGAATATCCTAGCGGCGTTAACCCCTTTCATTCTTGGGGACTCGTTACATTGTTGGCAAGCAGTGGGATGATTCCACAGCCTATAAGGACAGCTACAAGAGGACACAGGACAATGGAAGCACCGTAGGGACGGCTAAAGCTCTCTTCCCTCAAGGACTTACTGGAGAACCGGGGCAGACCGGCTAACAACCATAAAAAGAGGGACATTAATCGCAGAACGAGTCGAAATGGATGGAGCTGAGAGACCCAACATAACAGAAAGGCCCAGCGTAACAGACAGGACACCCGAAGAGGCAAGTTTTGATCGGGCTGTTAACATAAGACTGGCACATTATGGTCCTAACCCTACAACAGAGACCATAGACCGAGTTATAGCGGCTGTGGATGCAAATTGGCTACAGAAAAGAGGTGCTGCAGCAGCAGAAGTCAGAGCAGCACCAACTGAAAGGAGAAAGATACATTTTGCTGCTTTTAAAAATTGAATTGAAACTGAAGGAGAGATTGATGGGTACCTTGCCGATTTTGAACGGCAATGTGCCCTACACCGGGTGCCCACAGAGGAATGGGTTACCATTTTGTCTGGGAAACTGTCCGGCCGGGCCAGTGAAGCGTTCAGGGCCATCCCAGACGAGGATATTATGAACTATGGACTGGTAAAAGAAGTACTTTTGGCCAGGTATGCCGTCACACCGGAGGCATACCGGAGGCGGTTCCGAGAGGCGAGCAAGCAGACTGGAGACTCGTATACCGAGTGGGCATGCCGCCTACACCGTACTGCATCCCACTGGGTCGCTGGATGCCAAGCAGAATCCGGGGAAGAGGTGCTGCAGGTGTTCCTGCTGGAGCACTTCTTTGACAAACTGTCCCTGGAAGTCAGAGAGTGGGTCCGGGACCGAAAACCTTTCACCTTGCCTGAAGCAGCTCGCCTGGCGGACGAATACACAGACGCCCGCAAACTGGATAACCCTGTAGTCAAGACAACAGCTCAAGTGGATTATCGATCAGCGGCACCCCCTCCGGCTATCGCCTACCAACCACAGTTGTACCGCCCTACAGCACCACCTCCAGCGGCCACTTATCCTCAGCAGCCCAGGTTCAACTCCCAGGACTACTCACAACCCATCAGGCATTTTTGGTGTAAACAGCTAGGGCACAAAAAGCCAGACTGTCCGTTGAATCCAGCCAGACAGTCCCAGTCATGGAGACAGCCAGCAAGGGGGAGCCCCCGCACATCCATACCTGCGGCCCACTGCGTTGAGGAGGAAGAACATTGGGGCGTCCTGCACGAGGCTGATCCAATACAAGCAGCTAACTGGGACAACCGGCAGCAACACAGGCAGACTGTCTGGGTCAATGGAAAGGTAGCCAATGGCCTACGTGATACTGGAGCCACCATGACCCTACTACAGAAGAACCTCATCCCAGAGAGCCAACATACCGGAGACACGGTAGTCGTAAGAGTAGCGGGAGGTACCATCTTCCGGCTACCCGTTGCCCGTGTTCACCTGGATTGGGGGGTTGGTTCGGGACACGTGAATGTGGGGGTGATGAAGGATTTGCCAGCGGATGTACTACTGGGGAATGATTTGGCCCCCCTCATTTCTGCTTACGCCCCGATGGGCCCCGATGAAGTCAACCCAGTGACTACCCGTGCCCAGACGCGTGCTGCTGGAACCGGCCCGCTTGCTGCTGAGACTCAGATGCTTCCATGTTTGGACTGGAGGCTGTGCTGAGCCAAGTTGGGGAGGATGGAGGAGAACACCCTGTCGCATACCTGAGCAGAAAGCTATTACCCCGGGAAGTGAGCTATGCGGCAGTGGAGAAGGAGTGTTTGGCCCTGGTCTGGGCCCTTAAAAAGTTGAACCCTTACTTGTACGGACAGGAATTTTCACTAGTCACCGACCACAACCCATTGGTCTGGCTTAACCGGGTCTCGGGAGACAATGGCAGGTTGCTGCGGTGGAGCTTAACCCTGCAACCTTACAATTTCACCATCAGCTACCGACCCGGTAAGCATAATGGCAATGCTGATGGGTTGTCCCGGCAAACAGACATCATCCCGGCCTCCTAGTGCAATGCTGATGGGTTGTCCAGGCATTAGAGGAATGGAACTATGGACTAACTTCGGAATCAACTCGTCTGGGGTCTCCTCCTGTGTTAGTCTCCTGCCGAAAGGGGAGATGTGTGACAGGGGTCACTTTGGGCACAGGGTGAGCAAGAAAATAATGGACATTAAGAATATATCTTGGACTACCTAAATTGGGATAGTAATATTAGTTCACAATATGTACTAGTTGTTTGATTCTGAACTCAACAAGTTAATTGAGAGATGTGTTACCTGCCTGTTGTGATGTAAATTAATCTAGAATGGCTTCTGAGGATCTTTAATTGTGATAACTAACTCTGTACTTATGTGTATTGAAAATAGCAGACAGACAGTCTGCTGAAAATAAAGGTTATGCATAGCCATTCAAGATGTAAAGGGATTAGCTATTGAACTCACCTGTGTCTGCTAAGAGCTGTCAGTGGGTATTGGGAGCTCATTATATAACCATTGTGTGAAGTCTTTTGATGATGGGTACTGTAGTTAAGAGACAGTAAGGCTAGACTAAAGGTCATGTGTCTGAGTCATCAGCTGTAGTTAATTAGCTCATGTAAATTAGGTCTGATCAAAGGTGTATTGTGAGAAGAATTGAGGAGAATGTAAGAACCTCCTCTCTGTGTGTATAAAACTTGAAGTTTGTCATTAAAGTTTGTCAGACAAGTTGGAAACCTCAAACAGAGTGGTTGTCTCGTCTGTGGAGGGAGAAGTATTTGTATGGGATCTTATTCGGCTGGTTGGAGTGTCTGGTGGCTGTCGTGTGGTTGGAAAGGGAATATCCTAACGCCGTTAACCCCTTTCATTCTTGGGGACTTGTTACAGTTATCAACCCTGTAACATTTGTTTTGTTGTCTGTGCACCTGTTCAGAAGATTTCAGCTCACTTTCTGTCCCAATGACAATTGGATTTTGAAAATTTTGGGTTTTTAGGGAAACAAGGATTGGTGATAAAGCATCAGTGGAGAGGAGACACCTTTTTCCCATATTAACTCTTACAGGAGAGAATTTCCCCTCCTAGGGGAAGATTTACTCTCACTTCCTGTTGTCTCCCTCCGTTTGTAAGTAGGAGTCATTTGAAAGTTGGATGTTTGAAAGTAGGGGCCTGCCCTATGTACTCTGCAGAAATTTGGGCATTGGTGTTGGTGTTGTCACAACACTGTAAGCCCTCACAGTTACTCTTGGTGGGCGCTGGAACGGGCCCTGCTGTGAACTATTATATCAAGAATTGTAATTACATGCCACTGTTGAACAGTGGCAGAAAAATTGGGCCTTTGGTGGTGGTGGTGCTGGTGCCCCAACACTGTAAGTCCTCACAGTTACTCTTGGTGTCCGCTGGAACGGGCCCTGCTGTGAAATATTATATCAAGAATTGTAAAAACATGCCCCTGTTGAACAGGGGCAGAAAAACTTGGGCCTTTGGTGGTGGTGTCGCCACAACACTCTAAGCCCTCACAGTTACACTTGGTGGGCACAAGAACGGGCCCTGCTGTGAAATATTAGATCAAGAATTGTAATTACATGCCCCAGTTGAACAGGGGCAGAAAAATTGGGCCTTAGGCACTGGTGCTGGTGCCACAACACTGCAACCCCTCACAGATACTATAGTTGGAGCGCAGAATGAGCCCTGCTGCAAAGTATTACAGCAAAAATTGTAATTACAAGCTCCTGTTAAACAGGGGCAGAAAAATTGGGCCTTAGGCACTGGTGCTGGTGCCACAACACTGCAACCCCTCACAGATACTCTAGTTGGAGCGCAGGAATGAGCCCTGCTGCAAAGTATTGCAGCAAAGATTGTAATTACACTCCCCTGTTAAACAGGGGCAGAAAAATTGGGCCTTAGCCACTGGTGGCGGAGCCCAGAACCAAAAATTTTCTTACAAGCTATCAACATGAACATTGAGGAGGAAGAGGATAGTCACTCAGCATAACAGGATAGTCACTCAGCATCAGCATAGGCAGTCTTGAAGGGATCTCACATTAAAAAAAAAAAATATTCGGTTACATCAGCATCAGGTGCTTGGTAGCTGGTGATCCAAGACTGATTCATTTTTATGAAGGTCAGCCAATCGACCGAGTCGGTGGACAGGCGCACCCTGTGATCGGTTACAAAGCCTCCAGCAGCACTGAATGTGCGTTCCGAAAGAACGCTGGATGCAGGACAGGCCAGTAGCTCAATTGCATACTGTGCAAGCTCTGGCCAGTGATCCATCCTCAAGACCCAGTAACCCAGAGGATTTTCTGTGGGAAAGGTGTCCAAGTCTGATCTTGCCCCTAGGTATTCCTGCACCATGTGAATCAGACCCTGGCGATGGTTGCTGGAACCGATCAAACCTTGGGGCTGCGGACTAAAAAATTGTCTGAACGCATCGGTCAGATGGCCACCTTCTCCATTGCTCTTTCTGTGACTGACCGAAGCCTCAGCAACACGTTGTCCAGGACCAGGAATTTGTAACCTCCCAGGCTCTGGAAACGCGTTGCACAAACCTTTCTGCAAGGCCTCTCGAAGATGTTTCATCCTCTGCTCCCTCTGCGACAGCTGGATAAGGTCCGCAACCTTACCCTTGTAACGTGGATCAAGGAGGGTTGCCAGCCAGTAATGATCCCTCTCCTTTATACCACGAATACGAGGATCCTTTCGCAGGCTTCGCAGGATCAGGGAGGCCATGCAGCGTAGGTTTGCTGAGGCATTCGGTCCGGAGTCCTCTGGGTCACTAAGGATGACATGATCCGCAGCCACCTCCTCCAAGCCACGGTTGGCTGCCCTTAAGCTGGCCCCTGGAGGGCATCCTGCCTCGTTGGAGATGTGCCTCCTCCTCCTCCTCCTCCTCTCTCCTATCAGGCACCCACGTAGAGTCAGTGACCTCATCATCCCCTCCCTCCTCGTCACTGGAGCAAACCTGGCAGTATGCTGCAGCTGGGGGAACAAGACTGCCAGTTTGTTGTCCTTCTTGGGCACCCCCTCTGTCTGGGCTCACGTTACTGCCTTCCTCAAGCTGGGTACCATCATCGGAGCCTTCAAAATGCTGCGCATCCTCCTACAGCATGTATCCAACACTGTGGTCGAACAGTTCAGGGGACTCCTCCGTGCATGATGGTGGGGCTAGGGAAGGAGTAACTGATGACCTCGAGCCAAAGGAATAGGCCGCTTTGGCACCTGCATTGGCAGCCAAGGTAGCCTGGGTGACAGAGGATGAGGCTTGGTCATCCACTCTACCAACTCTTCTGCATGTTGCGGCTCAACACGGCCAGCTGCCGAAAAAAAGGACAAGCGTGCCCCACGGCCACGTGCTGATGAGGATGCACCGTGTCCATGACCAGCACTGTTTCCTCTAGACACAGAGCCTGCTTGCCCTCTTTTATTGGCCTGTGAGTGTCTGCCTCTCCTTGTTGGCCTTCCAGACATACTGTATTTGATGTATTGGAATAGGCACACAAGGAATGGCCTGCAGTCAGCTTTACCTGCACATTGTGCCCAGTATACAGTACACTGACTTAATATACTGCAGCTTAGCTCAATCAACTGCCTGCCTGTATTATTAGGAAGAGAACAGGAATGGTCTGCAGTCAGCTTTACCTGCACACTGTGCCCAGTATACAGTACACTGAATTAATATACTGCAGCTTAGCTCAATCAACTGCCTTCCTGTATTATTAGGAAGAAAACAGGGATGGTCTGCAGTCAGCTTTACCTGCACACTGTGAAAAAATGTAACACCTCATGTATGGACCTCTGTTGCATGGAACCTTTTCTGGATATCAATCGTGACTCTTGATCCTCTTGACAGGTAATATTTTAAAAGTTCCACCTAGGAGAGGGAGGAATTTCTTCTCTGTCTTTTTGATGGATATAATAATTTTTATCTTATTTCATATATTTTTTGATGTTTCAGGACATATATCTTTGGACTCAAGAATCCACTGGTTTTGTCCTCTTATATGAGTTATATTACCTGATGAATCCGAATTCTAGATCTCCACTTTCCATCTACAGGTACCATATCCATATTCTTTAGGGAGATTTATTTTACTCCCCAATGGAATTACTTTCATACTTATGTATGTTATATTTTTTGTTTAAGGCACCTATCTTGGACCAATTTTTTCATATGTCCGTACTTCTTATATGGACTTGTTTTTGATGGAAAGGTTTCCTGGAACTTTGAGGGCATCGGGGAATCCACAACACAGTGTTACTGGAACCTGAGATGCACATATGGGAGCATTGATGGAATAATTTTTCATATGAGTTTTTTGTGTACGTTTTTTTTTTTTGCTGTCTCGTTGTATTCTATATAACAGTTGAAATTAAAGTGGAAACTTATTTTATTGTTTCTGTATTTAATAGAAAATTTATTCTCGTAGAAGTGAATGCATTTGAATTCCCTGAAGAAGGACGTTTACAGTTTGAAACGCGTTGGACAAGCCTCTCTTGATCTGCTTCTGGCTGGAGCGGTCAATTCAGGCTATTGTATTCATTTTCGGAAGATTTGTATTATGTCAGATCTATGTAGTTTCTGTACAATTTTCATATATATGTGCTTTTTTGTACCATTTGTTCTTTTTTCATATATGTGTCCGCTTCACGTGGCATTTGTACAAATAAATATTTAGACATTTTAATTGAGTTTTTCTCATATTTTTTATATTGCCTCCAAAATCCCACAAACTAGAGGTTTTTTCTCATTTTATACCTGCACACTGTGCCCAGTATACAGTACACTGACTTAATATACTGCAGCTTAGCTCAATAAACTGCCTGCCTGTATTATTAGGAAGAGAACAGGGGTGGTCTGCTGTCAGCTTTACCTGCACACTGTGCCCAGTATACAGTACACTGACTTAATATACTGCAGTGAGAATAACAGGAACACTCTGAAGTGAGATCTAGCTAAACTGAATACAGTGTATATATATATATACTGTGAGGGGGTTAGCTCGGCAGCGGGTGTGTGTGACCCCCGGGATGGGCTCCCCACACAAAAACAGGCCCAGCAAACGGAGGTTGTGGTTTTCAAAATCAAAAAGGTGCGGTTTATTTTCTATTTACAGTGACAAAACACAGCAAAGCAAAAGAAACATAAATAAAATAAATCCTGGTCAACTTGACCTCTGAGTAAACATACAGGTTTCCTAACTAACAACTGGGATCAGCCTAGTGCTGTCCTAGTCCCTAAGTCCCTGGTTTTAAATGTCCAAGCAAATAGCCACACAGGCTTTGTCTCACCGCACAGGGGTTCACTCTCCCTAGACAGTCCACACAGGTCTGGTTCCAGGCATGAGCTAACATCTAATGAAGCTGGGAGTTCTTATAGAGGCCTAAATGAGCTGACAAGCTTCAGCTGGTCTCATCAACTCCCTGTCTGCACGACGCCCAGCCCTCTCCCTAGAGGTATGAGTCATCCATGAGCCCACTAGCCTTATACAACTCTCCACCTAGTTGTATAAGTCGGCGTAAAGCCTGAATCTGGGCGAAATATATCTACCCCCCTGGATGCAACCAGGTGACTTTACCTTCCTGCTGTCACATACCCCCCCCTCTTGTTTTAACCTCGGGGTTGGAACACCAGCAATCAGGCATTCATGTACTCGAGACAAAGCATCCACATTCCCCATTTGAACGCCAGGGCGATGCTTTACTGTGAAGTTGAATTCCTGGAGGGCCAGGAACCACCTATTCACTCTTCTATTTGTTTCCTTGTTTTGAGCCATCCACTTTAACGGAGCGTGATCCGTAACCATGTCAAAGTGCCTACCTAGCAGGTAGTACCGAAGGGAATCTAGAGCCCACTTCACCGCTAAACACTCCTTTTCAACGGTGGCGTAATTTACCTCATGGGACTTCAACTTCCTGCTGAGGTAAATGACTGGGTGCTCTTCCCCGTTCCAGACCTGGGACAATACTGCTCCTAACCCCACATCTGACGCATCACTTTGTACGACAAAGTCTTTAGAGAAGTCGGGTGAGTACAACACTGGCTGGCTACATAAGGCTTGTTTCAAGAATTGGAATGCTGCCTCAGCCTCGGGGGTCCATTTAATCATGACCGACCCTTTCCCCTTCGTCAGGTTGGTTAGGGCCACAGCCTTAGAAGCAAAGTGGGGAATGAATCGCCGATAATACCCAGCGATTCCCAGAAAGGCTCGTACCTGCTTCTTGCTGTTGGGACTTGGCCAACTCTGGATGGCCTCGACTTTGTTGAGTTGGGGTTTTATTACTCCCCTCCCAATGGTGTACCCAAGATATTTGGCCTCCTCCTGCCCAATGGTACACTTCTTGGGGTTAGCCGTAAACCCCGCTTCCCGAACAGAGTCCAGGACTGCTTGCACTTTTGGCAGATGTGAGGCCCAATCTGTGCTATGGACAATTACGTCATCCAGGTAAGCCGCAGCATACTTCCGATGGGGCCTCAGCATCTGGTCCATTTTCCGCTGGAATGTGGCCGGCGCATTCTGTAACCCGAACGGCATTCTTTTATATTGGAACGCCCCGTCTGGGGTTACAAATGCGGTTTTCTCTTTGGCCGACTTGGCCAGGGGGATTTGCCAATACCCTTTTGTGAGGTCAAGAGTCGTCATGTATCGGGCTGTTCCCAGCCGGTCGATCAACTCATCTATACGTGGCATGGGGTAGGTGTCAAATTTTGTAACTTTGTTCAACTGACGAAAATCGTTACAAAATCGCCAGCTCCCATCCGGTTTAGGCACCAACACGATGGGACTAGACCAATCACTTTGGGACTCCTCTATCACCCCTAAGTTCAGCATTTTCTGTACTTCCTCCCGTATTGCCTCCCGTCGAGCCTCTGGGATCTGATAGGGTTTTAACTTCACCCTTTCACCGGGCGGGGTAATGATGTCATGCTCTACCCCAGATGTTTGTCCCGGCAGCTCAGAGAATACCTCCTTGTTGCGAAGCACAAACTCCTTAACCTCCTGTTGTTGGGGTTGTGACAAGGTGGCTGCTATTCCAACCTCAGGAATCACGCAACCAGTTTGAGCTGGTGACCAAGTGTCTGCGACTAGGGACTCTCTATCCCTCCAGGCTTTCAACAGATTAACGTGATAGATCTGTTCGGGCTTTCGCCTTCCTGGTTGTCTGACCTTGTAATTCACTTCGCTCACTTTTTCCATTATCTCGTAGGGGCCTTGCCATTTGGCAAGGAATTTACTTTCAACCGTAGGGACAAGTACCAATATCCTATCCCCCGGGGAAAAGGTACGGGTCTTGGCTCCACGGTTGTACACTCTCTGCTGTGCCAACTGCGCTTGGGCCAAATGTTCCTTCACGATGGGCATTACCTGTGCAATTCGATCTTGCATCAGGGCGACATGCTCAATCACACTCCTGTGGGGAGAACTCTCACTTTCCCAAGTTTCCTTGGCAATATCCAACAGCCCTCTTGGGTGTCTCCCATACAGTAACTCAAAGGGGGAGAATCCCGTAGAGGATTGGGGCACCTCCCTAATAGCAAACATCAAATAAGGAAGTAAACAGTCCCAATCCTTTCCATCTCTATCCACCACTTTCTTCAACATTTGTTTTAGGGTTTTGTTGAATCTTTCAACCAGCCCATCGGTTTGGGGGTGATACACAGACGTACGCAATTGCGTCACTTTGAACAATTTACACAGCTCTTTCATAACCCGGGACATAAAGGGTGTACCTTGGTCCGTAAGCAGTTCTTTACAAATACCCACCCGGCTAAAAACAAGAGATAGCTCTTTGGCTATGGTTTTGGCCGAGGTATTTCGGAGAGGGATCGCTTCTGGATAACGGGTGGCATAGTCCATTATAACTAATATGTACTGGTGCCCCCTAGCGGACTTGATTATAGGACCTACCAAATCCATGGCGATCCTCTCAAACGGGACCTCAATGATGGGTAGAGGGACCAGCGGGCTACGGAAATGTGGCATCGGGGCCAACCTCTGACACACAGGGCAGGAGGAACAATAATTTTCTACGTCCTTCATCACCCCCGGCCAATAGAATCTCTGTAATACCCTCTCTCGGGTTTTCTCTGTCCCCAGATGACCTCCAAGAATGTGCCCATGGGCCAACTCCAACACCAACTTCCTGTAAGGTTTGGGCACCACAAGCTGCTCAACGGTTTCTTCTGCCCTTTTTGCCACCCGATACAGTAGGTCCTTCTCTACGCTGAAGTATGGGTAAGTGCAGGTATTATCTGGGTTCACTAACTCGCCATCTATTTTCACTACGTTTTCCCGTGCCTTTATTAGGGCGGGGTCTTTCAACTGTTCTGTGGCAAAGTTTTCCCTGTGAACCTCAAGATCAGAAAACTCCACAGACGGTAGGTTTTCGTCTGAGGAGGTGGGCTCCTCTCCAGTTTCTTGAGTCTCCCCTGCCAATACTGATAAGGGAAATTCCGGAGAGTCCTCACCACTCTCAGGGGAGTTCTGGCTATCACATTCCTGGTACATAGGGGCACCAGTGAGGGGCTCAGGATCATCCCACAGTTCCCAGAACTTCGGAAAATCCCTTCCCACAATGGCGTCATGCGGTAACTGAGATACTAAGCCCACTGGATGAGAGAGGGTACCTTTGGGGGTCTCGAAACACACTGTAGTCACTGGATACTCTCGGGTGTCCCCATGCACACAAATAACAGCTACCTTGCTATTCCCAGAGACCTCTGTTTTAACTAACTCAGCCTTTATCAGGGTCACAAGGCTACCTGAATCCAGCAATACCACAACATTTCTACCATTAACACACATTTTGCATAAATGTTTCTCAGTTCCTCGAATGGCAGTGCATGCGACTGTCGCACACAGCGACTGACGTCTGCCCGTCAGAAAGTCACACTGCATGGGTTCCTCCACAACCGGGCAATTGGCTGCAATATGTCCCGCTTGCCGGCAGCGGTAGCAAACGATCCTTCTTGCCGCCTCTTGAGCCGCTGATTTCCCAGGCTGTTCTCGCCAAACTTGGGGTAGAGCTCCCACCCTCTCACTCTCTCCACCCTCACCCCTTGGAATCCTCTTATCCGCCCCTGGGGATGGTCTGGTCTTAGGGTGGAAAGTCCGAGTGTCTCTGGAAGAGGCCGTCAGGTTCTCTGTAGCCAAGTATTTCTCCACACGATCCACAAGACCATCGGCCGTCTCTGGGTCTCCATGGCTTACCCACTTTTGGATGGCAGTAGGAAGAGCTCTCAAAAACCGATCCATTACAACACGTTCCACAATCTTTGGTGCGGACAAAGTCTCTGGCTGTAGCCACTTTCTGCTCAGGTGAATGAGATCATACATTTGAGACCTGGGGGGTTTTCCAAGCTGGAAAGTCCAGTTATGCACACGCTGAGCCCGGACAGCCTGGGTGACACCCAGCCTTGCCAAAATTTCAGCTTTTAGCATCACATAGTCTTTTGCTTGGTTAGGCTCTAGGTCATAGTAAGCTTTCTGCGATTCACCAGTTAACAGAGGAGCCACCAGTCCAGCCCACTGCTCCTCAGGCCACTTTTCTCTTTCAGCGGTCCTTTCAAATGTGGTCAAAAATACCTCTGGATCATCCTCTCCAGTCATTTTTGTCAATAAACGACTCACCCCAAAGGACGCGGTATTAGTGGGACGGCTTTCCTCACTGGTCTGCGGACGTTGCTGCATTACTGCTTCCATTTGTTGTAGTCTCTGCTCTTGCTTCTGTAACAGGTCTATGAAGCGGGCCTCAGATTGCTGCTGGGCTTGTTGCTGAGCTTCCAGACTCTGTTGGTGAGCTTGCTGCTGGGCTGCAAGGCTCCTTTGCAAACCTGCATTTGTCTGCTGTTGATTGGCATTTGCTAGAGCCAGCTGTTTCAGTATCTCCTCCATGCTGGCTTAAAAAAAAACTGCCACTGGTTCTCCACCAACTGTGAGGGGGTTAGCTCGGCAGCGGGTGTGTGTGACCCCCGGGATGGGCTCCCCACACAAAAACAGGCCCAGCAAACGGAGGTTGTGGTTTTCAAAATCAAAAAGGTGCGGTTTATTTTCTATTTACAGTGACAAAACACAGCAAAGCAAAAGAAACATAAATAAAATAAATCCTGGTCAACTTGACCTCTGAGTAAACATACAGGTTTCCTAACTAACAACTGGGATCAGCCTAGTGCTGTCCTAGTCCCTAAGTCCCTGGTTTTAAATGTCCAAGCAAATAGCCACACAGGCTTTGTCTCACCGCACAGGGGTTCACTCTCCCTAGACAGTCCACACAGGTCTGGTTCCAGGCATGAGCTAACATCTAATGAAGCTGGGAGTTCTTATAGAGGCCTAAATGAGCTGACAAGCTTCAGCTGGTCTCATCAACTCCCTGTCTGCACGACGCCCAGCCCTCTCCCTAGAGGTATGAGTCATCCATGAGCCCACTAGCCTTATACAACTCTCCACCTAGTTGTATAAGTCGGCGTAAAGCCTGAATCTGGGCGAAATATATCTACCCCCCTGGATGCAACCAGGTGACTTTACCTTCCTGCTGTCACAATATATATATATATATATATATATATATATATACAACGCCTGGGATGCATATATATACTAAATACACTGACTGCAGCTATCTGAATCGCCTGTCTGCTCTATCTAACTGAAATGAAATGACACTCTGACTCTCTATCTCTATCTCTCTCACAATGTTGGAACACACTACACTAGGCTGATGCGCAGGGGCCTTATATAGTGTGCTATAAATAATGAACCACATTGAAGAGAAACAAAGAGAAAAGATTGAAATTACCCGCAAAGGACAGGAATTTGTCCGATTTTTTCTTGAATTTCTTTTGTATTGTTGTGTCGGACAGCGTTGGTGGTTCTCTAGAGATATGTGCCTCTAGGAGGGCTTCAATATCAACTGAGTCAATGAGGTCAATAGGATCTTGTTCCTCAAGAAGGGCAAGGAAATCATCTAATGCTTCATCAGATTTTTGGGTATCCGATTTGGAAGCAGTCTCTTTGTCATTCTCCTCTGACATCAACAAGGCATTTTCGTCCACACAACTGCCGCTCACTGGATACTTTTTATTTTTTTGGACCATTCTCTGTAAACCCTAGAGATGGTTGTGCATGAAAATCCCAGTAGATCAGCAGTTTTTGAAATACTCAAACCAGCCTGTCTGACGCCAACAACCATGCCATGTTCAAAGTCACTTAAATCCCCTTTCCTCCCCATTCTGATGATCGGTTTAAACTTCAGCAATTCGTCTTCACCACATTTAGATGCCTAAATCCATTGAGATGCTGCCATGTTTCTGGCTCATTAGCAATATGTGTTACGAAGCAATTGAACAGGTTTACCTAATAAAGTGGCCGGTGAGTGTAGTTCTGCTTTAGGCCCCTTTCACACTTGTACGACTTGTCCCACGATTTGGGACTGCAAAATAGCATGACAAGTCGTTTCCCATGATTTCCAATGACTACCATTCATCTTAGTACGACTTCAAGACGTGCTGAGTTAAAAGTAGTCCCTGCACTACTTTGGTCCGACTTTGATGCAAGTTCAGGTTCATAGACCTCAAGTCTCCCTTAATTCGTGGCAAAGTTGCGGCAAAATCGCAGCCGCAAAATCGCACGACTTTGAAGTCGCGGTAGTGTGAAAGGGGCCTATGCAGTTTTAGTGCTTTTTTGCATTTTGCAGATTTGCACTACAAAACATGTTCCATAGGAAACCATGTTAAATGGACTGTAGTGCAAATGTGCAAAATGCAAAAAGCACTAAAACTGCATAGGTGTGAATCCAGCCTTAAAGTGATTTAAAGGGTAAGTTCACCTTTGCATACTTTATTTTTTTTTTGGTTCTAAATTGCATGTGGGAATGCAAGTTCCCGCTATGCAGAGTTGTGAATATGGCTTGACATCTGAGTGTTTCTGTCCACTCCCTCCTATGTACTTGTATAAAGATGGTCATACACTATGCAATCTGATTGTGTATTTAGTGATAGGCTGGATCACTGATCGATTGCATTTAATTTAAAAAAACATGCACCTGGGATTGGGTGGGTGGATGATGCAGGGTGTGTGATAATGAGGTCAGCTGGTCAACTCCTTCCTGTGTCACTCATGACCTAAAGTCTGATCAGGAAGAAGACATTCTAATGGAAACATCTGGAAACGTGGATTAGGACAAGAAAAGTAAGTGACTCTAAATTTAATGGAAAGCTTTGATATTTTCGCCCACAAAGTACATGAATGCTATATTGGTGCATAGGGGAGCTGGAATTTAGAAAAAAAAAGTGTACAAAGGTGAACTTACCTTTAAACCTTTACATTTTTTTTAAATAACAAACATGTGAAATTCACCTGCTCTGTGTAATGCTGTTGCACAGAGCAGCCCTGATCCTCCTCTTCTGGGGTCCCCTTCCAGTTTTTGTGGCTCCTCCTGCCTTCTGTGTACCCCCCTAGCAAGCCACTTGCTAGGGGGAGTACTCATGTGGGCTTGCTACTGAGCCCTGTTGCCTGTGTACATAGACACAGACAGCGGGGCTTTGCCCATCCCCCACTCCCTGGTCATAAGATTTGATTGACAGCAGCAGGAGTCAATAGATCCCACGGCTTTCAACTGCCCAGTGAAAAGGGACAGAGACAGAAAAGCAGCTGCTCTCATTCACAACACTAGATTGAAATCAGGCTCAGGGAAGTAAAAGAGATAGGGGGATCCTAGACGTAGAAAGTTTTTTTACCTTAATGCAGAAAATGCATTAAGGTGAAAAAGCTTGAGGCTTTTAGAACCATTTCAACCTGTAGGCAGGTGTTAGGCCCCTTAAAGTATAACTAAAGCCAAAACTTTTTTGTTTTTAACATAATGGAAATTGATTAGAACACCTATTATGCCCCATACACACGATCGTTTTTCATGCCGTTAAAAATGCCATTTTTAAAAATGAGCATTAAACCGATCGTGTGTATGCTCCAGAGCATTTTTAACGACGTGAAAAACGTCCATTAAAAATTTCGAACATGCTCTATTTTTTCACGTCGTTTTTCATGTCGTTTTTTTTAACAACGTGAAAAACGATTGTGTGTATGCTTTTACGAGGTGAAAAAAAATGCGCATGCTCAGAATCAAGTATGAGACGGGAGCGCTCGTTCTGGTAAAACTAGCGTTCGTAATGGAGATAGCACATTCGTTACGCTGTAACAGACTGAAAAGCACAAGGCTGAAAAGCGCGAATCGTCGCTCAACAAACTTTACTAACATGAAGGGTGGCGCCATCCGAACGGAACTTCCCCTTTATAGTGCCGTCGTACGTGTTGTACGTCACTGCGCTTTGCTTGAACGTTTTTTTAAATGATCGTGTGTACGCAAGACAGGCTTGAGAGGAAACATGAAAAAAAACGACGAGAAAAACGTCGGTTTAAAAAATGGCATGAAAAACGATCGTGTGTACGCCGCATAAGGTTATCATTGCTGCCTACTTCTGCCCCCATTATGAGGATTCACCCTCTCTATTTGTGTTATTTACCATTATCATTGAAAGAAGAAGAAAATACAAAATTTCGGGTTGTACCCAGTAATAGAGGGGAAATCTTCCAATGGGGACAAAAATTCCAGTGACCTGGGGCTCCCCAGGGGATCCCCTTAATTTGCAGGAATTTCCTCTCACTTCCTGTTTTAGCTATGGGACAGGAAGTGAAGGGAAATCTCTCCAATAGGACACGGATGGCAAAAAATAAACTGGCAGCGGTTATAACTAGGGATGCACCAATGCCATTTTTTTTAATCACAGAGTACGAGTACCGGTACTCGCCGATACCAATTACCGATACCTATCGCCTAGGAAGAATGGGTAGAGGCTGGTGGTTTGGGAGGTTGGGGGTTGGGTGAAGCTAATATCTACCTTAATCACATTGCTAATTGCATATTGTACTTGTCTGTAGCCTAATTACTAAAAATTGCACTTAAAACAGTAATTTTGTAACTATGGGAAATGGTAATAAAAATGTTGCTGTGCCAGTAAATTTTGGGTGTAGTGTCAGTAAATTTCAATCTGGTAGGTTGGCAACACTCCCCTTGTCCTCCCACCCATGTCATTGTACCAAGCCAGTCACCCTCCTTCTCCCCATGTCCTGCCCCTGGTATAGTGCAAGTTCCCTCTATACTGAGACTAGTATGATGCAAATTCTCCCCCCATCTTTTTTGCCCCTGGTACAATGCCCCCCCCCACCCCCTGTCCCTGTTATGGTGAAAATCCCACTCATACATGCCTGCCTGTGGTACAATGGCAGCAACCATCACCTGGTTCAATGCCAGTCCTGCTTCTGGTATAGTGGCAGCCCTTCCAACCCATCCTGCCCCCAGTATGGTGCCAGTTCCCCCATCATCCTGCCCATGTCATAGTACCAGTCAACCCCTGCCCCTGGTATAGTGGTATAGTCCTACCTACCCCTGGTATAATCCTACCCCCTAGTTTAGTGCATGTCCCCTTACCTCTTGGTATGGAGCCATCTCCCCTTCCTCATATATCCCAAGTATGGTTCCATCCCACCATCCATCCCCTGGTACAGTGCCAGTCCCCCTCCTCCCTCTGTGTGGATCCCTCTTCACCCCCTTTCCCCGGTCGGGTGTCCGTCAGATGGATCCCCAGGTGGATGTCACTTACCCCTCAGTAGGCAGCCCAGACAGCAGGCTTTTCAAAACTGTGATCCACATATTGTGTGCCCGGCTGGGCCCGGACATGGCGGCGGCTCCTAATGCTCCCGGCTGCCCATCTCCGGCCTCTCCATGATGTGTGGGAGCTTCCTCTCCTTGCCCTCTCCTGCCTAGCTGTCCATCCTGATGCAGACTGATACTTCCCCTTGTCTCCACTCCAGGGGCTGGTGGCTTATACTGCACTTCAGGAGCAGTGACAGCTGGCGGGAGGGGAGGAGGTGGCGGGGAGTGGAATCCCAGATGAAATGTCTTTGGTTGTTAAGGACACGGGGGCCCGCTCTTTAACAACCAATAATTATGGGCATTCTTTTCTTTACATTTTAGCTATAAGCAGGGAAATCCCGCTGATGGATGAAAGAACCGAGCCAAAAGGTATCGGTGCATTTGCACAAGTACCGATACCCGTTCAAATGCCTAGTATCGGCACTGATACCGATACTGGTATTAGTGCAACCCTAGTTATAACCCTACCTTACTCTATCCAAAATGAAAAAAAGTTTTGCCTATAGTTCTACTTTCATTTTAGCTGCTCCTTAGAGGTGGAGTTTGACATCAGTGCTACTCTTCATTACAGATGGAAGAGCTGGAGTTGGGGAGTCTCTGCCTGGAGAGAACATCAGAGAGTATTCTTGGGGAGGGATTGCAGAGGACTTTGCCCTTAGGATGGGGACATAGACTATGGACTTAAGCTTAGGTGTGAGTACCACAATGCTCCCTAATGCTCATAAGGATAGTGATGTAACCAGCTTAATTGATCTGTCTTGCCATTACCTGGAAAAGTTGTTACCATTTAGGTGGACTGTTTGCTAAATGGCGGAAAAGTAAACAAAATCACTTGTGTAACAAGACGCCTAGTGTAGTTTTCTCCTGAGAGTGATGTGAAGTACAGTCAATACCTGGGGTGAGTATACAAAGGATTTCTGCGCTACTAAAAAAAGCACACAAGCAGCTACACAACCAATAGACAAAGGTGCAAAACAAGACAAAAATGTAGGTAGATACACTTACATCAAGATGGTTAAACAAACGCTTGTAAAATAGTGGCAGCAGTGGAATCTTCCGACGCGTTTCGCAAAAGAATTGCACCATCTTGATGTAAGTGTATCTACCTACATTAAAGTTTGATTTTTTAGACGATATTATGCCATGTGCCCTTCTCTTTTCCTCCATATATTCATCTGATCGGTATCCTGGTTCACCACCATTTGAGCCACTGTTTTCCATTCACCTCTATCACCATTGCTGAGAGCGTTGTCCTGTGGATTTACCTGCATAGGATCAGCTTGGGAGGAGACATACATCTAATAGCCTGATGTGACCCTTCAGACACATGTTTGTTTGGGTTCACTTGTTCCGGTAAGCCTTCCATATATTGGTGGTGGTTATCTACACTTATTTTTCAAGATTTCAGATTCTACACACAACTGTTCAAGAATTGTTTCATTTATTAGAGACTTTTTCATTATTTACATGAACTTTTGTCACCTAATTGGATATTACCCTTCATTACACTGGGTGTTTTTTACTTTTCACCCTTGTTTAGCGCTGCATTTTTGTTTTTTGTCTAATACCTGGGGTGAGGAATTGAGTGATTTAACTGGTGCAAGCCTGGTTTGGCTCTGGAGTGGGTGGAAGTAGAGGAAAAAAAGGTCCCCCATCTGATGGTCAGAGAACACCCCCTCATCTACCATGCGTGAGGTAGCCAGGGCTCTTATGTCTCATGGGCCCCAGGTGGTCATTTTGGACTTCTGGAGCTTCTATCTGGGCCATGGAAAACATATGCCTATGGGGTACTTCAGGTGTGAAGGCGTTAACGTTTAAAAGGACCAGAAGGATGTGATTCTATTGCAGGTTAGGTTCTCTCAAAGCCAACCATAAACAGAGAAATCTAACAGATTCATTCATTCAAACCCCCATTTGTAACCACACCTAAATTTTTAACATGCCCTCAAACAATTTTATACAGACTTTTGGAAAAAGAGACAGGCATTTGAGACATAAAGGCAAAATAAAAAGATTTCAAGAGGCACCAAAATATGCATGCATTTTTGGGAGGAATATAAAGGGGAAACCATGCCACCTTTAAGCACCAATAGGTGAGGCCAATAACGTGGGAGGGTCACTAGTACGGTAAGTAACACAGAGTTCAGGTTAGTAAATAATACAGAGTGCTGGGATCACTAGTAAGTAACACAGAGGTCAGGAGTAAATAATGCAGAGTTCAGAGGTCGATAGTATAAAATGTAGGGTTCAGAGGTTAATAGTGTGTAATACAGTGTTCAGAGGTCAGTAGAAAGTCACGCAGAGGGCAGTAGAATGTAATACAGAGTTCCGAGATCAAAAGTAAATAATGCAGGGGTCAGGAGTAAAAAATTCAAAAGTCATAGCCAAAACTCTTATATCAAGGGTGATCCAGGCAAACCTATGTTGCCATTTTATGTTCTGTAGGTATGTTAAAGCCATCTTAGTTTCCCAAATGTACCCTGGTAATCTGGTCATTTCCAAACTAGCAGATGTAGGTGCATATCTATCCATTCACCCAAACACTGTAGGAGATGTTCTGTAGTTATGTTAAAACCATCTTAGTGTCCCGAATGTACTCTGGTAATCTCAGAACTAGAGGCTGTAGGTGCATATCAATCCATTCACCAAAACCCTTCCGAAGAGAACCCATTCCCGCTACAATGGGTTGCCCCTGGATCTGATCTGATCTGTTTATGGTAAGTCTTTGGTAAATGATGGAAGATGCGATGGGAGTAAGCTGTTCTAGCAAATATTCAGCATTTTATTAATAATTACTCCTATCCTCTTACCTTGTTTCAACAGCGCAGCCAGTGAGCCTTTAAAAATACTAGTGGGATTAGATTGTAAAGCCCGATAGGTAGACGTATCCTCCAATTGTTAAGCAACTGCTCCCCCTTTATCCGCCTTTCTCACTACAAAATCCTAATATTCCTTAAAGCGGAGTTCCAGGCTTTTTATGTTTATTAAATGTCAGCAGCTTCAAAAAGTGTAGCTGCTGACTTTTAATAAACAGACACTTACCTGTTCCACGATCCAGCGATGCGGCCGTCCGAAGCGTCGCTCCTCTCCTCCTCCTCTCCGCCGGCGCCTCCATTGCCACTCTGGGCCCCCGGCCCTGACAGCTTTCGCCTTCACCGCCGGGCATGCACTGCGCAAATGCGCGAGTTGCGCTGTGCCATCAAAGTGGACAGGCGATCTTCTGGGACCTGTCACGTGTCCCAGGAGATTGCCTAGAGGGAGGGGCCACCTAGGGAGAGAGGAGGAGTCACCCAGGCGGCTCGTAGGCAGAAGGAGGAAGTGGGACAGGAAGTCCCACTCCTAACGAAGCCCCCACCCCCCCAAAAAAAAATTACATGCCAAATGTGGAATGTAAGGGGGCGAGGAGTGCTTAAAGCGGAAGTTCCACTTTTGGGTGGAACTCCGCTTTAAGACTCCAAATAAATCAAATTCTAATTTAAACATTTCACTAATTTTAGACGACTTCTTATGCCCTGTACACACGATCGGATTTCCGATGGAATAAAATCCGATGGATTTTTCCGTCGGAATTCCGTTGAAGCTGACTTTCATCAGTCTTGACTACACACCATCAGACAAAATTCCGTCCGTCCAAAACGCGGTGACGTAAAACACTCAGACGAGCCGAGAAAAATTAAGTTCAATGCTTCTGAGCATGCGTCGACTTGATTTTGAGCATGCGTGGGTTTTTTCTCCGATGGAGTTCCCCACAGACGATCGGAATTTCTTATCGTTTTTTTTTTCCATTTTGATGGGGCCCACACAGGATTGTTTTTTCCGATGAAAGAAATCCATCTGACTTTTTTCATCGGAAAAACCGATCGTGTGTACAGGGCATAACAGAGCCTTGAAAACGTATTCATACCCTTTGAAATTTTCCACATTTTGTCATGTTACAACCAAAAACGTTAATGTATTTTATTGGGATTTTTGGTGAAAAACCAACACAAAGTGGAAGGAAATGATAAATGGTTTTCACATTTTTTACAAATAAATATCTGAAAAGTGTAGCGTGCATTTGTATTCAGCTCCTTTACTCTGATACCCCTAACTATAATCTAGTGTGGCACCAATTGCCTTCAGAAGTCACCTAATTGGTAAACACAGTCCACCTGTATGTAATTTAATCTCAATATAAATACAGCTGTTCTTTGAAGCCCTCAGAGGTTTGTGAACTCAGTGAACAAAACAGCATCATGGAGGCCAAGGAACACACCAGACAGGTCAGGGATAAAGTTGTGAGACGTTTAAAGCAGGGGTAGGTTATAAAAAAAATATCCCAAGCTTTGAACATCTCACGGAGCACTGTTCAATCCATCATCCGAAAATGGAAAGAGTATGGCACAACTGCAAACCTATCAAGACATGGCCATCCACCTAAACCAATAAGCTGGCCAAGGAGTGCAAAAATAAGAGAAGCAGCCAAGAGGACCATGGTAACTCTGGAAGAGTGCAGAGATCCACAGCTCAGGTGGGAGAATCTGTCCACAGGACAGCTATTAGTCGTGTACTCCACAAATCTGGCATTTATGGAAGAGTGGCAAGAAGAAAGCCATTGTTGACAGAAAGCCATAAGAAGTCCCGTTTACAGTTTGCGAGAAGCCATGTTGGGGACACAGTAAACATGTCAGATGAGACCAAAATTGAACGTTTTGGCCTAAAAGCAAAATGCTATGTGTGGAGGAAAACTAACACTGCACATCACCCTGAACACACCATCCGCACTGTGAAACATGTGGGTGGCAGCATCATGTTGTGGGCATGTGCGTCCGCTCCATAGGGCAAGGGGGGTCAATTGCCCCCCCCTGGAAGTCAGATTGAAGACACACACTTGCCCCCTGTGTTGCAATGGCCGCCTCCGCGGAAGCCATGGACTTTTTTTTCTAAGTCTGCAGACTGCTGCTGGCCTGGGGGCTGGGGCTGCTCTCAGTCTTTTCCGACTATCCATCCCTCCCTCCTCACCCCCGGATGTAAAGCATCGGATTTGCTCCGCATCTACTTTACATCACCGCGACCCTGACCCAGCTGTTCCATGATTGGCTGCTGCCTCAGCCTGCCTCTGCCTGTGTAAATGTGCCTATGCCGATCCGGCCGGCGCGGTGCCGGCTCCTCCCACAGGTGCGTGGCGTGCAGTGGCCGAGACAAGAGACTGAATACGCTGCCAGGGCCTGCCCTATCGCTGAATAACTACAGGTAACAGCAGTGCCTGTGCCACGACACCACTGTGTACATCTTTTTGTATTGCCCCCCCCCTGAAAAAAGTTTAGCGGACACCCATGGTTGTGGGGATGCTTTTTTTGGGTGGGGACAGGGAAGCTGGTCAAAGCTGATGGGAAGATGGATGGAGTCAAATACAGGGAAATCTTTATAAGAAAACAAAAAAATTTGAGTCTGCGAAAGACTTGAGACTGGGGCGGAGTTTCACTTTCCAGCAGGACAACAACCCTAAACATACAGCCAGAGCTACAATGGAATGGTTTAGATCAAAGCATATTCATGTGTTAGAAATGGCCCAAAGTCCATACCTAAATCCAATTGGGAATCTGTGGCAAGACTATTGACTCAGGGGGGCTGAATACAAATGCACACCACACTTTTCAGATATTTATTTGTAAAAAAAATTGAAAACCATTTATCATTTTTCTTCCATTACACAATTATGTGCCACTTTGTGTTGGTCTATCACGTCTGGCTTGTACAGAATAACAAGATTTGTCTCCTCCTACTAATAAGCTATTTGTAACATCATATGAACCTTTATTTCAAAAAGAATATGACTGTTTAAAGGTCAGCTTACTATGGAGATCCTGAAATAGAAAGGATTGTATATTAATATCATCAACCAAGCTGCCAATAATACGTTTTTACAGCTGGTGTTTTGGCTTCAGGCGTTTTTCCTGCAGCCAGTAAACTCCCCAGCATGTTGTCCTATGTGTCCATACACACATAGGCTGTTATCAGCGTTTTTTGGCAGGGTAGTTTTCTGGCTGGAAAACCCCCCAGAACTAGTGGGGTTGAAGAGGAGTTTTTCAGCTGTAAAAATGCTCTAACTCTGAAAAACGCTAAGAAACGCAACTATTCAGGGTTTATGAGCATTTTTGTGCCATTAGCTTTTTTTGGGGGTAAAGTTTTGCTAGAAAATGCAAAAGCCAAAAAACGCTAATGCAAAAACGCTGCAAAACTCAAATTTTTAACACAGCAATCTACAGCTATTGCCGCTTTTATCACGTCCAGTGTGCATGAGGCCTAAAGTATATGTAGCACCCTCTAGGTTGCTAGAGTATGTATATAGGTTGTTGGCAGAGTAGGAAAATTTAGGCAGGCCTGGTTTTGATTTGGGCTGGGAGTGGCTCAGGGTAGTGCTGGGTGACTCAGAAGTGGCATCACTAGGACCAACTACTTCTTTGTTTGAGTGTTTTCTGGAAAGAGAGGCTGGACGAGAGGTGGAGCCACCTGGTGTGTTCTAAGGAGCCATGACCAATCCCCAACTTGGATTGGCAGCGGGCAGGCCTCATTAAATACCCAGGGTGAGCCCTGCTGAGGGGGAGTTGTTCGGGGGGGAAGTTGGAGATGGAGTGCTAGGCTGTCGGTGGCCTTGGAGGGAGCCCCCCAGTCTGTATGGGAGGTGACCTTGGGCCTGTGCTCAGGTGCGGACAGGCCCATTCTACAACAAACAGAGTTGTCCTGGCCAAGAGGAGCAAGGAGAGGACAGCAGGAGAAAGCACTGTCAGACAAGTCTCCAAGGAGGAACAACAGGTCACAGCCAGGAGGGCTGGTGAGTGAAGCACAGTTGAGAGGACTGGGGAGACATGCCTCAGAGGACTGGGAGATTACAGTCTGAGATGGGTGTAGAACCAGAAGAGGAGGCATGCCTGAGAGGACAGGGAGATTGCAGTCTGGGATAGGTGCAGAACCAGGTGAGAGAACTGTGGAAACATGGGCAGTGGAGAGAAGCAGATGCAGCCAGGAGGGCTGGCAGGGCCTGAAGATGTGGTACTGGGCTCAGTAGCCAAGCAGACAGCTAGCACTAAAGAAGTGCCTTATTTTTGCTGCTACACCAAGGTGCCCATGGTCCCTGCCTGCAAAAGGCATCTACTTTGGACCTCTGCCGGGTTAGCCCCCCCTTATCAAAATTTTTGAAAAAATCTTATGCAGTTTGTTAGATCTTTGTTAGATCAGGTTAGATCAACCGTTGTTTGCGTTAGATCTCACACAGAAGAAGCAATATTAACAGTTATTTGCTGGGGGGGCTAACCCGTCATCAGCCCCCCCTTATCAAAAAATTGACCAAACAGTTAGCTATTTTGGAAGCTATTTGTTAGATCCGGTAAGATCAAGTGGTTTTAACGTTAGATCTCACATAATTAGAGACTTATTAAGTGATTAATGAGGGGGGGCTGGCCCCCCTTATCAAAATTTCGGGCCAAAAATTATTCAGGCTAATAGATATTCGTTAGATCCGGTAAGATCAAGTGGTTTTAACGTTAGATCTCACATAATTAAAGACTTAAGTGATTAATGAGGGGGGGCTGGCCCCCCCTTATCAAAATTCCGGGCCAAAAATCATTCAGGCTAATAGATATTCGTTAGATCCGGTAAGATCAAGTGGTTTTAACATTAGATCTCACATAATTTCAGAGATATTCCACATAAAAATACTGATATTAGGTGGTACATAAGGACGGGTTGGCCCCCCCTTATCAAATTTTCGGGCCAAAAATCATTCAGGCTAATAGATATTCGTTAGATCCGGTAAGATCAAGTGGTTTTAACGTTAGATCTCACATAATTTCAGAGATATTCCACATAAAAATACTGATATTAGGTGGTACATAAGGACGGGTTGGCCCCCCCTTATCAAATTTTCGGGCCAAAAATGATTCAGGCTAATAGATATTCGTTAGATCCGGTAAGATCAAGTGGTTTTAACGTTAGATCTCATATAATTAGAGACTTATTAAGTGATTAATGAGGGGGGGCTGGCCCCCCCTTATCAAAATTCCGGGCCAAAAATCATTCAGGCTAATAGATATTCATTAGATCCGGTAAGATCAAGTGGTTTTAACGTTAGATCTCACATAATTTCAGAGATATTCCACATAAAAATACTGATATTAGGTGGTACATAAGGACGGGTTGGCCCCCCCTTATCAAATTTTCGGGCCAAAAATCATTCAGGCTAATAGATATTCGTTAGATCCGGTAAGATCAAGTGGTTTTAACGTTAGATCTCATATAATTTCAGAGATATTCCACATACAAATACTGATATTAGGTGGTACATATGGACGGGTTGGCCCCCCCTTATCACATTTTCGGGCCAAAAATGATTCAGGCTAATAGATATTCGTTAGATCCGGTAAGATCAAGTGGTTTTAACGTTAGATCTCATATCATTTCAGAGATATTCCACATACAAATACTGATATTAGGTGGTACATATGGACGGGTTGGCCCCCCCTTATCAAATTTTCGGGCCAAAAATGATTCAGGCTAATAGATATTCGTTAGATCCGGTAAGATCAAGTGGTTTTAACGTTAGATCTCACATAATTTCAGAGATATTCCACATAAAAATACTGATATTAGGTGGTACATAAGGACGGGTTGGCCCCCCCTTATCAAATTTTCGGGCCAAAAATCATTCAGGCTAATAGATATTCGTTAGATCCGGTAAGATCAAGTGGTTTTAACGTTAGATCTCACATAATTTCAGAGATATTCCACATAAAAATACTGATATTAGGTGGTACATATGGACGGGTTGGCCCCCCTTATCAAATTTTCGGGCCAAAAATGATTCAGGCTAATAGATATTCGTTAGATCCGGTAAGATCAAATGGTTTTAACGTTAGATCTCACATAATTTCAGAGATATTCCACATAAAAATAGAGATTTTAGATGGTACATATGGACGGGTTGGCCCCCCCTTATCAAATTTTCAGGCCAAAAATCATTCAGGCTAATAGATATTCGTTAGATCCGGTAAGATCAAGTGGTTTTAACGTTAGATCACACATAATTTCAGAGATATTCCACATAAAAATACTGATATTAGGTGGTACATAAGGACGGGTTGGCCCCCCCTTATCAAATTTTCGTGCCAAAAATCATTCAGGCTAATAGATATTCGTTAGATCCGGTAAGATCAAGTGGTTTTAACGTTAGATCTCATATAATTTCAGAGATATTCCACATACAAATACAGATATTAGGTGGTACATAAGGACGGGTTGGCCCCTCCTTATCAAATTTTTGGGCCAAAAATCATTCAGGCTAATAGATATTCGTTAGATCCGGTAAGATCAAGTGGTTTTAACGTTAGATCTCACATAATTTCAGAGATATTCCACATAAAAATACTGATATTAGGTGGTACATAAGGACGGGTTGGCCCCCCCTTATCAAATTTTCGGGCCAAAAATCATTCAGGCTAATAGATATTCGTTAGATCCGGTAAGATCAAGTGGTTTTAACGTTAGATCTCACATAATTAAAGACTTATTAAGTGATTAATGAGGGGGGGCTGGCCCCCCCTTATCAAAATTTCTGGCCAAAAATGATTCAGGCTAATAGATATTCGTTAGATCCGGTAAGATCAAGTGGTTTTAACGTTAGATCTCATATAATTAGAGACTTATTAAGTGATTAATGAGGGGGGGCTGGCCCCCCCTTATCAAAATTCCGGGCCAAAAATCATTCAGGCTAATAGATATTCGTTAGATCCGGTAAGATCAAGTGGTTTTAACGTTAGATCTCACATAATTTCAGAGATATTCCACATAAAAATACTGATATTAGGTGGTACATAAGGACGGGTTGGCCCCCCCTTATCAAATTTTCGGGCCAAAAATCATTCAGGCTAATAGATATTCGTTAGATCCGGTAAGATCAAGTGGTTTTAACGTTAGATCTCATATAATTTCAGAGATATTCCACATACAAATACTGATATTAGGTGGTACATATGGACGGGTTGGCCCCCCCTTATCACATTTTCGGGCCAAAAATGATTCAGGCTAATAGATATTCGTTAGATCCGGTAAGATCAAGTGGTTTTAACGTTAGATCTCACATAATTTCAGAGATATTCCACATAAAAATACTGATATTAGGTGGTACATAAGGACGGGTTGGCCCCCCCTTATCAAATTTTCGGGCCAAAAATCATTCAGGCTAATAGATATTCGTTAGATCCGGTAAGATCAAGTGGTTTTAACGTTAGATCTCACATAATTTCAGAGATATTCCACATAAAAATACTGATATTAGGTGGTACATATGGACGGGTTGGCCCCCCTTATCAAATTTTCGGGCCAAAAATGATTCAGGCTAATAGATATTCGTTAGATCCGGTAAGATCAAGTGGTTTTAACGTTAGATCTCACATAATTTCAGAGATATTCCACATAAAAATAGAGATTTTAGATGGTACATATGGACGGGTTGGCCCCCCCTTATCAAATTTTCAGGCCAAAAATCATTCAGGCTAATAGATATTCGTTAGATCCGGTAAGATCAAGTGGTTTTAACGTTAGATCACACATAATTTCAGAGATATTCCACATAAAAATACTGATATTAGGTGGTACATAAGGACGGGTTGGCCCCCCCTTATCAAATTTTCGTGCCAAAAATCATTCAGGCTAATAGATATTCGTTAGATCCGGTAAGATCAAGTGGTTTTAACGTTAGATCTCATATAATTTCAGAGATATTCCACATACAAATACAGATATTAGGTGGTACATAAGGACGGGTTGGCCCCTCCTTATCAAATTTTCGGGCCAAAAATCATTCAGGCTAATAGATATTCGTTAGATCCGGTAAGATCAAGTGGTTTTAACGTTAGATCTCATATAATTAGAGACTTATTAAGTGATTAATGAGGGCCTTATCAAAATTTCGGGCCAAAAATCATTCAGGCTAATAGATATTCATTAGATCCGGTAAGATCAAGTGGTTTTAACGTTAGATCTCACATAATTTCTGAGATATTCCACATAAAAATACTGATATTAGGTGGTACATAAGGATGGGTTGGCCCCCCCTTATCAAATTACACAGTACACACCTGACAGTGACACAAGGCCTGTCTGGTGCCCCAGCCACCTTCCAAAGGCTAATGGAGAAGACCGTGGGTGACATGAAACTGATCGAGGTGTTGGTGCACTTAGACGACATCATCGTTTTCGGCAAGACCCTGGAAGAGCACGAAGAACATCTGGAGAAGGTCCTGAGGAGACTGCATGATGAGGAGGTTGAAGCTGTCTCTGGAAAAGTGCCAGTTTTACCAACCCTCAGTCAACTACCTTGGCCATATTGTGTCTTACGACAAAGTGGCCACCGACCCCCAGAAGCTGGAAGCTGTCACCTCCTGGCCGAGGCCTACCAACGTGACTGAGCTTAGGTAATTTCTGGGATTCTGTTCTTATTACAGAAGATTTGTCAAGGGATTCGCTAAGACGCTGATCTGGCGAAGCCTGTCAGACCAGCTGGAGGGCCCAGAAAACCCAGAGAGTCCATTCAGGAACAATGGACTCCGAAGTGTGAAGAGGTTTTAGGCAGCCTAACAACCGCTCCTGTTCTGGCCTATGCAGATCCAACCAAGCCATATGAGCTACATGTTGACGCCAGTCGAGATGGGTTAGGTGGGGTGCTATATCAAGAGCATGACGGTCATCTACGGCCTGTTGCCTACATGAGGCGGGTCCCCCCGCCGAGAAGAACTACCCCATGCACAAACTTGAGTTCCTGACCTTGAAGTGGGTGGTGGTTGATAAGGTGGGGGATTATCTATATGGAGCGGAGTTCGTGATCAAGACTGACAACAATCCTCTCACCTACATCCTCACTACCACCAAGTTGGATGCCACAGGTCACAGATGATTGGCTACTCTATCAGGGTTTATTTTCAGCCTGAAACAAGATGTGGATGCTTTGTCAAGAAGGCCCCATTGTTCCAGAGACCCCCCAGCTGACACCTGAAGGGGTACGAGCCTTATGTCAAGGAGCAGAACATCAAGCTGGAGAAGGATCCAGGGCCGAAGACATTGGAGTGTCAGCCGCTGGTGTCCCCAGATGTTATTGCAATGTCACCCAAGTCGGGGATAAAGGTCTGCCCGAAGCTGTCAAAGAATGACCTGCAAAGGGACCAGTTGGAGGACACTCCCTGCAGCTTGGCATTGAAGGCCTTGGAGAGCCAACGCCCTAACTTGCTCCTCACTGACTCCCCAAAGGAAACCCATCTGCTGTACCGAGAGTGGGATCAGTTTCAGGTGCACCAAGGGTTGGTCTACCGAAGGGGCCCCTCTGACGATTCTGAAAAAAAATTGCAGCTATTCCTACCTGAAAAACATAGGGAGACAGTATTAACTGCCCTACATGACAACCATGGCCACCTAGGGCCCAAAAGGACTTTTGACCTGGTGAGGGACAGGTTCTACTGGCCCTGCATGCAGGCGGAAGTTGAGGACTATTGCCACTCCTGCGTCAGATGTATCCAAAAGTAGACTTTGCCTCACAAGCTGCCCCAATGGGCCATCTTCGGAGTCAGGGACCCATGGAGCTGGTGTGCATTGACATTCTGTGCTTGGAGCCTGATTTTAGCGGGCAGGAAAATATCCTGGTAGTGACTGACCATTTCACTCGGTATGCCCAGGCGTTTTCCACGAGGGGCCAACAAGCATCCACGGTGGCCAAGATCTTTGTGGAGAAAATCTTTGTGCACTATGGTCTGTCCCAACGCATCCACTCTGATCAGGGGAGAGATTTTGAGAGTAGTCTCATCAAGAGACTTTTAGACCTGTTGGGCATCAGGAAGTCTAAAACCCCCCCCGTATCATCCTCAAGGAGATCCTCAACCAGAGAGATTCAACCAAACCCTCCTGGATATGCTCGGAACTCTAAATTCAGAACAAAAACAGCACTGGAGCAAGCATATAGTGGCTATTGTGCATGCTTATAACAGCACCGCCAATGATGCCACAGGTTACGCTCCCTATAGTTTGATGTTCGGACGGTAGGCCCGGCTGCCAGTCGACTTGGCCTTCGGCACATCCCTCGACCATACCTCAGCAACTTCCCGCTGGAAGTCGCAGCCCTATGTCATTTGCAAGCATCTGCCTGGACTCCCAGTATATCAAATCCGGCCAGAGGGAAGCACAGGACTTAGCATCGCAATCATCTGTTGCCTCTGTCAGAAGCAGTTCATGTGCCACCACAGCCAGATTTACAGCCCACACCCACGGCCTCTCAAAGATCCCAGCCAGTGACTAGATCTCACTCTCAGTCTGTACCCCTTGCTGAAGATGAAAACCGCGAGGCAGGACAACCTCCCCTCCTATGCTAATTGGTTGGCTATTCCTCTGCCATGGTTTTATGCAGATGCAAATTGTATGGTTTCCTGTGCACACTAACCTGTTTTTTTTTTTACGTGTGTATATCAAAAGCATGTAACAGGTCATAGACTCTTTACCACCTTTGGCGGACCTAAGGTTTTTTGGTGGGGGGAGTGTGTAGCGGGGGCTGCTCTGTCTCCCATGGTCCCACACCTCCCTCCATTCCCGCCAGGAACCGTCGGACTGAATAGACACTGACACAGGCACTTACTCAAGGAGAGCACGCCTGTCAGTACCTGGGGGGGATTTCTCCCCCTAACTCTACTCTTCCTTGAGTGACGAGCAGCGGTCACTCACGGGCATCAGTCGGCTCTGCTCTCTTCTCTGTGTTCCTATTGGCAGGGAGAGGAAGTCAATCAAGCAGCAGCAGAGGACCACAGGACATAAAGGCTCAACACAAAATGGCACCATTGATTTTTACTGGGGATGGAGCTGCTACTTCTGCTGTGAAAGAAGGGGGCTAGCTAAAGACTTAATCTTGTGTGTCTGAAAAGAGATCACCATGAGGCTGGGAGGTGAACGGAGGTGTGAGAAGAGACAACAGGCATCCGCTGAAGAACCATCCAAAGACAGTTGCAGAGACCATCCAGAGACGGTTGAAGATGGATGTACCTTCTGTAAAACCTAATATCCCTATTTTTATGTGGAATATCTCTGAAATTATGTGAGATCTAACATTAAAACCACTTGATCTTACCGGATCTAACAAATATCTATTAGCCTGAATGATTTTTGGCCCGAAAATTTGATAAGGGGGGGCCAGCCCCCCCCCTCATTAATCACTTAATAAGTCTCTAATTATGTGAGATCTAACGTTAAAACCACTTGATCTTACCGGATCTAATGAATATCTATTAGCCTGAATGATTTTTGGCCCGAAAATTTGATAAGGGGGGGCCAACCCGTCCTTATGTACCACCTAATATCAGTATTTTTATGTGGAATATCTCTGAAATTATGTGAGATCTAACGTTAAAACCACTTGATCTTACCGGATCTAACGAATATCTATTAGCCTGAATCATTTTTGGCCCAAAAATTTGATAAGGGGGGGCCAACCCGTCCTTATGTACCACCTAATATCAGTATTTTTATGTGGAATATCTCTGAAATTATGTGAGATCTAACGTTAAAACCACTTGATCTTACCGGATCTAACGAATATCTATTAGCCTGAATGATTTTTGGCCCGAAAATTTGATAAGGGTGGCCAACCCGTCCTTATGTACCACCTAAAATCTGTATTTGTATGTGGCATATCTCTGAAATTATATGAGATCTAACGTTAAAACCACTTGATCTTACCGGATCTAACGAATATCTATTAGCCTGAATCATTTTTGGCCTGAAAATTTGATAAGGGGGGGCCAACCCGTCCTTATGTACCACCTAATATCAGTATTTTTATGTGGAATATCTCTGAAATTATGTGAGATCTAACGTTAAAACCACTTGATCTTACCGGATCTAACGAATATCTATTAGCCTGAATGATTTTTGGCCCGAAAATTTGATAAGGGGGGGCCAACCCGTCCTTATGTACCACCTAAAATCTGTATTTGTATGTGGCATATCTCTGAAATTATATGAGATCTAACGTTAAAACCACTTGATCTTACCGGATCTAACGAATATCTATTAGCCTGAATCATTTTTGGCCCGAAAATTTGATAAGGGGGGGCCAACCCGTCCTTATGTACCACCTAATATCAGTATTTTTATGTGGAATATCTCTGAAATTATGTGAGATCTAACGTTAAAACCACTTGATATTACCGGATCTAACGAATATCTATTAGCCTGAATGATTTTTGGCCCGGAATTTTGATAAGGGGGGGCCAGCCCCCCTCATTAATCACTTAATAAGTCTCTAATTATGTGAGATCTAACGTTAAAACCACTTGATCTAACAAATAGCTTCCAAAATAGCTAACTGTTTGGTCAATTTTTTGATAAGGGGGGGCTGATGACGGGTTAGCCCCCCCAGCAAATAACTGTTAATATTGCTTCTTCTGTGTGAGATCTAACGCAAACAACGGTTGATCTAACCTGATCTAACAAAGATCTAACAAACTGCATAAGATTTTTTCAAAAATTTTGATAAGGGGGGGCTAACCCGGCAGAGGTCTACTTTGGGCCTGGCTGAGTCAGTGTCAGGCCTACCAAATCAGAGCTAGCTAGTCTGGGAAGCAGAAGAGAAAAAGCGATGTGCAGGAGGAGTATGGAGTGATACTAATTAGAGAGGAAGCGATCTGCATGAGGAGAAATGGAGTGATGTATATACTGGATGTATATATAGTCCCAAATTGCAATGTTCTGATCACTTGGGTCCCCATCCCTATGCAAGTTTAACACCCCTCAATAAAATAAACAAAAACAAAATGCAAGGACTGCTTTATTGTCTCTGAGGATTGTTAAAAAATGTGTGTGCTTGGCTGGGCATGATGACAGGTGGACTATTATACTCAGCAGCCCCCACGAGGCTCCAGCTACAGATATATTGGTTTAATTCTGCTTAACCGCTTCAGCCCTGGAAGATTTTACCCCCTTCCTGACCAGAGTACTTTTTACAATATGGCACTGCGTTGCTTTAACTGACAATTGCGCGGTCGTTCGACGCTGTACCAAAACTAAATTTACGTCCTTTTTTTCCATCAAATAGAGCTTTCTTTTGGTGGTATTTGATCACCTCTGCCTTTTTTAAACAAAAAAAAGAGCGACAATTTTGAAAAAAAAAAAATATTTTTTACTTTTTGCTATAATAAATATCCCCAATTTTTTTTTTCAAAAACACATTTCTTTTATCAGTTTATATATTCTTCTACATATTTTTGGTAAAAAAAAATGCAATAAGCATATATTGATTGGTTTGCACAAAAGTTATAGCGTCTGCAAACTATGGGACAGATTTATGGATTTTTTTTTGGCATTTTTATAATTATTATTATTTTTTCTAGTAATGGTGGTGATCTGCGATTTTTAGCGGTACTGTGACATTGCGACGGACATATCGGAGACTTTTGACACTTTATTGGGACCATTGGCATTTATACAGCGATCAGTGCTATAAAAATGTGTATATGATTACTGTGTAAATGACGTCACTGGCAGGGAAGGCGTTAACACTAGGGGGCGATCAAGGGGTTAAATTTGTGTTCCCTCACTAACTGTGTGGGGATGTGAGTGACTAGGAGAGAAGTCATATAGGAAGAAACGATATGGGTCCTCTCCTCTGACAGCACAGGGATTTGTGTGTTTACACACACAAATCCCTATGCTGGCGCCCGTGCACGCGATCGTGCGTGGCCGGCGGTGATCGTGACAGCGGGCGTGCGCGCCCTCTGGTGGCTGAAAACGGGTAGGACGTGTCCGTATGGGATTTCACCCAGGAGAGCCATTGTGCCGCAGTATATCTGCATGACACAGTCGGCAAGTGGTTAAAGAAACATGCAGTCCCCTCCCAACCCCCTCTATATTATTTTGCTTTTCTCCTTTTTTTCCTTTCCTTCTTTTTGGGTTCTTATTTCTTCTCTCCTATGTCTCCTCCCCCCCTTAAGTTCTCACGTTAGAGTGATTAATTAAATGTTACAGTATATATCGTTTTACGGGCTCGCTCGTTGTTGACTGTGGGCGGTCTGGCCCTCTGGGGAATCGCTCCCGAGAGTGGAGGGGCTGCCCCCCCGATAGTAGGATGGGGGGTGGTTCACCGGATGGGCCAGTACTATGTGTGGCTGCGTGTGACCCCATGTTAGGTGAGACTTGCACATGGCCGGTTGACCTGATTTAGATTACTGGTGCCCATAATGGGAAATTATTTGTTAATGTTTATAAGGCAGGAGTGGTCTGTGTTATGTTATGATCAATGGCAAGCTACCCTCAGGATGTTTCTATTAGGCCTCATGCCCACGGGCGTTTTTTCAGCCGCGTTTTTGAGCGTTTTTTACAGCTTAAAAACGCCTGTCCATGTTAGTCTATAGCTTCATGCACACCTAGGCGTTTTTGAGCTGTAAAGAGCATAGGCGTTTGTAAGCTGTAAAAAAAAAACAGGACCAGTGCGTTCCTCAGGCCTCATGCCCACTGGCGTTTCTACAGCTGCGTTTTTTGCAGCTTAAAAACGCCTGTCCATGTTGTAAATTTTTTTTTTTTTTTAAAAAACAAAAAAAAACGTCGGAGCTAAAAACGCGACCGCGCGTTAGTGCGCGTTTTTTGCGCGTTTTTGCACGCTTTTTGACGCTCGCGTTTTTTTTTGTCTAATTCTGACGCTGAGGAACGCACTGGTCCTGGGATTTTTTTACAGCTTACAAACGCCTATGCTCTTTACAGCTCAAAAACGCCTAGGTGGGCATGAAGCTATAGACTAACATGGACAGGCATTTTTAAGCTGTAAAAAATGCTCAAAAACGCGGCTGAAAAAACGCCCGTGGGCATGAGGCCTCAGCGTCAGAATTAGGCAGGGAAAAACGCGAGCGTCAAAAAACGCGCAAAAACGCGCACTAACGCGCAAAAACGCGCACTAATGCGCGGTCGCGTTTTTAGCTCCGACGTTTTTTTTTTTTTTTTTTTTTTCTAAAAAAAATAAATAAAAAATATTTACAATAACATGGACAGGCGTTTTTACGCTGCAAAAAACGCAGCTGTAAAAACGCCAGTGGGCATGAGGCCTTATTGTACGAGAATGCACTGAGATACTTTTGTATTGTTTGAAAAATCCTTAATAAACATCATTGAAACATAAAGAGACATGCAGTGTCTCTTTTGCAATAGCACTATGTACAATACCTACCTGTTCACAATCTCCTTTAGAATGTACAATGAGTTGCATGTGTAGAGCTTAATGTATATTCTTAGCATGCCTCGAGACAAATGAACAGCCGTGTGCATGTGCCGGAATTATGTCATCCGGTACTGGCCAATCAAGAAAGCCGAAGAACCCACACCCAAAAGAAGATGTCACCGCCAGTGAGTGAGCTTGTGCTGTAGTCACATTGTTGGAGCAGAGGTACTTGCGGACTTTAGTTTCACTTTAAGTTATGAAAATAAAAGGAAGTCTACCTTGTAAAAGTGGAAGGTAAATACTTACCTTTCTGGAGGCTAATTTGTGTTAACACTCGACTATGCAGGTAATCTCTGTCCAGCACTTGTTGAGCACCTGCTCTCCTGCCGAATGCTGTAGTTTCTCTATGGCAGCCTTTTTCAACCAGGGTGAGGCACCCTGGGATGCATTGATGTTTCTTCAGGGGTGCCTTGGCAAAATGCCTAAAAATTCCCCAAAAATGTATACAAGCCAGCTGGTGGCTCAAGCCTGCCTTTTAGTTACACAAAGCCACAGGTTTTTATTGTGCACCATTTCAACCTTCCAGCTATCGGTGTCCTAACAACCAGTGATGTCATCAGTGTTAATAACAAGGGTGTTGATTGCCTGCACAGCATCCTTATTTGACCCTCCCCTGACCCCCTCCGTCATCACTGGGGTCACATTAGCTGAGTGATGGAGAGAAACTGAGGGAGAGGAGTGCTTTCACACTGGGGCTCTGCTCTGGTAGGACGTTAAAAAAGTCCTGCAAGGAGCATCTTTGGGGCACTTTAGGAGCGGTGTATACATTGAAATCAATGGGCAGTGCCACTGAAGCGCCTTTATTGTAGGGTGACCAGTAGGGATGAGCTCGGTGTTCGAGTCGAACATACGTTCGACTCGAACATCGGCTGTTCGATCGTTCGCGCCTAATTCGCGGCCCACAATGCACTACGCCATCGCAGTGTCATCCAGGCGCTGTGATTGGCCAAGCATGCACTGTGACCCCGCATGCTTGGCCAATCACAGCGCCGGCAGCGAGGAGAGCAATGATTGGCCACAGGCAGGATGCCTGTGGCCAATTATTGCTGAGGGTGTTTAGTACACGCCCCACACTATAAAAGGCCGCCAGCACGGCGGCCTAGTGTAGTGTGTTCCGGAGCAGGGAAAAAGAAGCATAGGCAGGGACACTGAAATTTTTTTTCTTGCTTAACCTGGATTCCTTTAGTTTAGGGAAAGAGAAGGATAGGTAGGGAGAGTGTCAGTCTGTTTTACTGTGCTAAACCTTGTTTGTAGGGACAGGGAAGGACAGTGAGGGGAATTCTCATTGTGCTATACTGTGCTAAAGCATTCATCATCAACCATCTTTAAAAAAACATTTTTTGTGGGGACAGAAAACTATAGGTAGGGAGAGTGTCAGTGTGTTTTACTGTGCTAAACCTTGTTTGTAGGGACAGGGAAGGACAGTGAGGGAAATTCTCATTGTGCTATACTGTGCTAAAGCATTCATCATCAACCATCTTTAAAAAAAAATTTTTTATAGGGACAGAAAACTATAGGTAGGGAGAGTGTCAGTGTGTTTTACTGTGCTAAACCTTGTTTGTAGGGACAGGGAAGGACAGTGAGGGAAATTCTCATTGCGCTATACTGTGCTAAAGCATTCATCATCAACCATCTTTAAAAAAACATTTTTTATAGGGACAGAAAACTATAGGTAGGGAGAGTGTCAGTGTGTTTTACTGTGCTAAACCTTGTTTGTAGGGACAGGGAAGGACAGTGAGGGAAATTCTTATTGTGCTATACTGTGCTAAAGCATTCATCATCAACCATCTTTAAAAAAATTTTTTATAGGGACAGAAAACTATAGGTAGGGAGAGTGTCAGTGTGTTTTACTGTGCTAAACCTTGTTTGTAGGGACAGGGAAGGACAGTGAGGGAAATTCTCATTGTGCTATACTGTGCTAAAGCATTCATCATCAACCATCTTTAAAAAAAATAATTTATAGGGACAGAAAACTATAGGTAGGGAGAGTGTCAGTGTGTTTTACTGTGCTAAACCTTGTTTGTAGGGACAGGGAAGGACAGTGAGGGAAATTCTCATTGTGCTATACTGTGCTAAAGCATTCATCATCAACCATCTTTAAAAAAAAAAAATTATAGGGACAGAAAACTATAGGTAGGGAGAGTGTCAGTGTGTTTTACTGTGCTAAACCTTGTTTGTAGGGACAGGGAAGGACAGTGAGGGAAATTCTCATTGTGCTATACTGTGCTAAAGCATTCATCATCAACCATCTTTAAAAAAACATTTTTTATAGGGACAGAAAACTATAGGCAGGGAGAGTGTCAGTGTGTTTTACTGTGCTAAACCTTGTTTGTAGGGACAGGGAAGGACAGTGAGGGAAATTCTCATTGTGCTATACTGTGCTAAAGCATTCATCATCAACCATCTTTAAAAAAAAAAAATTATAGGGACAGAAAACTATAGGTAGGGAGAGTGTCAGTGTGTTTTACTGTGCTAAACCTTGTTTGTAGGGACAGGGAAGGACAGTGAGGGAAATTCTCATTGTGCTATACTGTGCTAAAGCATTCATCATCAACCATCTTTAAAAAAACATTTTTTATAGGGACAGAAAACTATAGGTAGGGAGAGTGTCAGTGTGTTTTACTGTGCTAAACCTTGTTTGTAGGGACAGGGAAGGACAGTGAGGGAAATTCTCATTGTGCTATACTGTGCTAAAGCATTCATCATCAACCATCTTTAAAAAAACATTTTTTATAGGGACAGAAAACTATAGGTAGGGAGAGTGTCAGTGTGTTTTACTGTGCTAAACCTTGTTTGTAGGGACAGGGAAGGACAGTGAGGGAAATTCTCATTGTGCTATACTGTGCTAAAGCATTCATCATCAACCATCTTTAAAAAAACATTTTTTATAGGGACAGAAAACTATAGGTAGGGAGAGTGTCAGTGTGTTTTACTGTGCTAAACCTTGTTTGTAGGGACAGGGAAGGACAGTGAGGGAAATTCTCATTGTGCTATACTGTGCTAAAGCATTCATCATCAACCATCTTTAAAAAAAAATTTTTATAGGGACAGAAAACTATAGGTAGGGAGAGTGTCAGTGTGTTTTACTGTGCTAAACCTTGTTTGTAGGGACAGGGAAGGACAGTGAGGGAAATTCTCATTGTGCTATACTGTGCTAAAGCATTCATCATCAACCATCTTTAAAAAAACATTTTTTATAGGGACAGAAAACTATAGGTAGGGAGAGTGTCAGTGTGTTTTACTGTGCTAAACCTTGTTTGTAGGGACAGGGAAGGCCAGTGAGGGAAATTCTCATTGTGCTATACTGTGCTAAAGCATTCATCATCAACCATCTTTAAAAAAAAATTTTTATAGGGACAGAAAACTATAGGTAGGGAGAGTGTCAGTGTGTTTTACTGTGCTAAACCTTGTTTGTAGGGACAGGGAAGGCCAGTGAGGGAAATTCTCATTGTGCTATACTGTGCTAAAGCATTCATCATCAACCATCTTTGAAATCCTTGTTTTTTGGACAGTCAGGGAAATTGTCATTGTGCTATTCTGTGCGAAAGCAATCATCCTCAACCATATTTAAAAATCCTTAAGTAAAGGGACAGAGAAGGACACCTGAAGGTAGCCCTTATTGCTTTTTTCCCATCTCCCTGCAGGCCATCCATTAGAATGTCTGGAAGGCAAACAAGGAGAGGCAGACAGTCAGGAGGCAATAAAAGAGGGCAAGCAGGCTCTGTGTCTGGGGGCAACAGTGCTGGTCGTGGACGCGGTGCATTGTCATCAGCACATGGCCATGGGACACGCTTGTCCTTCTTTTCGGCAGCTGGACATGTTGAGCCACATCATGCCGAAGACTTGGTAGAGTGGATGACCAAGCCCTCCTCCTCCTCCTCCTCCTCTCTCACCCAGGCTCAGGGTACTGGCAAAGCAGATGCCAAAGCGTCCTCTTCCCTGGTATCAATGTCAGACTCATCATCAGTCACTCCTTCCCTAGACCCACCATGTCCTCCTCCTGAGGAGTCCCCCGAACTGTTTGAGCACAGTGTTGGGTACATGCTCCAGGAGGATGCCCAGCGTTTCGAAGGGTCTGATGATGAAACCCAGCTAGAGGAAGGCAGTAGCGTGAGAGCAGACAGAGGGGATGCTCAAGAAGGACACCAATCTGGCAGTCATGTTCCAGCAGCTGCAGCATACTGCCAGATTGGCTCCAGTGATGAGGAGGGAGGGGATGATGAGGTCACTGACTCCACGTGGGTGCCTAATAGGAGAGAGGAGGAGGAGGAGGATGAGGAGGAGGCACATCTCCAACGAGGCAGGATGCCCTTTGGTGGCCAGCGTAAGGGCAGTACACTGACGGAATCACACCGCAGAGCTCCGCCTGTGCAGGGCGCTGCCTCTGCCCGTCATTCAAAAAGTTCTTTGGTGTGGGCCTTTTTTGAGGCTAGTGCATCAGATCGCACAGCTGCTGTTTGCAACATATGTCTCAAGCGTATATCGCGTGGCCAAAACATCAGCCGCTTGGGTACCACATGCCTGACCAGACATATGTTGACCTGCCATGCAGCTCGTTGGCAAGCCTACCTCAAAGACCCACACCAAAGAACAAAGCGGACCTCTCCTTGCACCGCATCAGCTGGGATCTCCAACCCCACTATAACTTCAGTCCTCTCTGAAACATGCACTGAGAGGAATGAAGGTGTAGAATTAGGTGTGTCACAGCCAAGTACTTGCGGCCACTCTGCTAGCAGTACACCGACGTCCGATTCTAGCAGGCAAATTTCCCTGCCCCAGCTGCTGGACCGTCGAAAGAAGTTCACTCCCAGCCATCCACATGCCCAGCGGTTGAATGCTAGCTTGGCTAAATTGCTAGCGCTTCAACTGCTGCCTTTTCAGTTGGTAGATTCGGCCCCCTTCCCTGAGTTTGTGCAATGTGCGGTTCCTCAGTGGCAGGTTCCCAAACGCCACTTTTTCTCACGGAAGGCTATTCCGGCTCTCTACCGGCATGTGGAAGGCAATGTCTTGGCCTCGCTGGACAGGGCGGTCAGCGGTAAGGTGCATATTACCGCTGACTCATGGTCCAGCAGGCATGGACAGGGACGTTACCTTTCTTTCACGGCCCATTGGGTCATTTTTTTGGCAGCTGGGAAGGATGCAGGACAAGGTGCAGTAGTGTTGGAGGTTGTTCCACCGCCACGCCTCCAAAATGCTACTACTGGTTGTGACACACCTCTCTCCTCCACCCCCTCCTCTTCTTCTTCCTCCATGGCCTCTTCCTGTGCTTTGTCCTCTGAACCAGCGGTGCTCCGTAGCCGTTCAAGGGGCTACGCAAGTACGCAGGCAAAAATATGCCATGCCGTGCTTGCGCTGGTGTGTTTGGGGGACAGAAGCCACACTGGGGCAGAGGTCCTGTCTGCTCTGCAGGGCCAGGCCGAGAGGTGGTTGACGCCACGCCAGCTTAAGCCAGGAATGGTGGTTTGCGACAATGGCACCAACCTCCTCTCCGCCCTCCGACAGGGACAACTGACCCATGTGCCCTGTGTGGCTCACGTCCTTAACCTGGTGGTGCAGCGGTTCTTGGGCAGGTACCCGGGCTTACAGGATGTCCTGAGGCAGGCCAGGAAAGTCTGTGTGCATTTCCGCAGATCTTATAATGCCAGTGCTCGCCTGGCTGAGCTGCAAAAGGAGTTGAACCTGCCCAAGAACCGCCTTATATGTGACATGCCCACCAGGTGGAACTCAACGTTGGCCATGCTGCAGCGGCTGCACACGCAGCAGAGGGCCATCAATGAGTACCTGTGCGACTATGGCACCAGGACAGGGTCAGGGGAGCTTGGTTTTTTTTCTCCACGCCAGTGGGGCATGATCAGGGATGCATGCACTGTCCTGGCACCATTTGAGGAGGCCACGAGGATGGTGAGCAGTGACAGTGCATGCATCAGTGACACTGTACCTCTTGTCCACCTGTTGGAGCACACGCTGCATGGAATAATGGACAGGGCACTTGAGGCAGAACAGAGGCAGGAAGAGGAGGACTTCCTTGCCTCTCAAGGCCCCCTTTACCCAGACAGTGTTCCTTCTGTCCCACCCATCGCACAGGAAGAGGAGGAGGAGGAGGAGGAGGATTGTGTCAGCATGGAGGTGGAGCCTGGCACTCAGCAGCATCAACAGCAGCAGTCTTTTAGGGATGATTTACAGTCCCAAGAAACCCGTGGACTTGTACGTGGCTGGGAGGAGGTGGCTGCGGATCATGTCGTCCTTAGTAGGCTTGTGCACAACGGAAAAATTCGTTCCGTTTCGGTTCGTTTCTTTCCGGTCCTGTTGATTCGTAATCATTCGTAATTTTGCTAGACGGGATTTTTCGTGTTCGGACTCATTCGTATTTTTGCAAGCGACATTTTTCGTTGAATTTTTTGTTGCTTTATAATTCGTACTTTCGGTAGAGTACGTTGTTTTTCGTTGATTCTGGACACAACTCCTACTTTCGTTTCTTTTTTTGGGTTCGTTGATTCGTAATTTTCTGTGTCTCTCTCACGACGACGCTGCCTATTATGCCTAATGTGCTTCGAATGGATTTGTACTTTTCGAAATACATAGCGGTTATTTGTAACGATTCGAAATCTCGTATTTTACTTTCGTTTTTTACATGCGGCTATAGCCTCCGCCCCTGTACACCATTTTGAGAGGGTTCAGCACGGTGAGGGAGAAGCAGAGAGCAGAGCAGAGTGTTATTGTGCTTCGAATGGATTAGAAATCTCGTATTTTACTTTCGTTTTTTACATGCGGCTATAGCCTCCGCCCCTGTACACCATTTTGAGAGGGAGTTCAGCACGGTGAAGGAGAAGCAGAGAGCAGAGCAGAGTGAGTGTTATTGTGTTTCCAATGGATTTGTACATTCATACGTTTTTTCATAACGAATTATGCCGAAGACATTCGGGCATTCGCTATTTTGCGGTATAATTTATTTCGGATTCGGTTTTATTCGTAATTGCTTTGTTCGGAAATTCGAATGCTTCCGAATGTCCGAAAGTTGCTAAATTCGGACGAATTTCGATTCGTTACGAAACGAATTGCACAAGCCTAGTCCTTAGTGACCCAGAGGACTCCGGACCGAATGCCTCAGCTAACCTACGCTGCATGGCCTCCCTGATCCTGCAAAGTCTGCGGAAGGATCCTCGTATTCTTCGGATCAAGGAGAGGGACCATTACTGGCTGGCCACTCTCCTTGATCCACGGTACAAGGGTAAGGTTGCGGACCTTATGTTACCGTCGCAGAGGGAGCAGAGGATGAGACAACACCGGGAGGCCTTGCAGAAAGGTCTGTGCAACGCGTTCCCAGAGACTGGGAGGTTACAAACTCCTGGTCCTGGACAACGAGTTGCTGAGGCTTCGGCCAGTCAAAGAAGGAGCGGTGGGGAAGGTGGGGAAGGTGGCCGTCTGACCGATGCGTTCAGACAATTCTTTAGTCCGCAGCCCCAAAGTATGATCGGTTCCAGCAACCATCGCCAGCGTCTGATAAACATGGTGCAGGAATATCTAGGGACAAGGTCAGACTTGGACACCTTCCCCACCGAAAATCCTCTGGCTTACTGGGTCTTGAGGATGGATCACTGGCCAGAGCTTGCACAGTATGCAATTGAGCTACTGGCCTGTCCTGCATCCAGCGTTCTTTCGGAACGCACATTCAGTGCTGCTGGAGGATTTGTCACGGATCACAGGGTGCGCCTGTCCACCGACTCGGTTGATCGACTGACTTTCATCAAGATGAACCAGTCTTGGATCACCACCAGCTACCACACACCTGATGCTGATATAACAGACTAATTGATTTTAACATGTCACATCCCTTCAAGACTGATGCTGATGCTGAGTGCCTGTGCTGTTATGTTGACTGGCTATCCTCCTCCTCCGAGTCCTCAATGATACGATTGATGATGATAGCTTGGAAGATCATTTTTGTTTATGGGTGCCGCCACCAGTGCCTAACGCCCAATTTTTCAGCCCCTGTTTAACAGGGGCGTGTAATTACAATTTTTGAAGCAATACTTTGCAACAGGGCTCATTGCTGTGCTCCAAGTACAGTATCTGTGAGGGGTTGCAGTGTTGTGCCACCAGTGCCTAAAGCCCAATTTTTCAGCCCCTGTTTAACAGGGGCGTGTAATTACAATTTTTGAAGCAATACTTTGCAACAGGGCTCATTGCTGTGCTCCAAGTACAGTATCTGTGAGGGGTTGCAGTGTTGTGCCACCAGTGCCTAAAGCCCAATTTTTCAGCCCCTGTTTAACAGGGGCGTGTAATTACAATTTTTGAAGCAATACTTTGCAACAGGGCTCATTGCTGTGCTCCAAGTACAGTATCTGTGAGGGGTTGCAGTGTTGTGCCACCAGTGCCTAAGGCCCAATTTTTCAGCCCCTGTTCAACAGGGGCATGTAATTACAATTCTTGATCTAATAATTCACAGCAGGGCCCATTGCTGCACCCACCAAGAGTAACTCTGAGGGCTTACAGTGTTGTGGCAACGCCACCACCACCACCACCACGAAAGGCCCAATTTTTCAGCCCCTGTTCAAAAGGGGCATGTAATTACAATTCTTGATCTAATAATTCACAGCAGGGCCCATTCCTGCACCCACCAAGAGTAACTCTGAGGGCTTACAGTGTTGTGGCAACACCACCACCACCACCACCACCACGAAAGGCTCAATTTTTCAGCCCCTGTTCAACAGGGGCATGCAATTACAATTCTTGATCTAATAATTCACAGCAGGGCCCATTGCTGCACCCACCAAGAGTAACTGTCAGGGCTTACAGTGTTGTGGCACCAGCACCACCATCAAAGGCCCAATTTTTACTACCACTGTTCAACAATTATATGTAATTACAATTCCTGATATAATAGTTGACAGCAGGGCGTTCCAGCACCAACCAAGAGTAACTGTGAGTGCTTACAGTGTTGTGCCAACACCAACAACTAAGGGGCCTATTTCTGCAGAGTATATACGGCAGGTCCCTACTTTCAAACATCCAACTTACAAACGACTCCTACTTGCAAAAGCAAGAACACAACAGGAAGTGAGAGGAAATCTACCCCTAGGAAGGAAAATTCTCTCCTGTAAGAATTAATATGGGAGAAAGGTGTCTCCTCTGTACTGATGCTTTATCACCAATCCTTGTTTCAAGAAAAACAGTTGTCATTGGGACGGAAAGTGAGGTGAAATGTTCTGAACAGGGGCACAGACAGCAAACCAAATGTTACAGGGGTGATAACCCTTACCTATGTTTTCCAAAAAGTTTAAAAATAGATTTTTGGGCTGGAGCTACACTTAAACAATGTACCTGTTCAAAATTACAAACAGATTCTACATAAGAACAAACCTACAGTCCCTGTCTTGTATGCACCGCCTGTATACGGCTGTTCAGAGTATATAGGGCCTTTTTTATTTTATGTGCGGGGTTCCCCTTAATATCCATACAAGACCCAAAGGGGCTGGTAATGGGCTGGGGTAGGGGGGGGGGGGTGATGGGGTAGCTATGCCATTTTTCTTAAAGATTTTCATCCATATTACCGGGACCAGACATTACATTAAAGCCGCAAGCAGTTTTAAATGGCTTTTTTTTTCCTTTAGAAGTGTCATTTTGTGCAGGGACAGTTCTAAACACGGGAAACACGTGGCACTTCACAGGCATACTTTAGACACCCCCCAGGTACAATATTTAAAGGAATATTTGACTTTTTTTTTTTCACTTTATGCATCATTAAAATGACTGCTCCCGAAAAACAACCGTTTTTAAAACTTCTTTTTGCATTGATACATGTCCCCTGGTGCAGAACCCGGGTTCCCAAACCCTTTTTAGGACAATAACATGCATAATAGTCGTTATAATTAGCACTTTAGAATTCGAACGTTCGCATCCATTGTATTTAATAGGGTTCTAATGTTCGTACGAACTTTCGGTCCGTTCGCGGGTTCTGGTGCGAACCGAACCCGGGGGTGTTCGGCTCATCACTAGTGACCAGACATCCCCGGTTCCTGGGGACAGCCCCCAGATTGAGGACACTGTCCCCGGTCCAAGTCTGTCCCCGATTTTGTACCTGGATTGGATTTGAACAGGGGCTGGGGCAATTTCAAAAACAGAAAAAAAATGTAAAAAAAAATTCTGAATTACACACCCCCACTTCGCTGCTCCTATTAGCTTAGGGGGGGGTGTATTTTTTTCCATTATCTGTGCCCCTTTTTGATGATCATGTGCTGGTCGGAGCGGAGGGAATATTTTTTCAGTTTTGGGTGCATGTTCTTCTGCCTTGGCTCAAGTCCCGGACAGCTGCCTACCTGCTTATCTCCTCTCCTTCCCTGGTGGAGTGATCTTCCGCCGCTCCACACCCAGTAGTAGCTGGGGCCCGGAGAGTAATGCTGGCCATACACTATATGAAAAATCGTCCGAACAAACTTTCGAAAAACGAAAGTTCATTCGTGAGCGCAAACGATAGTGCCATCATGTAATGACCGATAAATCGTTCAGTGGACATAAATAAAAAAAAAAATATATTTTTTTTTACATATACCTAGTGCAGAAAGTTCGGACGGGAAACACATTAACCTTCCGATTTATCGTTCGTTCAGCAGAAAATTTCCAAACTTGTCCTTCATTTTTTCGGCTCAAAAACATCCCAAAGATTATCGATTTTGTGCCCATTAACTGTCCGAAAAACGAAAACTGTCTGAACGACTGATTTTCGCCCGATTTTTCGTATAGTGTATGGCCAGCATAAGACTTAAGAGGCTGTGAGGCGGGCGGCGACGGGCAGAGTCGCTGATTGCCGCCATTACTAGTAAAAAAAAAAAATGTCCCTGGATTTTACTTACTTTATTGGGGTCAAAGGCACCCTACTAGCAGCCGAAAAAGCGCCTCTAAAACGACGGTAAAGCGCTGTTAAAACTAGCGGCGCTTTACCGATAATGCGGCTGCGCTGTCAGTGTGAAAGGGCTCTGAGCCCTGGTTCACATTGGTACGATTTGACATGCGATTTGACATGTCAAATCGGTGGCATTTGCCGGCAATGGCACTGTCCTAATCGGTGCGACGCCGCATTTGCATAGATGCATCCGCATAGTTTCTGTACTACTTTTTGCAATTTCAGGCTGCCATTTACATTGACATCTGTGCAGAAACCTGTACAGATGTCTCTGAAATTGCGGCTGAAATCAGGAGTGAAATCGTGCGAGTTCAGCTGAATTTGCACGGCTTCATTCCCGCAGCCCAGTGTGAATCTGGGCTAAGGCCCCTTTCACACTGGGGCGGGAGGTGCGTCGGCGGTAAAGCGTTGGAATTGCGGCGGTATTTGGCCGCTTGCGGTGCGGTTCTAACCCCCGCTAGCGGCCGAAAAAGGGTTAAAAACCACCGCAAAGCGCATCTGCAGAGGAGCATTACTGGCTGTATAGCCGCAGTGTCCCATTGATTTCAATGGGCAGGAGAGGTGGAGGAGCGGTAAACACACCGCTCCTTCACCGCTCCAAAGATTCGGCTAGCAGGACTTTTGGAGTGGACCTGCTAGCGCACCGCTCCAGTGTGAAAGCCCTCGGGGCTTTCACACTGGAGAAACAGCAGCCGCTGTTTAGGGTCGGTTTGCAGGCGCTATTTTTAGCGCAATAGCGCCTGCAAACCACGCCAGTGTGAAAGGGGTCTAAGTGTTGGTTTAATTATGGATCGGAACACAGCTGCATTGTTTTCAATAGAGACATTTACACAGGTGGACAATCATGCACTGCATTCAGATCCGTAACACAGAATCCCAAAATTTGCACCTAAGAACATGCGCTTTGTTCTCTTATGCATATAACCACATGTATATGCGTACAACGCATATATGTGTAAAAGCGTACTGTAAATTAAGTCTAAACAATAAGAAAAAATTAATTATCAATAAAAAGAATATGTCTTTATGCGTTTAAGTGCATCTCTACACAAGTATTTTACTGATCATTACGCAGAATCAGTAAAATCCTAGAAAACACATGTGTTATATCATCAGTATTTTTTTTTACTGAGAATGAAGCCCTAGTCCTAGTTCACAGCGTTGCGACTTGTCATGCAATTTGACAGTTTCAAATTGCATAACAAGTCCCACCCCTGTGCCGGCAATGAAACCGTTCATATTGCCGTGACTTTTTACCGATTTCAACGCGACTTACATAGACTTCTGGTAAATGAAGTCGCAAGCTGCAATGAAATCGTCAGTGCAAACTGTACTGATGTGCGGCTTTGAAATTGCGCTGAATTAGCACGATTTCAAAGCTGCACCTGCGTGAATGGGGGCTAAAAGTGATTTCAAAGAATACATTCAAAACAAATAATGTGTTATACTTGCCTACTTTGCAATGGTTTTTCAAAGAGCAGCCCTGATCCTCCTCATTGGGATCCCCCACCGGCACTCCTAGCTCCTCCCCCCTGCTGAGTGCCCCCATAGCAAATGGCTTGCTCTGGGGCACTCGTGAGGGCTCAATCCCAAGCTGTGCTGAGTCAGGTAAGAATAAAGGGGGGCGGGGGGGGGGTGGGTGGGGAGCTGCACAGAGAAGATTTGTCACCTTAATGCATAAATGCATTAAGGTAAAAAACCTTTTACCTTTAGAAGATTTTTTGAAACAGCAAAGAGGAGAACTTTAAAAGTGTCATAACACATAAATCATAAAAATTTTTTTTTTTTTAATATACTCCAACATTAAAAGATATGTAAATACAAACAAATGTTAAAATCAAGCAATGACTATCTCGTACAAGATCCTATGTTGTTGACAAATGCTCTTCGCTCGACATGTTTCGCCAGTTGGCTTCTTCAGGAGCCGTAATGCATTATATGTATTGTTACAACATCAATATTCAAAAGATTGATTAAACAGCCTTTGCAAGGAGTCACTTACGTTCATGCATAGAGGGAGCAAGCCCCATCAGTACTAGTAAGCCATAGGGGGAACAAATGAAAACCAGTAGGATCCTTCCATAAACTTAAAATTATCCCAAGGTGTACTAGTGTTCAATAGATAGATGGAAACAGCACGGAATAGAGGTAATACTCTTAAGGGAAACTTGAAAATTTCACAAGGTTAGGGGCTTATTCACCGGGCAAACAGAGACACCCTCAATATAGGGCAATAATCATCCCAGGATCATTGATGTAGTTTCAATGAGAATCCCTCAGCCCCTCAGCATCTACAGGGGCTTACAAATCCTCACTGAGACTACATCCATGATCCCAAGTTGGAGGACTGCCTTAATGTTTGACTATTCACATAACCACAACCCCGCCTGGTCCCGGCATTGGTAAGCACACCTTCAGGCAAGGTGTTACCGTTATGCTAGCATGAGTGACCCTGGACACTGCCTGGCATAGCCACCCCAATGAGGAGGGGAACATGGAGGGAGTGTCTCCCGCCTACCCTACAGGCAGGGAAGAAAGTGGGTGTCTAATAGACTCCCAATGTTTCCATAGAGTACCTGTCATCTTCCCATGCTATCACACAGGGGGCTTGTTAGCAACCTTGTGATGGCAATAAAGTAATAAAAGTTTAAAAAAAAAACTATACAAAAAAAAAAGTTAAGTACCCCCATCATCCCTGCACACACCCCATATAAAAAAGCAGTGTAGGGTGAGCATTTGTACATAAACATTAGGAGCACCACACACGCGAGGAATCGTCACAAACGTTGAAGTGAGAGCAATAATTCTAGGACCATGTTTCAGGGTCAACTCCAAACTGATGACCCATAAAAGGCTTTTAAAGCATCTCCTGTGGAGAATTTGGGGTAGCATTGTTTTTTGCGATTCCATGGGCATGCACAATTTTAAAGCTTAACATGTTGGGTATCTATTTACTTGATGCAACCCCATATTGTATATTTTACCAAAAATTGTGTATAATGTGTTTGCACTAAAATTCATTTTAGTGTATTTTTTCCTGAAAATTTGCATTTGATAAAAAACTTCACAAGTATCACGTGACATCCAAAAATTGCTACTACCACCATTTTCTTCTCCAGAGTCTCTGCTTTCAGAAAATGTTTACTTTTTTGGGGATTTACAGTAATTTCTAGAAAAAATGCAGATTTTAAAAATCAAAGTGTTCAAAAAATGAAAAAAAAATTAACTTTCAGCGCTGTTGCACTTTGAATGACAATTGCGCAGTCATGCAACTCTGTACCCAAAAAAAGTTTTTACCATTTCTTTTGAGACAGATAGAGCATTATTTTGGTGGTATTTAATCACCACTGGGTTTTACATTTTTTGCTAAACAAATAAAAAAGACAGAAACTTTGAGATAAAAACGTTTTTTCTACTTTCCTGTTATAAAATGTTGTAAATAAGCGAGTTTTCACCTTCACTGAAGAGGCGGCACTGATGGGCACAGATGAAGAGGCACTGATATTCAGTATTGATGGGCACTGATAGGCAGCACTGATGGGCATTCATGGGCAGCCTTTATGGGCACTGATATTTTTTTTTCTTTTCTGGGCACTGATAGTGGACACTAATGTGCACTGATAGGTGACACTGATGGTCACTGATTGGCATCACTGGCGGGCATCACTGATGGGGGCTGCAGTAATAATCACTGCACTGATTATCATTGCAGATCCCCCCTGTCAGGAGACCCACTTATAGACTCTCCTCTACTCACGTGCTGTCAGCGTAAGTGGAGGAATGCTGATAACGTTGTGATCAGATTGATTGGACACAGCTGATCACATGGTAAATAACCTACGTCATAGGCTCTTTACTGTGATTGGTGATGTGGTGTGTCAAAGCGACTCACCGCATAACTGATCGCCGCGCTGTGCGCCCCAGGGGGCGCTCATGAGCGGCTTGTTCTGAGGGACGTCAAGTCAAAAGGGAGTGGGAGAGCCACTATCATTTTGCTATAGGCCGGGAGGGATGTGGTTAATCACTTGCCGACCAGCCGCCATCATTATACTGCGGCAGGTCGGCTCGTTCCCGCAAATCGCCGTAGCTGTACGTTGGCTCCTTTAAGAGCTCTAGCAGGCACGCGTGCACCCACTGCATGGCAGGGGAGCTGATGCGCCTGGCCGGCGGCCGTGGTGTCCGCCAGCCACCCGTAATTGCTCCACAGAGAGCCGAAACGGGGATCTGTCAATGTAAACAAACAGATCCCCAATCTGACAGAGGAGTAGAGAGATCTGCTGTTCCTAGTGATCAGGAACAGCGATCTCTCTCCTTCTCCAGTCAGTCCCATCCTTCCACAGTTAGAAACACCTCCCTAGGGAAGGCTTAACCCCTTGATCACCCCCTAGTGTTAACCCCTTCCTTGCCAGTGACATTTATACAGTAATCAGTGAATTTTTATAGCACTGATCGCTGTATAAATGTGAATGGTCCCAAAAAAGTGTCAAAAGTGTCCGATCTGTCCGCCGCAATGTTGCAGTCCCGCTAAATATCGCTGATCACCGCCATTACTAGTGTCAAAAAAAAAAAAATTATAATAAAAATGCCATAAATCTGTCCCCTATTTTGTAGACACTATAGCTTTTGCGCAAATCAATATACGCTTATTGCGATTTTGTTTACCAAAAATATGTAGAAAAATACATAGTGGCCTAAACTGATGAAGAAATATGTATATATATTTTTGAATTATAGCAAAACGTCCAAAAAAAAAATTTTTTTCAAAATTGTCTGTCTTTTTTTGTTTATAGTGCAAAAGATATAAAAACCGCAAAAGAAAAAAAAGATCAATTACCACCAAAAGAAAGCTCTATTTATGGGAAAAAAACTGACATAAATTTTGTTTGGGTACAACGTCGCACGACTGCGCAATTGTCAGTTAAAGCGACGCTGTGCCGTGTCGCAAAAATGGCCTGGTCATTAAGGGGGGAAAATCTTTCTGTCCTTAAGTGGTTAAATAATATATTTAAAACATAACTGTGTTCTTCTACAATAGAGTCTGTACATTTGTTGCATTTTGCTGAGGTACCATAACCCCCAATACTCAGGTTTAGGATGACAGTGCAGTGTGTAATAAATGCAATGTATAGAAGGGATTGCCTTTTCGAATGTAATATTTTTATGGAACAGGAATTCAGTCCCCCCCCCCCCCCCCACGCAATGGATTTGGTATAGTCCGGGGAAGACTGTACGGTTGCTAGGAGACAGCCTCGGCTTGTCTATACCGCCACGGAGTGAATGGGCGGGCTTTGTGTGTGCTGAGATTCAACGTAACGTCCTTCGGATTGGAAGCCCCGAAAACGCCGGAGCTTTGGGGGGTGTACGGAGCACCGTCACAGAGGAGGTAGGTCGGCTCCTTCCACCCGGTTCCTATTAGTTACTTCTATTGGTGACCTTAATCGAGCTCTGATTGAGCGCTGTGATTGGTTGTTGATTAGTAGGGCTGAGACCAGCTCTCCCTCATTGATATGAATGGAGGAAAGTGCTGAGGAGAAGTTGTCACAGTTCAGGGGGACAGTAGGTGTGCAGGGGGCAGAGCAGTGCCCTCCATACAGGCCAAGCCTATTGTTCTGGAGGACAGAGAAGCTTCTAGGGAGGTTGCAGACATTGTGACCCCCTCCCCCCCATAGGTACTTCAGGATCATTTACACCAAGTTCTCCAAAAAAAGTTTTTTTTACTCTCTACTATAAAACATATCCAATAAAAAGTTAGAAAAAATCTCCATCAGTTTAGGCCAATATGTATTCTGCTACATGTTTTTGGTAAAAAAAATCCCAATAAGCGTATATTGATTGGTTTGCGCAAAAGTTATAGCGTCTACAAACTATACGGGATAGATTTATTTATTCATTTATATATTTTTTACTAGTAATGGCAGCGATCAGTGACTTATAGTGGGACTGCGACATTGCGGTGGACAGTCGGACACTAACTGACACTTTTTGGGGACCAGTGACACTAATACAAAGATCAGTGCTAAAAATATGCACTGTCACTGTACTAATGACACTGACTGGGAAGGAGTTTACATCAGGCGATCAAAGGGTTAACTGTGTGCCTAGCCAGTGATTTACTAAACTGTGGGAGGTGCTTTTGCTAGGGGAAGGCATGTCACTAAGACCCCTTTCACACTGAGGCGCTTTTCAGGTGTTTTACCGATAAGAATAGCGCCTGAAAAGTGCCTCTCATGCCTCCCCAGTGTGAGAGCCCGAGTGCCTTCACACTGGGGCGGTGCGCGTGCAGGACGGGTAACTAAGTCCTGCAAGCAGCATCTTTGGGTTGGTTTAGGAGCGCTGTATACACTGCTCCCAAAACGTGCTTCGGCAGCGCCATAACACAGACGCTTTTAACCCTTTCTTCGTCCGCTAGCAGGGGTTAATAGTACCCCGCTAGTGGCCGAAATGCGCCACTAAAACGTCAGTAAAGTGCCGCTAAAACTAGCAGTACTTTACTGCTAACGCACCCACGCCCCAGTGTGAAAGTAGCCTAAAAGCATGTTACTGATTTATGTATTCTGAAAGCAAACCCTGTTGCTGTCAGAATAAACAGATCAGTGCTGCAGCTAAATGGCATTCCTGCAAAGCAAACACCGGTTAACAATAAAACATTAAAGGGATTGTAAAGGTTAGTTTCCTCTTTCTTTTTTTATAACAGCAAAACATGTTATACTTATCTCCTCTGTGGCACCGATCCTCCTCTTCTGGGCTCCCCCAGCGGCGCTTTTGGCTCCTCCTCTTCTCGAGTGCCCCATGGAGAGCCGCATTTCATGGGTGTACTCGTGGGGGTGCCCTCCCTGGTCCTGCTGCTGTGTCCATTGACACAGGCAGCAGGACTCTGCCCCGTCCCCGGCTCCCACGTCATTGGATTTGATTGACAGCAGTGGGAGCCAATGGCTCCTGCTGCTATCTATCCAATGAGGACCCAAGACAGCTGTCGGAGCTGCTGGGCTCGTCCCGGTCGCTGTAAAAATTGGGTTCAGGTAAGTTCAAGGGGGTCTCTGGGGGGCTGCTACACTACAAAGATTTTTCACCATAATGCATTAAGGTGAAAAGCCTCAAGGGTTTACAACCCCTTTAACTCAATAAAACAGCAACTTTTCTTTTATTGCAATCTGGCCAAAAAAGAGTAAAAAATATATGCCGAAGCATAGGGGCGATCAACCCTCTGACCACCCCTGCCCCAATGCTTCGGCACATACGCTCTTTTTTTTAAAGGAGTTGTAAAGGCAGAAGTTTTTTTATCTTAAAGTGGTTGTAAACCCACTTTTTAAACAAAGACCTACAGGTAAGCCTAGATTAAGGCTTACCTGTAGGTGCATGAAATATCTCCTTAACCTACACGGTTAAGGAGATATTTGTATGTAAATGCGGCGACGCTGACGTCACCCCATTCACAAATTCGGCTAGGTCGCAACATTCGACGACGTAGCCGAATTTGACAGCTCACGCGCGCATGCGCGGAGTCACGTCTTCGCCGCTCCGGCCAATCACAGCGCCGGATTGGCTGCAGCGGCGATACCCGGAAGTAACATTCCGGCTATCGCCGCAGCGATGGATGCGGCTAGAGGAGGGACACGGACGACTTTGGGGGCCCCGATCGAAGGTAAGTGGTACATAATGAGCTAGTATGCTAGTCATACTAGCTCATTATAGCTTTGTCTTGCAGGTTAGAAAAAAAAAACACAAAAGGGTTTACAACCACTTTAATGCATTATATGCATTAAGATAAAAAGCTTTCTGTGTGCAGCAGCCCCCCTAATACTTACCTGAGGTCCCGCTCTGTCCAGCGATGTCCACGAGTGTCTTAGATGTCCAAGATTCTCCCTCCTGATTGGCTGAGACACAGCAGCGGCGCCATTGGCTGCCGCTGCTGTCAATCAAAGTCAGCTAGCCAATCAGGGGAAATAGGGGCTGGGCCAGGACAGGGTTCCATGTCTGAATAGACACACGGAGCTGCTTTCTGTGGGGGCACTCAACAGGAGGGAGGGGCCAGTAGCACAGAAGAGGGACCCGAGAATCAGAGGGTTGGGGCTGCTCTGTGCAAAACCACTGCAACAGAGCAGGCAAGTATAACATATTTGTTTATTTTATTTTTTTTAAACCAGACTTTACAATCACTAACTGTGGTGGTGAAATCACCTCCTACAGCGCTGTAGTCACTGATTTATGTATTCTGAAAGCAAACCCTGTTGCTGTCCAAATAAACAGATCAGTGCTGCAGCTGAATGGCGTACCTGCAAAACAAACAATGGTTAACAATAAAACACTGTAACAATAAAACATTACAGTATAGTATACAGTACAGTAAAACCGTAAAAACAGAACATTAACTCAATAAAACAGCAAATATTTTTATTTTTATTTATTTTTTTGTTTATTTTTGTTTACTTTTTTTGTAACTGTAAAAAAATATTTAACGTTCCAGGCTAGGGTCTCTCAAAATGTGATAGCCAGTTTCCTGACTATCTACCATCTTTCAAGACCCTGTGTGAATGTATGCCTTAGGACGGAACCATACTGTACCCTATACTAATACTCTCCCAGTGTGTGGTAGCGACAGAAACAGTCCTGGATGCAGAGACCAGGTTGGCCAGGACAGGAGGGACAAAAATAGCGGGTGTCACACCTATATCTGTGCTTACTACAGACACGGCATCTTTTTTGGGGTGCTCTTTGGGTCGGGGTACTGTCATGTACCTGGGTGTATTTGAACCGGGATCTTCCTGGTCCCAAAGCTGCAGCCTTACCTGTTGCGCTACTGAGCAGATCTGGACTTTTGGAAATGTCCTCTCAGTGTTAAACATTACCTTGGACTCACTAGCCCCACCTGCTGCCAGCTGTGGACAATTTTCAATCAAAGCAGCCCTTAAAAAGGAAGTGATGCTATCTCTCAGCGCCCGTTTGTGTGGAATAGCTCCCTGGGTGTTGTGACTGCTTTTTGATCCTGATTTTCGTGTTGAACTTCTGCCTGAATTCCTGACTACTCTCCAGCCTGCTGATTTTGTACTTCACTGCCAGCTCGTGTATGACCTTTGCCTGCCTGACCACTCTCTGGATTTCGATCGTGTACCATTTTGCCTGATCTGTTGCCAACCTAATCTGCCTGACTACGTTTTCGCCTGAATCCTCAGCACACAAGTTCCACTTCGGACACTACCTATCACAGGTACCTTACATTACAAATGGGCCACAATGACAGTGGACCCTGCTGAGATTGTTAAGGCGATTTCACGTCAGGGACAATTGATTGGAGCTCATGAACAGCATCTTTCTTCCCTGGACGCCAAGTTAGATGAACTTTGTACTATGCTTAAATCTTGTTTGCCTGCTTCCTCTGCAACGGTCCAGACTCTGGATCCTACTCCTGCTACGATCCAACCCACCTCTTCTGTACCACCCAAACTTCCTAAGCCTGACAAATTTGGTGGTGATACTGAGGACTGCAGAGGCTTTTTAAATGTTTGCCGTTTGCATTTCCGCAACAACCCTGGGACCTTTAGCACTTCTTCTGCCAAAGTGACTTTTGTAATTTCCTTGTTAAAGGGGAAGGCCCTGGCCTGGGTCTCTCCTTATCTGGAACGCAATGATCCTGTGCTGCAAGACGCTGACAAATTTCTGGCTTCTCTCCAGACTGTATTTGACAAGCCAGATAGAGCTTCTGCAGCTGAGTACTCTCTCTTGGACATGCAACAAGGCACCAGGTCTGTGGCACAATATGCTATTGAGTTTCGTACCCTTGCTGCTGAGACTACTTGGGACTCAAGGGCATTACGTGCAGCCTTCCGAAAAGGTCTTGCAGATCGCATCAAAGACGAATTAGTCTATAAGGATTCCCCAGAAGACCTAGAGAAATTCATAGAGCTCTGTGTTCGTCTGGATGTCCGGTATCATGAAAGGTGCCAAGAGAGACTTAGAACTCGCAAGTTTCCTCGGCCAGTCTACCGTTTGGCCCCTAACTTCCAAGCACCACCTCAGCCAGAACCTGAAATCTCAGTTGAACCCCAGACACCTGTGGAACCCATGGATGTAAGCCGTCTCCACCTAACTGAGTCTGAGAAACAAAGGAGGCGTGCATTGGGCCTATGCCTATACTGTGGACTTAAAGGACATTTATTATCTGTCTGCCCTTCCCGTCCAGTAAAAGGCAGGGTCTAACCAGTGTTGGAGGAGCTGGCTTAGACCTTACAGGTATATCCTCCAAGACCAAGATTACCATTCCTGCAATTATCCATTTACCCTCTAAACTTGTCTCCTGTGAGGCTTTTGTGGATTCTGGAGCTGCTGGCATATTCTTGGACTACACTTTTGCTAAAAAAAATAATATCCCATTTGTTCCAAAATCTAGACCCCTGAACATTACCACCGTGAATGGACAACCCTTGGGAGATGGCATTGTAAAATTTGAGACTATAACAATCACCCTTCAGGTAGGCGTACTCCACAAAGAGGAAGTTGTCTTGTCTCTTATTGATTCTCCACTTCTGCCTGTTATCCTTGGTTACCCATGGTTACAACAACATAACCCTTCTTTTGATTGGGAAAATGGAGAACTAACCTCTTGGGGGTCGTTCTGTCATTCAAACTGTTTGTCTCAACCCAAAAGACTTCCTGCTTGTATGTTGGCTTCCGTGGCCATCCCACCTACCTTGCCTCATGAATACCATGCGTTTGCAGACGTATTTTGCAAGCAAAAGGCAGAGGTTTTACCTCCACATCGTTCTTTTGACTGTGCAATTAAATTGATTCCTGGAGCACCTCTTCCCAAAGGAAGGACCTATCCCCTGTCTTTGCCTGAACAAAAATCCATGGAGGAATACGTAAAAGACAACTTGGAAAGAGGTTTTATCCGACCCTCTTCTTCTCCAGTAGGGGCAGGTTTTTTCTTTGTTGAAAAAAAAGATGGGGGTCTTCGACCATGCATAGACTATCGAGGGTTAAATCAAATCACTGTAAAAGACTCCTACCCTTTGCCTCTCATTCTTGAACTGTTTGATGTACTTAAGGCCTCATGCCCACGGGCGTTTTTTCAGCCGCGTTTTTGAGCGTTTTTTACAGCTTAAAAACGCCTGTCCATGTTAGTCTATAGCTTCATGCCCACCTAGGCGTTTTTGAGCTGTAAAGAGCATAGGCGTTTGTAAGCTGTAAAAAAAACCCAGGGCCAGTGCGTTCCTCAGCGTCAGAACTAGGCAGGAAAAAACGCGAGCGTCAAAAAACGCGCACTAACGCGCACTAACGCGCAAAAAACGCGCACTAACGCGCGGTCGCGTTTTTAGCTCCGACGTTTTTTTTTTTGTTTTTTTTTCAAAAAAAAAATAAAAAAAAAAAAAATATATTTACAATAACATGGACAGGCGTTTTTAAGCTGTAAAAAACGCTCAAACGCAGCTGTAAAAACGCCAGTGGGCATGAGGCCTAAGGGGGCTGTTATCTTCTCCAAGCTAGACCTACGAGGGGCTTATAATCTAATTCGAATTAAAGACGGGGACGAGTGGAAGACAGCATTCAACACTCGTAATGGACATTTTGAATATCTGGTTATGCCATTTGGGTTGTGTAACGCCCCTGCTGTCTTCCAACGTTTCATGAATGAAATTTTTCATGATTTCAGCAACAGTTTTGTGATCATCTACTTGGACGACATTTTAATCTTTTCCAAGACTCATCTAGAGCACATCTCGCATGTAAAGCAGGTATTGCAACGACTGAGAGAAAACCATCTTTACGCGAAGATTGAGAAATGCAGTTTCCATCAAAGCCGTATTCCTTTCCTTGGATACATTATAAGTGCTGCCGGTTTCCAAATGGACCCTCAAAAACTTTCCGCTGTCTTGCAATGGCCCCAGCCGACCACTTTAAGAGGGCTCCAAAGCTTTCTAGGGTTCGCAAATTACTACAGACGCTTCATCAAAGGTTTTGCCTCCATTGCGGCCCCCCTTACTGCTATGACTAAGAAAGGTACAAATTGCAAGGTATGGTCCTCAGAAGCAGAATTGGCTTTCCAGCAATTAAAAGACATGTTCAGCAAAGCTCCAATTCTTCAGCATCCAAATCCCGATCTCCAGTACATAGTTGAGGTTGATGCCTCTGAGGTAGGAGCAGGTGCCGTGCTCTCCCAGAGACAGCCTAAGTCTGGTAGAATCCATCCAGTAGCATTTTTTTCTAGAAAGTTTTCTCCAGCGGAGATGAATTACGATGTTGGGAATCGAGAACTACTGGCCATCAAATTGGCATTGTCTGAATGGCGACATCTTCTGGAAGGGGCTCCCAAACCTTTTTCTATCCTCACTGACCATAAAAACCTACTGTACCTTCAGACTGCAAGACGTTTGAACTCACGTCAGGCTCGATGGGCTCTGTTTTTCTCCTGTTTTAATTTTGTTCTTTCTTATGTTCCTGGGCATAAAAACAAGAAAGCCGATGCTCTTTCCAGACAGTTTGCTACCTCTGAAGAAGACCAACCTACCGAGCAGTATATAATCCCACCTCACAAAATTGTCGCACAGATCTCTACGGCTCTTTCCCAACAGTTACAAGAAACCCAGAATTGTGTTCCCCAAGGCTTGAAGATACCACCAGGTCGCCTGTTCGTAGCCCCTAGCCTCAGAAAACCTGTACTCCTCTGGGCACATGATGGTGTTTTATCTGGTCATCCTGGTGTCACCATCACTCTTAAGACCTTGCAGCGTCATGTCTGGTGGCCTCATATGAAAAGGGATGTTACTGACTATGTGGCTGCCTGCCCAACTTGTGCTGCTAATAAAGTACCCCGTACATTGCCTACTGGACTGTTACAACCACTTTCAGCACCTCGTCAGCCTTGGACCCATTTGACTATGGACTTCATTACAGACTTACCCAAGTCCGAGGGTATGACTGCTATATGGGTCATAGTGGATCGCTTTTCAAAAATGTCTCATTTTGTGCCGCTCCCGGGATTACCTACAGCGGAAGCACTGTCTACTCTCTTCCTTTCCCATATTGTGAGATATCATGGCATACCTACCAATGTCGTCTCAGACCGCGGATCCCAGTTTGTTTCCCGATTCTGGAGAGCGTTCTGCAAGAAACTGGGAGTAACGCTTTCACTCTCTACCTCACATCACCCTCAAACAGATGGTCAAACCGAACGCATAAACCAGACCCTAGAAACCTATCTTCGACATTATGTCAATGCCTTACACTCCAACTGGTCTGAGTATTTGCCTTTAGCTGAGTTCGCCATTAATTCCCGTTGGCACAGTGCTCTTCATACCACACCATTCTACGCAGCCCTAGGCTATCACCCTCAGACTTTTCCCCTACTTCAGCCTTCTTCTGGTGTACCAGCAGCAGATCAGCGGGTTAAAAATATTCTGCTACATTGGAAAAAGATTCGCTTATTACTACGGAAGTCAGCAGGCAAGTATGCACTTTTTTCCAACAAACGAAGACGCCATATACCTCCATATGTGGTGGGGGACAGAGTTTGGCTATCAACCAAATATGTGAGACTGAAACAACCTTCTACCAAATTGGGCCCTCGATTCATTGGTCCTTACAGAATTATTGCTCGAGTCGGGCCAGTCTCCTATCGGTTGAAATTACCCTCCTCTCTCCGAATTCATCCTGTGTTCCACGTTTCCCTCCTCAAAAAAGCAATTTTCAATCGCTACTCCAGAACGCAACAGCTACCTCCTCCTGTTCTTGTTGATGGACAAAATGAGTTTGAAGTCTCCAAGATTCTTGATTCTAGAAGACAGGGTCGTGGCCTTCGGTATCTGGTTCATTGGAAGGGATATCCTGTCACAGACCGTTCCTCGGTTCCAGCCAAAGATCTGCATGCCCCTTCTCTTATTCGAGACTTCCATGCCTCCTTTCCCACTAAGCCCCGCTAGGCCCCCGGAGGGGTCCACTGGGGAGGGGGCCCTGTCATGTACCTGGGTGTATTTGAACTGGGATCTTCCTGGTCCCAAAGCTGCAGCCTTACCTGTTGCGCTACTGAGCAGATCTGGACTTTTGGAAATGTCCTCTCAGTGTTAAACATTACCTTGGACTCACTAGCCCCACCTGCTGCCAGCTGTGGACAATTTTCAATCAAAGCAGCCCTTAAAAAGGAAGTGATGCTATCTCTCAGCGCCCGTTTGTGTGGAATAGCTCCCTGGGTGTTTTGACTGCTTTTTGATCCTGATTTTCGTGTTGAACTTCTGCCTGAATTCCTGACTACTCTCCAGCCTGCTGATTTTGTACTTCACTGCCAGCTCGTGTATGACCTTTGCCTGCCTGACCACTCTCTGGATTTCGATCGTGTACCATTTTGCCTGATCTGTTGCCAACCTAATCTGCCTGACTACGTTTTCGCCTGAATCCTCAGCACACAAGTTCCACTTCGGACACTACCTATCACAGGTACCTTACAGGTACTAGGGAGGACTTCTGGAAAATGCAGCTGACTCACTGCATCTGGATTGTGAAATTGGGCCACAGCACCTTCTGTAAACAAAAGGGCCTTATGGCCAACTAAGTACGACCCCATCATCTGGTCATGGAAGTCCACCCCTCCCATGTTAAGGTTGTAGTCGTGGCCAGAGAAGGGCTTCTCAACAACACCAGTCACCGTTGCAATTTGGACTGTCTTATCTGTGTGAATGGAAGACAGGACGAAAACATCTCGCTTGTTATCCACCTCACTGCAAGCAATTCTCTATTTTTAAAGAAGGCTCTCTCCCCCCTTCTGATTCGGGAATTTACAAGCTATTGGGGGGGAGCCCCGGCGATTAGGTTGCACTGTGCCAGATGCGCGAATTCCAAATTCAAAAAGGTGATTAAAAAGTGGCACACTTGTATAATAATTGTCCACGTACAAGTGGTACCCCATTCAGAATAAGGGTGACACCAGGTCCCAAACAATCTTGCCGCTGCTTCCTATGTAATCTGGGCAGTCACGGGGCCCAACGCTTTTCCCTCGTAAATACAGAAACTCCATGTATAGCCTGTTGCCCTCTCACAGAGCTTATACATTTTGACTCCATATCTGGCACGCTTGCTGGGGAGAAACAGTCTGAAAGCAGGGTGGCAAGAAAACGTAATGAGGGACTCATCCATGCAGACAGCTTGTTGGGGCGTATACAAGGCTGCAAATTACTGTTTCAAGTGATTTACGAGGGGCCAAATTTTGTGGAGCCGATGATATCCAGGGTCACCCCGGGGACGACAGAGTTCATTGTCATTGAAGTGCATAAACCACATGATATGCTTGTATCTAGCCCTGGTCATGGCAGCAGAGAACACGGGCATATAATGAATTGGGTCAGTGGACCAATATGGCCGCAACTCATTCTTTTTAGTAATGCCCATAATGAGGGAAAGGCCCAGAAAAATCTTAAAATCGGAAACAGTGATACGTTTCTACGCAAATTGTCTGGCAGGGTTCAAATGTGGGTTTGTGGAAATAAATTGATTGGCATATAAATTGCTTTGGTCCACAATAGATCTGTACAGATCTTGCGTGAAAAAAAGCTAAAAAAAACAAGGGGAGGTAAATCTGCTGTTTCCAACTAAAATCCAGGTTGGGCAGTGAATGGGGGAAGTATGGACACTGCAGAATTTGTGGGCTCCCAGTCAGGAAAATCAAGCGCAGCGGGAACGGCACTATGGGCTCTACGTGCCTGTGTTTGAATTCTTGGTGGCTGTGGGACACTACTTGTGCTAGCTACCGCACCAGCTTGAGCTTCACTTATGAGACTCACCACGTGACTAAGTGTTACGGCAGAGCCGTTTTGTTTATGACCAGGATGTACTATGCTGCTGGTGCTCGCCAGCTCGCCAAAAGGTAGGCACTAATACTGGCACTCTGCTGCATATCGGAATCCTCATGCAATTGTAGCACCTCAGCAACCGGGGGAACGGGGTTGGGTACGCCTGACCTTAGCAGGGATCTCTACTTTCGTCGTCAGAGCTATCTGTCAGGGTTCTGCTGCTCTCTACAGGTTCGTATACTGAGCCTGATTATGACAGTGAGGACTCCCCATCGCTCTCATCGGTCATGCTCAGAATCCTGTAGGCCTCTTCAATAGTGTACCTTTGGTTTGACATTTTGGCCAAAAAAATTACATTTAAAAATTTAAATGACAAATAACAGGTACCTAGTGTGACTCACAGGTAAAAAAGCACCTGGCTGTCAAGGACTGTTTGAACCGCTACAAATACTATTTACCTTTACCAGAGATCAGGCCTGACACTGCTAACGCTGCAGTTTTTTGTGTACTGTGTATCAGAAGTGGCAGTGATCTATTGACACTGCATTTGTTGGGGGTTGGGGGGGGGGGGGGTTAAACGCAGGTGCGGCAGGTGTCGGGGCTGGTCCTGCTAACACTGCGTTTTTGGGAACACTATACTATGGGGGACGCTAGTATGGTTCTGATCTGATCATCCGTCCCGGTCATCCGATCCGATGTTCTCCCCTCCGAGGCAGGCAGTTGAGGGAGGGAATGATGGCTCCCACTCGACTCCATACCATTGGATGACGGGAGCGACTTTAAACGTTGCTTCCGCCCAACGGCCTTAAAGGGACTTTTTTTTATTTTTTTTTGTTTTTAAGTGTAAATGTGAGATCTGAGGTCCTTTTTTGATCCCAAATCTCACATTAAAGAGGACCTGTCATGCTTTTTTTCTATTACAAGGGATGCTATCTGCTGCCATAACCCCGGTATTTAACATCAAAGGACCGAAGTATAACGACGGCGGGCGGTACGGAAGTGGTTAAAGTGATAATAAAGACTTTCTTTTTTTTAAAACAAACATGTCATACTCACCTGCTCTGTGTTGTAGTTTTGCACAGAGCAGCTCCGGTGTTTTTTGAAGGGACAGTGTAAAAATAAAAAATAAAAAAAGTAAAATAAATAATAAAAAAACTTTTTTTTTTTAAAGCACCCCATCTCTCCATGCTCGCGTGCAGAAGTGAACGCATACGTAAGTCACGCCAGCATATATAAACAGTGTTCACACCACACATGTGAGGTATCACCGCGATCATTAGAGCGAGAGCAATAATTCTAGCAAAAGACCGCCTCTGTAACTCAAAACTGGTAACCTGTAGAAATTTTTAAACGTCGCCTATGGAGTTTTATAAGGGTCAAAGTTTGTCGCCATTCCACGAGCGGGGGCATTTTTGAAGCATGACATGTGGGATAACAATTTACTCGGCGTAACATTATCTTTCACAATATAATTATTTATATTATTCAAAAAAGTGTATTTTTTCCCCAAAAAATTGCGTTTGTAAGACCGCTGCTCAAATACGGTGTGACATAAAATATTGCAACGCCATTTTATTCTCTATGGTGTCTGAAAAAAATAAAAATAATAATGTTTGGGGGTTCTAAGCAATTTTCTAGCAAAAAAAAATACAGATTTTAACTTGTAAACGCCAAGTGTAAAAAAATAGGCCTGGTCCTTAAGGGTAGATTTAGACGCGTTTCTAAATCTCCCTTGCCTGTGAAGCCCAACCCACGTTCAGATCGCGCTTCAGAGGCTTCTGACAGGCAGCGAGGAAGTGATACAATGCCACCTCACCACCTGTTTTTACCCCTTCTTTGCTGACAAATGGGCCGCAGCAGTGCTTCCCCTTTGACTTGAATGTGTAGTGTTCAGCAAGCTTGCCGCCCACCAATCGCTCTATGTCAGGTCACCTTTGCCGCGGACTTGAAGTGAAGCATCGCAGTTGCGGCATGTAAAAATTCCCTTTTCTGCCAATTCCAGCTTAAGAGGGGGTGGTTGGCGGGTGGGGAAAAGCAGCTCAACCGTGCATTTTTGCCACCCCCCCAATTGCAAGTCTAAACAAGGCCTTAATGTTACACTTTGTGTACACTGTGCTATACTTTATATCTTTTAAACTGCTATACCTTGTACACTGCTATACATTATATAATTTTTTTGGCTGTATGTTCAAACTCTAAAACTCTACACATTGCAAGTTGTGTATGCCATGCCGCTATGCTCTCCACACTGCACTGTATAATTTATACTACATGCTTCACCATTCTACATTGCACTGTATATTCTGCTACTGTCCACTGTGCTGTGCAATATATATACCGTACTTCACAATGCCTCACTCTGTACACTGTGTTGAACATTATATGCTCCACATTTCACATTTTACTTACATACTTATACTTGTATTAACTCCTTCATGCCAACGTAATGCAAATATGCGGCCTTCAGCTTGAAGAGGTTGTACTGGGGTGATGCATGCAGCTGCACGCATCACACCGGTACTGTTTTCTAGAGCCGGCGGTCGGCTTTCTTGAGATAACAACCGATGCGGCTTGCAGCTAAGCAGCCCCTCAGCTGTTTTCCCAAGTGACGGGAGGAGACATCCTCCTGCCGCCTTCTGCGGCTCGCCCGGGCTCTCCCGTCCCACCGGGAAGCCCGAGCGAGCAGCCGGTGCGTTCACCGGCTGGCCAGGGACCCGAACAAAGCCGGAATCGGCTTCAATCAGGTCTCAGATCTAGTTTACTGAAGACTTACATGCGCCAAATTTAAAAAAAGAACAGTATTCAAAACTGCCAAACTTAGCGTTTTAAATGCTTTTAAATGCAAAGGAGGGATTTATAGACCCCAGATCTGTCCATAAAGAGTACCTGTCACTGCCTATTCCTGTCACAAGGGATGTTTACATTCCTTGTGACAGCAATAAAAGTGATCAAGATTTTATTTAAAGGGACAGTGTAAAAATCTAAAAAAGTGAATTAAAATAAATAAGAAAAAAATAATTAAAGTGCCCCATCCCTCCGTGCTCGCCCGCAGAAGCAAACGCATACGTTAGTCGCACGCAAATGTAAACAGTATTCAAACCACACATGTGAGGCATCGTCACGATCGCAAGAGCGCAGCGAGAGCCATAATTCTACCGCAAACCCTTCCCTGTAACGCTAAACTGGTAACCCGTAGAAAGTGTTGCCTATGGAGATTTTTAAGTACTGTAGTTTGTCGCCATTCCACGAGTGTGCACACTTTTAACCACTTCAATACAGGGCTTTTTGTACCTATTCAATATCGGGCCTATTTTGGCACTTCTCTCCTACATGTACAAATCATCATTCTTTTGCTAGAAAATTACTCAGAACCCCCAAACATTATATATGTTTTTTTTAGCAGACACCCTAGGGAATAAAATGACGGTCATTGCAACATTTTTTCTTGCACAATATTTGCGCAATAATTTTTCAAGCGCCTTTTAAAAAAAAAAAAAATGGTTTCATGAATTAAAAAATAACAAAACAGTAAAGTTAGCCCAATTTTTGGGGAAAATATGAAAGATAATGTTACGCTGAGTAAATAGATACCTAACATGTCACGCTTTAAAATTGCGCACACTCATGGAATGGCGCCAAACTTTGGTACTTAAAAATCTCTATAGGCGACGCTTTAATTTTTTTTACAGGTTACCAGGTTAGAATTACAGAGGAGGTCTAGTGCTAGAATTGTTGCACGCGCTCTAACGCACGCGGCGATACCTCACATGCGTGGTTTGAACAGCGTTTACATATGTGGGCGACTTGCGTGTGCATTCGCTTCTGATCGCGAGCTACCGGGGACAGGGGCGTTTTAATATTTTTTTTTATTTTTTTTTATTTTTTTTTACTTATATTTTTATTTTTTTTTACAATGATTTTACTTTTATTTATTTTTTTTGATCACTTTTATTCCTATTACAAGGAATGTAAACATCCCTTGTAATAGGAATGTGTGTGACAGGTTCTCTTTATTGAGAGATGCGGGGTCAATAAGACCCCACATCTCTCCTCCAGGCTGGAAAGCATGAGATCAGTGAATTTTTTTTCACTGATCTCATACTTGCAGCCGCAATGGCGGCTTTGTTTACATTTGAGACCCGGGCGTGAAGTCATCACATCGCGCCCGGGCCTCCGACGATCATAGAGATGACTGGTGACCATCTCTATGCTCATCAGATGACCCCACCAACGACGCCGGAAGATTCGCTCCGGGTCCCCGATCGCACAGGGGAGCCCGGAGAAGCACCGGATGGCGGCGGGAGGGGGGGGTGTCCCCTCCCGCCGCCTATAAGAACGATCAAGCGGCGGAACCGCCGCTATGATCGTCCTTATTGTGCACAGAATCGCCGACACTTCAAAAAGATATCTGAATGATGCCTCTAGCTGCAGGCATCATTCAGATATCCCCCTACAAAGCCGAGGACGTCATATGACGTCCACCCAGGATGGGAGATCCCATCTGTGGACGTCATTTGACTATGGCTGGGTAGGGAAGTGGTTAAAACATGATATGTTGGGTATCTATTTACTTGGCGTAACATTATCTTTCATATTATACAAAAAGATTGTGCTAACTTTACTGTTTTTTTTTTAAATTCATGACAGTGTGACATAAAAGATTGCAAAGATTGTCATTTTATTCTCTAGGGTCTCTTCTAAAAAAAATATTTATAATGTTTGGGGGTATTAAGTAATTTTCTAGCAAAAAATATGGATTTTAACTTGTAAGCAATAAGTGTCAGAAAAAGGCTTAGGCATGAAAAGTTATCTTCAAAGACCTTTCTTTTACCAAATAAGGCCACCTTCCCTGGTATATAAACAAATCCATAAATACATTTAACTGTCCCCCCTACAGTTTAAGTTTACTAGTTTAACATAAGCCACGTTCAGAAGACATATTCATAATAATAAAAAGCCAGAAGCCCTCTGGACAAGCAGTATAGAATCCAGTATGAGCTCTCTGGTAACATTCTTTCTGTATAATAAATTAACAAGTGGTCCAAGGTACATGACTACTTGTTGAGGTGGAATTAAACCCAATAACAAAAAAGTTATATGTTGCAATTTCTTGGATACAGTGGCTGTATTAGTTTTACTTTTTTAAGGCCTTTTATTTTTTTTTCACCTGGTAATCTGATAAGTCTGTTATTTTTCAACTTCAATACACCCCCTTCCTTCCCAGACCAATTTTCAGCTTTCAGCGCTCTCGCACTTTCAATGACAATTGCGCGGTCATGCTACACTGTACCCATATGAAATTTTTATCATTTTGTTCGCACAAATAGAGCTTTCTTTTGGTGGTATTTATTCATGACTCATTTTTTTATTTTTTGCGGTATAAGCAAAAAAAGAGCGGAAATTTGAAAAAAAAAACAATATTTTCTTCTTTCTATTTTAAAAGAAATCCAATAAAATCTAATTTTGTCAGAAATTTAAGCCAAAATGTATTCTGCTACATGTTTTTGGTAAAAAAATTCCCGTTAAGTGTATAATAATTGGTTTGTGTGATCACGGACATATGTACGCAAATGATCATGTACAGATGTGCGCAGGAGATCACGGACATATGTGTTCAAATGATCATTGGGACATATGATTTTACTGTTACATATGTGGGAGACAGGTGTTTTCACTATGTGGGGACATGTGTGTGGGCATGTGGGGGACATGTGTTTTGGGGGACATGTGTGTTTACTGTGTGTGTTTTACATTGTGGGGACACTAGGCTGGTGATCATTGAGTAAAAAGCTGTAAAAAACAGCTCATACTCACTGATCACCAGCCGGGCTGCAGAGATCCGCTCTCCTCTTCTCGCCGACAACTTCTGTGTGAGGAGAGCTGATTGCCTAGCAACCGGCTCTCTGTTTACATCACATGACGGCTGTGATTGGACACGGCCGTCATGTGATCAGGAGGGCCAATCACAGAGCCCTCCTGCTGATCTATGATGCGCCGTGTCCGGATGAGGGATGTTCCTGAACGTCCACTATGAAGGAAAGAGCGCCCACCCGGCCGTATATGTACAGTGGCTGGGTGGGAAGTGGTTAATACACCAAGCTGTCCAAAAAAAGCTTCAGTTAGGCTTCATGTACACAGGACATTGTTCAATTGGATTCAGCTTGACAGCTAGAAACCAGTGTCTAAAAACAGCCGTTTAGCTGTGTTTACATGCCGCGTTTGCGTCTAGAAGCATTTGAAAAAAAGTTGTTTTTTTTTTTGTTTTTTTTTTAAATGACCAAAAACGACAAACGGATATAAACAAAACGCGGGTTACCACGTTTAGCTGCATTTTAGATGCGTTTGTCGTCTGAAACGTCGGAAACTTTGGTGTCTGAACTAATTTTTTTGCCTTAAAAAAAGGCCTGTAAACACAACTGCCTAAAAACGACCTGTGTACATGTACACATACAGTGGGGATTGAAAGTTTGGGCACCCCAGGTAAAAATGTGTATTAATGTGCATAACAAAGCCAAGGAAAGATGGAAAAATCTCCAAATGGCATCAAATTACAGATTAGACATTCTTATAATATGTCAAAAAAAGTTAGATTTTATTTCCATCATTTACACTTTCAAAATGGCGTCTGCAAAAGTTTGGGCACCCAGCTAAATTTATAGCATGCACTGCCCCCTTTGCAAAGCTGAGACCTGCCAGTGTCATGGATTGTTCTCAATCATCGTCTGGGAAGACCAGGTGATGTCAATCTCAAAGATTTTAAATGGCCAGACTCATCTGACCTTGCCCCAACAATCAGCACCATGGGTTCTTCTAAGCCAGGGATATGCAATTAGCGGACCTCCAGCTGTTGCAGAACTACAATTCCCATGAGGCAGAGCAAGACTCTGACAACCACAAGCATGACACCCAGAGGCAGAGGCATGATGGGACTTGTAGTTTTGCAACAGCTGGTGGTCCGCTAATTGCATATCCCTGTTCTAAGCAGTTGTCTAGAAAACTGAAACTGAAAATAGTTGACGCTCACAAAGCTGGAGAAGGCTATAAGAAGATAGCAAAGCGTTTTTAGATGTCAATATCCTCTGTTCGGAATGTAATTAGGAAATGGCAGTCATCAGGAACAGTGGAAGTTAAAGCAAGATCTGGAAGACCAAGAAAAATATCAGACAGAACAGCTCGCAGGATTGTGAGAAAAGCAATTTAAAACCCACGTTTGACTGCACGATCCCTCCAGAAAGATCTGGCAGACACTGGAGTTGTGGTACACTATTCCACTATAAAGAGATACTTGTACAAATATGGTCTCCATGGAAGAGTCATCAGAAGAAAACCTCTTCTACGTCCTCACCACAAAAATCAGCGTTTGAACTTTGCAAATGAACATATAGACAAGCCTGAGGCATTTTGGAAACAAGTTCTGTGGACCGATGAGGTTAAAATAGAACTTTTTGTCCGGAATGAGCAAAGGTACGTTTGGAGAAGAAGGGCACAGAATTTAATGAAAATAACCTCTGTCCAACTGTTAAGCATGGGGGTGGATCAATCATGCTTTGGGATTGTATTGCAGACAGTGGCACAGGGAACATTTCATGAGTAGAAGGAAAAATGGATTCAATAAAATTTCAGCAAATTTTGGATGGTAACTTGATGCCATCTGTGAAAAAGCTGAAGTTAAAGAGAGGATGGCTTCTACAAATGGATAATGATCCTAAACACACCTCAAAATCCACGGGGGATTACATCAAGAGGCGTAAACTGAAGGTTTTGCCATGGCCTTCACAATCTCCTGACCTCAACATTATTGAAAACCTATGGATAGACCTTAAAAGAGCAGTGCATGACAGACAGCCCAGAAATCTCAAAGAACTGGAAGACTTTTGTAAGGAAGAATTGGCAAAGATGCCTCAAACAAGAATTGAAACACTCTTGGCTGGCTACAAAAAGCATTTACAAGCTCTGATACTTGCCAAAGGGGGCAGTACAAGATATTAACTCTGCAGGGTGCCCAAACTTTTGCAGACGCCATTTTATTGTTTTCTGTAATTTTGAAAGTGTAAATGATGGAAATAAAATCTAACTTTTTTTGACATATTATAAGAATGTCTAATCTGTAATTTGATGCCATTTGGAGATTTTTCCATCTTTCCTTGGCTTCGTTATGCACATTAATACACATTTTTACCTGGGGTGCCCAAACTTTCGATCCCCACTGTAAGATAACATTGAATGCGTTCAGGGGCAGTTGAAAAAAGTGTCCAACTGCCTCTGAACATCCGTTTAGCAGCAGCAGTGTACATGGGGCCTTAGGGTTGAGATAAACCATTTATCACTGACAGGAGCGCTTACGTTTGTCAGTTTTTATTTATTTTTGTAAAAAAAAAAAATCTAAAGGAAAAACAATTTTTTTTCTCCTGTAACTGCTTATAAAGTGTTCGCTGGAGTTCAGCGGGGGAAGAAGATCCCCCTACTAGCTGTCAAAACTCATGGTGGGCTTTTTGTATTTGCACTTACATTTTTGACATGTCCCCATTTCTAAATAATGCATTTTCTCACCATTATTTTGCTTCTAAATTCCTTGTTACTCCAGTATTGTCCTTGTTCTATCACTAGAAATGTTTTAAATTGTACGTACCCACCTTTTTGTTGAAGGCATGCCTAAGCAAAGTGATAGATTCATAAATTTTGTATAGCGTAATTACAGGCTCATTACATCAGTCGTACAATAGAGCTTCAGATAGGGTTGCATTCTTCTAAATGGAATTAAATCTAAGCTTGGCAGAACACTTCCAGCTTCCGTAATAATATCTCAGTTCCTTGGCTAGGACTCCGTGACAGAGCTGAAGGTTGTAGGAAAAAACATCCCACCGAGTAGGTAAGTCATTTTATTTATTTGTTTTACTTTTTTTTTTTTTTTTTTAAGTTCTTTATGTGGAATCCTATGGCAATTCCTCACGAGAAATCATCAAATTCGGAGTACATCACATTAGGTGATAGAATGGAGAATAGGCAAAATACATCCAGAATTCCCGGCAATGTGTTTAAGGAAACCAACCACAGCAAATTATGAATCAATTTGTTTTAATTTAAAATATGGTACTTATTCCTAATGTAACATTCCTTTAGTTCTTAGAAAATCCAGTGTTTTGGAGGTCACTGCACTTCCCTGTATGTTTTATAAGAGCTATTTTTTTTTATGTTTTAGACCAGTGTCTCTTAATATTATTTTATTTAATTTAATTACTGTAACATCAGAGAATTCTAAAGTGCCTTTGATGAATTTTTGTATATCTGAACCCCCCCATCATTTTATTTTTCTGCCAGTAGCCACTAAATCTACCATCTAAAGGTCTATACATGTTTTCCAAAATCGTACCTATTGGAGTGTGTTTCTGTATATTTACAAGAAGTTGTAAACTGTTATTTTTAAATATAATAATCTATCTAAATTTTTCTAAATGAACAAACATGTAGTAGTATTGTACATACTGTATTTCCATATAATCTTTGGAGGAAGACTTTTCTAATTTAGTTTAGGCATCAAATAACCTTTTTAGGTGCAATTTTCTCTGGGGTGTGGGGAAATCTTTAAAAAGAAGACCAATTGCTAGTGTATTAGGTCTGGAATCAGGTCAAGGTTAAAATGGAAGCAACTGTTAAGCTGTTATTTTGAGTTTATTTTAGGACTCGATTACTGTAGGTGGGCTTATTTTTGTCTACATTTGATGTACATTTAAAGTGCATTTGATTCTCAAGTCTGTAGATTCCATGTTTACCTGTGCAGAGTGGTTGATCACTCTGAGGTTGCATTTGACCCTCTGCATTAAACGCATGCATTTAAGTATGTTGCATTCAAATTCATAATGCAGTGTTGATATATGAAAACATTATCAAACAAAAGCTATGGAAAGCGACGGCCAGATGTGAATGGCCAGGGCCTATCAGTTTATATAGCTTGGAGGGAGTAGTTAATTAACCACTTGCTTACTGGGCACTTGAACCCCCCTCCTGCCCAGACCAATTTTCAGCTTTCAGCACTCTCACTCTTTGAATGACAATTGCGCGGTCATACAACACTGTACCCAAATGACATTTTTGTAATTTTTTTGGCCACAAATAGAGCTTTCTTTTGGTGGTATTTGATCACCTCTGCGGTTTTTATTTTTTGTTAAAAAAAAAAAAAATAGACCGAATAAAATAAATAAATAATACAAAACCCTTTTTGTATTTTGTTATAAAATTTTGCAAACGGGTAATTTTCCTCCTTCATTGATGTACGCTGATGAGGCTGCACTGATGGGCACCGATAGGCGGCACTGATGGGCTGCACTGATGGGCGGCACTGGTGGGCACTGAGAGGTGGCACTGATGGGTGGCACTGAAGGGCATTGATAGGTGGCACTGGTTTGCACTGAGATTTGGCACTAATAGGTGGCATTGATAGGTGGCAGTGATGGGCACTGATGGGTGGCAATGATGGGCACTGATCAGTACTGGTAGGTGACATTGATAGGAAGCACTGCTAGGTGGCACTGATGAGGCACTGACTAGCAACACTGGTGGGCATTGCTAGGTGGCAGTGATGGGCATTGATAGGTGGTACTGATTGGCACTGGTGGTCACTGTGGGCACTGGCAGGTGGCACTGGCAGGGGGGTACTTGTGTCCACCAATGAGGCAGAATTGCCTCTTCCACTGGGGACCGATGTCTCTCACTCAGCAGCCGGTGATCGGCTTTTTTTTCTCCTCACGCTGTCAGCGCGAGGAGAAAAAAAACGATTACCGAGCTTTGTTTTGATCACGTGATCAGCTGTCATTGGCTGACAGCTGATCACGTGGTAAGGAGACGGGACCGACCCCTTACTCGGATCCGTGATCACCCGAATCTCAGTGACTCGGTGATCACAGCGTGTGCCCTGCAGGGGCGAGCGGGGAGCACGCAAAGGGGATGCCGTCTATTGACGGCCTCCCGGATTTTCAGGTCCGCGCTGAAGCCGTCATTTGGCTATAGCGCGGGCCTCAAGTAGTTAATATAACGTTTTCTGTATTAAAGGATAAAGGTAAAAAATATAAATGCACATATTATTGCAGAAAAAAGTGTGCATTTGTTAATTTTGTTTTAGTTTTTTTCCCCAGGAGTCTGCAAAGCACTGTGCATAGCTCACAATTGCAATGTCAGGCTCCTGCAGACAAGTCCTCCAGCTTTCTTGCCCATACCTCTATATGCCCGTACAGGCTTTCTGTTTGAAAGATGGAGGAAGCATTAATGGACTACAAGGGTGCTCATCGGTGGGATGTATTGGAGCATGTTACACGTTACACTTTAAATATATCCTGCTCAAGAAGTGAACTTAACCTTTAATTTCGTTACTTAAGGCCCTTTCACACGGGGCGGATCAGTCATGATCCGCCCCGTGAAGCTCCGCTTGCTCAGCGGGGATCGCTCCGTTGATCCCCGCTGAGCCGGCGGATGACTGGGCGGTCCGCGCACACTGTGCAGGGACCGCCCTGTCAGAGCTCCGCTCTCCCCTATGGGGAATCGGATGACGACGGACCGTAGAGTCCGTTGTCATCCGATCCGCTCCGCCGACGGAAGGAATAATAGAGTTTACCTCCGTCACACTTTGGCGGAGCGGATGTCAGCGGACATGTCACCGCTGACATCCGTGCCTCCATAGGGTTACATGGAGCGTCCGTGCAGGTCCGCCTAAAAAACTGACAGGCGGACCTGAACGGACCCTCCGTGTGAAAGGGGCCTAACTCGTTTTGATTCAGTTAACATTTGTTTTTTTTAAACTATCAATTTAACTAGAAAACATGCTTGTGGTGGGTATGTCCTTGATAAAAAAAAATGCCCAGAGTTGGATCAGGAATGGCAAAAAAATACATAAATACATTCACAATTGCACGTAAAAAGCATAATTTATTTTGTACAGAACCACAACATACTCTGTACCAGAAATTACATTTTAGTGTGATTATTAGGCCTCATGCCCACGGACGTTTTTACAGCCGCGTTTTTGAGCGTTTTTTACAGCTTAAAAACGCCTGTCCATGTTAGTCTATAGCTTCATGCCCACCTAGACGTTTTTAAGCTGTAAAAAAAAACCAGGACCAGTGCGTTCCTCAGCGTCGGCGTTAGGCATAAAAAAACCTGAAGCGTCAAAAAACGCGCAAAAACGCAGCGATTCCGTTTTTAAGCTCCGACGTTTTTTTTTTTTTTTGAAAAAAATAAATAAAAATATTTATACAATAACATGGACAGGCGTTTTTTAAGCTGTAAAAAACGCAGCTGTAAAAACGTCCGTGGGCATGAGGCCTAAATAGTAGCAATATAGAAAAGAAATTGTACTTTTATGTCTACAATAAAAATAGGGGCATATGTATAAAGCAGTGAATGTCACATTTCACCAAACATTTATTTGGGGTTAATCTTTCACTGTAATTTAAAACACATGCACCTGGAAGATTCATGTAGTGAATGTTTAGTAAACGTCAGATTCTCTACTTCATAAGGCCTCATGCCCACGGGCGTTTTTTCAGCCGCGTTTTTGAGCGTTTTTTACAGCTTAAAAACGCCTGTCCATGTTAGTCTATAGCTTCATGCCCACCTAGGCGTTTTTGAGCTGTAAAGAGCATAGGCGTTTGTAAGCTGTAAAAAAAACCCAGGGCCAGTGCGTTCCTCAGCGTCAGAACTAGGCAGGAAAAAACGCGAGCGTCAAAAAACGCGCAAAAACGCGCACTAACGCGCAAAAAACGCGCACTAACGCGCGGTCGCGTTTTTAGCTCCGACGTTTTTTTTTTTTTTTTTTTTTTTTTTTTTTCAAAAAAAAAAAAAAAATATTTACAATAACATGGACAGGCGTTTTTAAGCTGTAAAAAACGCTCAAAAACGCAGCTGTAAAAACGCCAGTGGGCATGAAGCCTAAATATGCCACTTCTTTGTCCTAAAACTGGTAAAATTCGATAAAATGTGACTGAGGCTGTGGAGGGGAAGAACCCCTGCCCACTGTCACAGGGGGTGCTGGAACGTGCTACGTGTTACACCCCAACATGTCCTAAAAGGTGAACTTATCCGTTAACTGTTACGTTGTAAGGGGAAACTGTAATGCTCTTGGGTCAATTTATCTTTTTGTATTATATCTATCTAAAATGGGTATTTTTAATATTTTTTACTATACAGTGTGTGTGTGTGTGTGTGTGTGTATATGTGTGTATGTATGTATGTATGTATGTGTGTGTGTATGTATATGTGTATATATATATATATATATATATATATATATATATATATACACAAGGCTCTAGGCTCTATCACTGTGAGAATATAGGAAAAGGTCACACAGGGTTTTCATTTAGGCCCCTTTCACACTGGGGCGGGCAGGTGCGGTGGCGGTATAGCGGCGCGATTTTCAGCACCGCTATACCGTCGTTATCCCCCGCTAGCGGTCGAAAAAGGGTTAATACCGCTCGCAAACCGCGGCTATTGCCGCGGTTTGCGGGCGGTATTACTGTGGTGTCCCATTGATTTCAATGGGCAGCCGCGGTAAAGGAGCGGTGAACACACCGCTCCTTCACCGCTGTAAAGATGCGGCTAGCAGGACTTTTGGAGCGGTCCTGCTAGCGCACCGCTTCAGTGTGAAAGCCTTCGGGCTTTCACATTGAAGAATACAGGGCACGATTTTTTCAGGCGGTATAACAGCGCTAATATTAGCGCTAAACCGTGTGAAAGGGGCCTTAGGGTAAATACGACGTTCCAGACTATTGTTTTTGGACAGAGAAAGCTGTGTATTTGGCTTTCTCCAGAATCTGTGGCTTTGGATCGGAACATGATCATTAAATACTCAGGTCTGAGAATAGCTCAGAGCTCCCAGTTTAGAGACTGCTCCCTGTGGGGGAGAAAGAGGATCTCATCGAGGGGTCAGAGGGCCCAGCCAGAAGCCAAGACACAGAGGGTCTCGGGATACAACCTGAATCCTGGTACTATCGGGGTGTCAGGTGAACCCAAATCCATAGGCCAGAGGTGGGCTGTGTAGCAGGGTGTTGTGACTTAGCCTAGGTTGCTGCGGGTTAGAAAATGTGCAAGTTCAGCTGAACTCGCACGATTTCAACCCGGCAATGCAGTCTGACTTCGGGGGGCAATTTGACAGACATCTGTGCGGGTTCCTGCACAGATGTCTATACAAATCGCCTCCTGAAGTTGCCAAAAGTAACAAAGGAACTACTTTTGGGAATCAATGCGGCACCGATTCGGACAGTGTCATTGCTGGCAATAGCCGGCAATTTGGCACGCGATTTGACATGTCAAATCGCATGCCAAATCCTACCAATGTGAACCTAGGCTAAAGGTTAGAGAGCCAAGTATCCAAGAGAGTTGGACAATACAGTCTAAGAGACTGGTAAGAGGTAGTTGAAGCTGAGTAAGCTTATGAGCCAGGTGGCTCTGCATTTTTCCAGTGTTTGCATTCTGCTGAAGCTGAAGAAGATCCCCTGCATGGGAAGTCATTCATTTGTGAACTTTGCTTTCTTTTAAGTAAAAGTGGACTACCAGGCCCTTAAAAAATAGTTCCTGTCTGCCATGGACTTACTTTATAAAGGCATCTACCATGATTCCACGAGACCTAACTACCCCATGTTACAATATATATATATTACAGTACCTCACAAAAGTGAGTACACCTCTCACATTTTTGTAAATATTTTATTATATCTTTTCATGTGACAACACTGAAGAAATTACACTTTCCTACAATGTAAAGTAGTGAGTGTACAGCTTGTATAACAGTGTAAATTTGCTGTCCCATCAAAATAACTCAACACACAGCCATTAATGTCTAAACCTCTGGCAACAAAAGTGAGTACACCCCTAAGTGAAAATGTCCAAATTGGGCCCAAAGTGTTAATATTTTGTGTGTCCACCATTATTTTCCAGCACTGCCTTAACCCTCTTGGGCATGGAGTTTTGACCAGAGCTTCTCAGGTTACCACTGGAGTCCTCTTCCACTCCATGACGACATCATGGAGCTGGTGGATGTTGGAGACCCTGCGCTCCTCCACCTTCTGTTTGAGGATGCCCCACAGATGCTCAATAGGGTTTAGGTCTGGAGACATGCTTGGCCAGTCCATCACCTTTACCCTCAGCTTCTTTAGCAAGGCAGAGGTCATCTTGGAGGTGTTTTTGGGGTTGTTATCATGTTGGAATACTGCCCTGCGGCCCAGTCCCCGAAAATATGGGATCCTGCTCTGCTTCAGTATGTCACAGTACATGTTGGCATTCATGGTTCCTCAATGAACTGTAGCTCCCCAGTGCCGGCAGCACTCATGCAGCCCCAGAACATGACACTCCCACCACCATGCTTGACCGTAGGCAAGACATGCTTGTCTTTGTACTCCTCACCTGGTTGCCGCCACACACGCTTGACACCATCTGAACTAAATAAGTTTATCTTGGTCCCATCAGACCACAGGACTTGGTTCCAGTAAACCATGTCCTTAGTCTGCTTGTCTTCAGCAAACTGCAGGCTTTCTTCAGCATCGTCTTTAGAAGAGGCTTCCTTCTGGGATGACAGCCATGCAGACCAATTTATTGCAGTGTGCGGCGTATGGTCTGAGCACTGACAGGCTGACCCCCCACCCTTTCAACCTCTGCAGCAATGCTGGCAGCACTCATATGTCTATTTCCCAAAGACAACCTCTGGATATGATGCTGAGCACGTGCACTCAACTTCTTTGGTCGACCATGGCGAGGCCTGTTCTCAGTGTAACCTGTCCTGTTAAACCGCTGTGTGATCTTGACCACCGTGCTGCAGCTCAGTTTCAGGGTTTTGGCAATCTTCTTATAGCTTAGGCCATCTTTATGTAGAGCAACAATTCTTTTTTTCAGATGCTCCGAGTTCTTTGCCATGAGATGCCATGTTGAACTTCCAGTGACCAGTATGAGAGAATGAGAGTGATAACACCAAATTTTAATACACCTGCTCCCCATTCACACCTGAGACCTTGTAACACTAACGAGTCACATGGCGCCAGGGAGTGAAAATGGCTAATTGGGCCGAATTTGGACATTTTCACTTAGCAGTGTACGCACTTTTGTTGCCAGAGGTTTCGACATTAATGGCTGTGTGTTGAGTTATTTTGAGGGGACAACAAAGTTACACTGTTATACAAGCTGTACACTCACTACCTTACATTGTAGCAAAGTGTCATTTCTTCAGTGTTGTCACAAGAAAATATATAATAAAATATTTACAAAAATGTGAGGGGTGTACTCACTCTTGTGAGATACTGTGTGTTTGTGTGTGTGTGTGTGTATGTGTGTGTGTGTATGTGTGTGTATATATATATATATATATATATATATATATATGTGTGTGTGTGCTATCAATAGTGCTTGTATATAGTCCTTTTATATACGACACAAGGTCACGTGTCTTCCTCAGGGGGAGTCTTATTCCCCTGAATCCCCATTAGGAAGACACGTGACCCTGTGTCGACACGCATTGGGGAGGGGCGAGAACGTGATGGCTTCTAATTTCTATGAGGAGGTAGTAGCATGTGGTGAGAGCATGGCTTATGCAATCTGATGGAGCATCAGATTTTTACATTGCCTGTTATAGTCTGGTGCACTGGAAGCATCAGAAAAGTGTGAGTATTGACTCTGCATACGTTTTACTAAAGTCAGCGGTTTTAAAGGTATAAGCACTATTGGAATCTTTTTCCACTTATATGTATCCTGATGACATTGGAGGAAGGGGAGATCACTCCACAGAAGAATATAAAGAGCTGGGAGATTTAGATTTACACACATTAGCCCACGACAGACTTACATTCACTGTTTGACCAAACTTAAAGAGGTTGTAAACCTCAGAAAAAGAACCCCCCCCCCCCCAAAAAAAAATTACTTGTAATTTTTTTTGATTTTCAACACCTGAGGATTGTTTGCACTAGCACTAGTTGTTACATATTGCAACATGGATATTAATATTTATAGATTTAGCACAGCGCGGCACTTATTTTATCTATATTGTTTTTGCACAGCTATATGGGATTGTGAACAGTGCCAGCAGCGTCTTTTTAAGCCATTGTGAACATACATAGTAGTTTGCAAGGCTTTTTTTTTTTCTGTATAACTTTTTATATTTTAATATTTTATTTATTTTTTAAATCCTGACACATTGTAGAAAATATATATAAAACCACGTAATACTCCCTAAAATGGCGATTGTCATCCTAAGAATGCAAATTAGAGTCATATAGAGTTTCACCTGAGATATCTTGATAACCTTGTATATAGAAGCAGCAACTGTTCCTGCTACTGAAATGCTTTCTTGAAAAAGGAATTAAATTGTTGTTCATTAGAGAATAGTTGTGCAGAATCTGATGGTTTGCAGATTGTAGCTGGTAACTGTGTTGTACTTAGGGCAGGGCTCGACAAACCCCGGGCGCCAGGTCGCCATGGCGACTAGAATTAGCGACCTGGCGCCTGGGGCAGCACAGCTGGGGTATGCTGTGTCTCCGTGCCCCCCCCTCCGCGCCGCGGGATCGCGTCGGGCCGCGCCGGCCGGTAATTGAGGCCGCGGCTTTGTGGCCTTCTGCAGGCCTATGCTTCCTTCTGTGGTCTAGCGCCATCTTGTGGTGGCCATTGGTATGACAACCAGCAATGCTAATGGAGTTTCCCTGTCTGTTTTCCCCCTTCACTCTAATTACAACCCCCAAACATTATATATATTTTTTATTCTAACACCCTAGAGAATAAAATGGCGGTCGTTGCAATACTTTTTGTCACACCGTATTTGCGCAGCGGTCTTACAAGCGTACTTTTTTGGGGAAAAATACACCTTTTTTTTATAAAAAAATAAGACAACAGTAAAGTTAGCCCAGTTTTTTTTGTATAATGTGAAAGATAATGTTACGCTGAGTAAATTGATACCCAACATGTCACGCTTCAAAATTGCGTGCGCTCGTGGAATGGCGACAAACTTTTACCCTTTAAAATCTCCATAGGCGACGTTTAAAAAATTCTACAGGTTGCATGTTTTGAGTTACAGAGGAGGTCTAGGGCTAGAATTATTGCTCTCGCTCTACCGATCGCGGTGATACCTCACGTGTGGTTTGAACACTGCTTTCATATGCGGGCGCTACTAACGTATGCGTTCGCTTCTGCGCGCAAGCTCGGCGGGACGGGGCGTGTTCCTGGCTCCTAACTTTTTTAGCTGGCTCCTAGATTCCAAGCAAATTTGTCAAGCCCTGACTTAGGGAGCTTTGGCCAACTCCCTCTTGAATTCTTCTAAAAGTTTTCCCAGGAAGTTGTATGCTGTACACACAAATGACACAACTAACTAAACTAGCTGAAGAAAAGCGTTCCGACAACATGATTCTGCCACCACCATGTTCCACGGTGGGGATGGTGTGTTCAGGGTGATGTGCAGTGTTAGTCACACATATAGCGTTTCGCTTTTTAGGCCAAAAAGTTCAATTTTGGTCTCATCTGACTAGAGAACCTTCTTCCACATGTTTTGTGTCCCCCACATGGCTTTTCGAAAACTGCAACGGAAGGTGTTATGGCTTTCTTTAAACAATGGCTTTCTTCTTGCCACTCTTCCATAAAGACCAGATTTCTGGAGTGCACAACTAATAGTTGTCCTGTGGACAGATTCTCCCGCCTGAAGCTCTGTACACACGGGCGGGAATCCGTCCACAGGACAACTATTAGTTGGTTTTACCTACGGGATTCCCAGCAAGCTTGCCTTGCACGCCGAGTGTACACACACCCATTCAAAAGAACTGCCGTTCTTTTGAATGGCAAGAATACTGTGACGTCATCGACTATGACGAGCCGGCGCTCGTCACATTCAATGCCGTTGCCGCCATCTTGCTACACCCCACACTAACCTTGTATGCTACCACGCATGCATCAAAGTCTTTTCGAGCATGCACGGGTTTACCTTGGACAGGTAAGCATACAGACGACCGGTTTTCTCGGCAGGAAACACTCTGCCGAGAATCCCAATGAGAAAATAAAGAGCAGGTTCTGTTTTTTTTTTCTCACCGAGATTCCTGGCAGTTTTCCTGTCGGGAAAGCATACACACGCACGTTTTTCATGGCAAAAAGCTCTCCCAGCAGTTTTCTTGCAGAGAAAACCGGTTGTGTGTATGTCAGAAAGAGGAAAAACCCACCCAGGTGGGACTTTAAAGGCAACAATGAGGTATGGTATGTAAAAATGTATTTATTTATTACAAAACATTTAAAATCTACAAAATAATACAAGTTTAAAACCATTGATGATACAAGAGTGCGTGGGTCCCGAAGAAGTCCAGAAAGCCTGAGGTGTTTTGGGACATAACCTGTCCCTTCGTCAGGGGCCAATATCCAGACGGGATCACACTGTGCAATACAGATAGAATTGGTTTTAACAAAACACATATTGCAACTATTCTAAACATTAATTGTCTGTACAGATTGATTCATAGAAACACAACAACACATACAGTACAAAAAACATACCCCAAATCATCATAAAATAGATTCGTGGTTGGACCAGCGGGCTCCCAGAGGCAAACAGCATTGAAGTGTCTCACGTGCCAAACAGCACTAGAACAGGGCGGGTCCCCTCAACTACCAGCAAATCCCAAGACACCACCAAAAAAGGAAGGACACAGTAACCAAAGGTACAGTCCTGCAAATTCTAAATAAGAATTTGACATTGACATATTAGTTTCAAACCTGTAAAACATCTCCATTGTCAATTATATATCCCTAAACAGCGGGACATAAAGACAAATACTAAATAAAGAATAATATACCAATTTTGTTATGGCAGGGCTTGACAAATTTGCTTGGAATCTAGGAGCCAGCTAAAAAAGTTAGGAGACTGTTTTTTTTTTTAACGACCAATGCGTGCAGAAGCGAACGCATACGTGAGTAGCGCCCGCATATGAAAGCAGTGTTTAAATCACACATGTGAGGTATCTCCGCGATCGGTAGTGTGAGAGCAATAATTCTAGCCCTAGACATCCTCTGTAACTCAAAACATGCAACCTGTAGAATTTTTTAAATGTCGCCTGTGGAGATTTTAAAGGGTAAAAGTTTGTCGCCATTCCACGAGCGGACGCAATTTTGAAGCGTGACATGTTGGGTATCAAATTTACTCAGCGTAACATTATCTTTCACAATATAAAAAAAAAATTAGGCTAACTTAACTGTTGTCTTATTTTTTAATTTAAAAAAGTGTATTTTTTCCCTCAAAAAAGTGCGCTTGTAAGACCGCTGCGCAAATACGGTGTGACAGAAAGTATTGCAACGACCGCCATTTTATTCTCTAAGGTGTTAGAATAAAAAATATATATAATGTTTGGGGGTTAACTTCTAAGTAAAGGGAAGGAGATGGTCGGGCAGTGAAACAGGCAAGCATTGCTGGTTGTGTTGTCATACCAACGGCCACCACAAGATGGCGCCAGATTACAGAATGAAGTCTAGGCCTGCAGAAGGCCGCAAAGCCGCAGCCTAAATTACCGGCCGGCATGGCCCAACGAGATCATGCGATCGCGGGGGGGTGGGGGGATACACGGAGATACAGGAAACCTCAGCTGTGCTGCCCCAGGCGCCAGGGCGCTAATTCTAGTCGCATTTGTGACCTGGCGCCTGGGGATTGTCGAGCCCTGTGTTATGGCATCCAAATGACACTCAGGGTAGCATAGAAAGGAAGACTGAAGTCTGGTCAGTATGTTCCCATGTTCCTCCAGCACTGCTTGTTACTTATGAACTGCAATCCTTCAATCTGCATATGGGTAATGAATGAACCATAATGAATAGACCACAATGGCCACAATGGCGGCATGTATCAATTTATCATACAAGCGGTAAACATGATTGTAATTTGAGAGGTAGGAACAACTCGGTCGTGTGTATGAGGCCTCAGCTGTGGATCTCTGCAGCTCCTCCAGAGTTACCATGGGCCTCTTGGCTGCTTCTCTAATGTTCTGCTTGCCCGGCCTTTCATTTTAGGTGGAAGGCAATGTCTTGGTAGGTTTGCAGTTGTGCCATACTCTTTCCATTTTCAGATGATGGATTGAACAGTGCTCTGTGAGATGTTCAAAGCTTGGGATATTTTTTTATAACCGAAGGCCCCTTTCACACTGGGTGCAGGAGGTGCGCTGGCGGTATAACAGCGCTATTCTGTAGTTTTTGCCACGATATTCGGCCGCTAGCGGTCCTGTTTTAACCCCCGCTAGCGGCCGTGAAAGGGTTAAAACTGCCCGCAATGCGCTGCTGAAGCAGCGCATTGCAGGCGGTATAGCCGCGCTGTCCCATTGTTTTCAATGGGCAGCAGCTGTAAAGGAGTGGTAAACACACCGCTCCTTCACCGCTCCAAAGATGCGGTTAGCAGGACTTTTGGAGCGGTCCTGCTAGCGCACCGCTTCAGCGTGAAAGCCTTCGGGCTTTCACATTGAAGACTGCAGGGCAGGATTTTTTTAGCGCCAAAACACCTGAAAAATGCCCCAGTGTGAAAGGGGCCTAACTGCTTTAAACTTCTCCACAACTTTATCCCTGACCTGTCTGTTGTGTTCATTGGCCTTCATGATGCTGTTTGTTCACTAAGGCTAGCCATACATGTTACATTTTCATGTACATGTTTCCTTTAGATTTTCCAAAAAACATATAATATGAGGTCAAAACTAAACAACACTTTCAATTGTATCCAATTAGGCAGGTTCTTGCACTACACAGTTGAACGTAAATCTAAAGAAAATTTATAGAAAATTGTATAATGTATGGGCAGCTTAAGGTTCTCTAACAATCATCTGAGGGGTTCACAGAACAGTTGTATTTACACTGAGATTAAATTACACACAGGTGGACTCTATTTACTAATTAGGTGACTTCTAAAGACAATTGGTTACACTAGATTTTAGTTAGGGGTATCAGAGTAAAAGGGGCTGAATACAAATGTAAGCCACACTTTTCAGATATTTATTTGTAAAATAATTTAGAAAACCAACTTCACAATTATGTGGCACTTTGTGTCGGTCTACATAAAATCCCAATAAAATACATTTATATTTTTGGTTGTACCATGAGAAAATGTCATGGGGTATGAATACTTTTTCAAGGAACTGTGTGTATGTGTGTGTGTGTGTATGTATGTATGTATGTATATGTATATGTAATGTTAAGGGGTTTTAAGTAGTTCTAGCAAAAAAATATAGCTTTTTACTAGGGCTGTTACTGATTAAAATTTTCGTGTTCGATTAATCAATTTTTTTTTAAATCGATTAATCGACTAATTTCGATTAATTATAATGCACATAGATATCCAACTACTTTTAGCTGATCTCCTTGCAGGTGGATTCCCAGTGCAGCTACCCACCACTGGAAAAATGGATAGCAGGATACAAAAAACACACAAAGGCAGCGCTCGATGGGAATAGCATTAAAACTTTTATGGTCTTCAAGTAGATAACAAAATAAATATTGCACTGGAGATAAAATCTATGGTAGCAAAAGCAGTCATAAAAACATGTATCTAAGTGTGATACTGGTATAAAAATGTGTACGACGATACCACTGCTGAATCCAGATGAGGGGCTAACATCAGTCCGTCGGCATGTAGATGTCCTGTGAAGGGAACTATCACAACTCCCAGTGGATGGCTGTAGAATCCCAGGTTGATAGAGGGAAATGTAACAGCCCTTGCGTGTGGCAGATAGTAAGGTCCCGCTGGCATGCAGATATGAAGGCACAGCAAAGGAGCCCTTCAGATGGACACGGCAAGCCCAAAGAATTTTGATCGAATTTTAATCGATCAAAAGAATTTTGATCGATCAAAGCAATTAATCGATTAATCGAGGAATTAATAGTTAATTTCCACAGCCCTACTTTTTACATTTAGGAGTATCAGAATTGGCCTGGTTGGCAGTTGGTTAAACATAAGAATTAATATTTTTTTATCAGGAAGTGTGTTAGGACTACAGAATGAAACCCTTTTTACTTATCTACATAGTAAAGGTGTTCTGTAGTTCATAGATAAGAATGTTTGTTTAAGATAATTCTGAAGAGTCCACAGAAAGTTGTGCGTTTGCAGGGCTTCTGGCAGGTCTAACAACAGATTTTTTTTTACACTTTTTGACCAGATTTAACAAAACCTTTTTAAAATTGTATATTTAACAGACCAAAAAAAGAGAGCAAATAAGAGAAGTTCTATGTTTAGATTAATTTTACATGTATATAAACCCTGATAATTTCTTATGCATTTACATTTTTCAAACAATGACATACTCAATGAGCTTTTTCCGAGCAGATGGCAGCACAATAAGCATTTTTTTTTTCTTCTTATGTGCGTTTTCCAAGTTGCCTAAAATCATCAGGGCTGTCTTTTTGACTGCTGGTTCCCATTCTATACTGCAGAAGTGCTGGTATCTGTATTTGAACAAAGACCACGAATGCTGTTTAGAAGTGCGCTGTGACAATTTCACTGTTACAATGTATTAACACCAGTTCTTGTTTGCTTTGATCTGTACATAATATCAAATAACCTTGCAAGTGAAGGTAAATTGTACTTATTCAACAACTGATTAAAGTGGTTGTAAAGGCTGAAAGTTTTTTTTTTTTTTTTTCACCTTCATGCATATTTTTCAGTGTTGCAGCTCCAACCCCACCCCCCCCCCAATACTTACCTAAGCCCCATCTTGATCCAGCAATGTACACCGAACCTCAGGGTTTTTCATGGGTCTTGCCCTCTTGATTGGCTGAGATGCAGCAGCAGTAACCATTGGCTCCTGCTTCTGTCAATCACAGCCAGTAAGGTAAGGGGCAGGGCTGAGTCGTACTCTCTGTGTCTTATTGACACATAGAGACAGCTTGGGAGCGAGCATGCACCAGTGCCACCACAGCAAGCAGCTTGCTATGGGGGTACTCGGCAAGGGGGAGGGGCCCAGAGCACTAACCCATGAAAAGGAGGATTGAGGCTGCTCGGAACAACTGCACAGAGCAGGTAAGTATGATATGTTTTTTTTTTTCTAAAACTTTTTCCTTTACAATCACTTTAACCCTTATCAGCCTTAACACAACCCATGGTAATAAACCCCTAAACAAAAATGTTTTCCTTTATTTTCACCTGGCGATCCAGCCAGTAAGTATGCTGTTTTTCAACTGCCTTTAACAGACCAAGCTGTCCAGACAAAGTGGAGGTTAGAGGAATGAGGCAAACCATTTAACACTGATAGGGATGCTTACAATGGTCACTTGTTTTCATTTATCGAAAACCTTTATCGGCAAAGTAAAAAAAAACTGTTCTTGTAACAGCTTAAAGTGTTTGTAAATGTTATTTTTTTTCTAATTAAAATAACAAATGTGGTTGGCCACCCATCTTTGGCCCCGATTTGTTTGTGAATGGAGATGTAGCACTAGCAATGAAAGAGAGGCCAAAAAAATTTGGTCTCAAAGTGAAAATAACGTGAATAAAAAACAACAACAATGGGGTGAGTCCACAAAGTGTCCGTAAACGTATCCGTGATGAAAACAAATAATATTTGAAGCCACACGTGAAACAATATGGGTCATCACAACTTCTGAAGGTGAAGAGAGGTAGAATACCCTTACCGGAACAGGTGGATCTGCCGGTCAAGGCAGATCAAAAAGGCATTGAGAAAACTCAGTGGTGATTCCCTTCTGCTTGTCTGTAGGCTGGATCATACGAATCTCGGACAAAAACTTCCCGGCAGGTTCCCCGACTTGGAAGCAGACTCAGGACTCGAACACCATCTCCATAGACATCAGATAGGACAGAAACCACCTTGAATCTGGGGAAAATTCTTCCCGGAATAGCAATCGCACATAGGTAGAGAGCTTCAACTCAATCGACCAACATGCCTGGAATTCTACTTTAAGATCCCTGTGCTGGGTAATGATAACCTATTGCAACCAATCAAATTCCAGTTTTTGCAGTCTCATTTAGTTCAGGCAAATGAAAAATGAATTCTGACTTGCTGTTATGGGTTACTGAACATTGCACTTAGCTTTATTAAATAAAAATGGTGGTGTATGACATTAGGGAACACACAGGACCCCAGGAAAAACAAATTAAAAATCTGGCACCAAGAATCAGCCAACTGAAACACAAATCTATAGCCTTGTACATCAATATCATCACAGAGCCATACTAATATTTTCTGAATTCTGCTGATTTAAATTAGAATTAGTGTCATCATGTTACTGACGGCATCCAACCTGACGTGCACTTTAATTTCCCAACGGATGACGTCACATCTGTAACCGGAAAAATGCTGTTGCCTGAGCTGTGGATCTCTGCAGCTCCCCCAGTGTTGGAAGCTGCAGAGATCCACAGCTCAGGCGCTGCAGAGATCCACAGCTCAGGCAACAGCATTTTTCCAGTTACAGATGTGACGTCATCCGTTGGGACACTTTGTGGACTCACCCCATTGATGTGGTTTTTTTATTCACTTTATTTTCACTTTGAGACCAAATTTTTTTGGCCTCTCTTTCATTGCTAGCGCTACATCTCTATTCACATACATCTAATATTAGTCATATTTTATGTAGCAGCTTCACCATTTATTATTATTTTTTGTTTTGAGACTAGCGCAATATTTATTTTCTATTTTTAGCCCCTATTTGTTTGTTTGTTTCATGGAATACATGCTTGATTTTAGTATTTTAAGCGCCCGGGTATATGTTGGGTTCAACCTTCTCTTGTCTCTCCACCTGTACTTGAATTGTGTATACTCATGTATGTCAATGTACTGCTGTACAATACTATCTTGTTTTTGTTTTGTCATAATTCTTTTATTTTTTCCCCTTGTATTGCTTCAAAATATCAATACATAAAAAAAAATGTTATACTTATCTGCTCTGTGCAATGATTTTGCATAGAGCAGCACCCATCTCCCTCTTCTTGGGTCCTCTATAGCCGCTCCTGACTCCTCCCCCTCGCCAAATGCCTACCATAGCAAGCCACTTGCTATGGGTGTACTTATACGGGCTCTCTCCCAAGCATTGGCGGCTGGTGCTCCATTTTTTTAGGGGGGCGCAAACAAAACCCCATAAACCCCCCCCCGTCACTCGCCTGTGATGGGGCCTACAGACAGACAGACAGATAGATAGATAGACAAATAGATAGATATGCAGATAGATAGATATGCAGATAGATAGATATGCAGATAGATAGAGAGATAGATAGAGAGATATAGAATAGATAGACAGACAGATAGATAGAGAGATAGATAGATAGATAGATAGATAGAGAGAGAATAGATGGAGAGAGAGAATAGATGGAGAGAGAGAGAATAGATGGAGAGAGAGAATAGATGGAGAGAGAGTATAGATGGAGAGAGAGTATAGATGGAGAGAGAGTATAGATGGAGAGAGAGTATAGATGGAGAGATAGAGAAATAGTAGATAGATATAGAATAGAGAGAGAGAGATACAGATGAGAGAGAGATATGAGAGAATACACAGACCTGTACAGCATGACTCTAGGAGGACGCAGTGCTGGGAGCCCTCACAGCTCACACATACGGAGATGTGTAATGAAGGCTCCACAGCAGATTGTCGGGTGAAGGGCTGAGCGGAGGTTGATTCCAGGCAGGGCAGAGAGGTGAAGCATGGCTCCATTCATCCTCAGTCTGTGATCAGACTGAGAAGAATACATGCAGCACAAGGTGCTGCTGTATATGGGGGTGGAAAGAAAAGACAAAATACAGGCTGCCGCTTTTAGCAGTACCTTACCTTGCCTGTCTCCTCCGCACAGACCCGAAACCGGAAGTGACACGCGCCCGGGGACAGCACTGCCTAGACATGAAGGAGAAGGAGTATGACCCAATGAGCGCTTAGAAGCGCACACCAGAACGCCACAGGACATCAAAAAACACTGCAAATGAAGCGTCTTGCCTGCAATCACGGGATTGCATTGGCATGACGCTTTCATAGTGCACTGTGGCTGGCGCCTGCCCCAGTACACTTAAAAGGTACTTTTTTTTTTTTTCTTAAAGGGACATTTTTTTTTTTTTGTGTGACTGGCTTTGGGGGGGGCGGCGCCCATGTGCCCCCTATGGACGGGCCGCCACTGCTCCCAAGCCCTCACTTCGTGGGGGAGATTTAGAGCCGGTTCACACTACAGCGACTAGGGATCCGACTTGTCAGACCTCAAGTTGCCCCAAGTCGCTGGACATAAGAAATTCCATTGAAGTGAATGAGAGCCGTCTTAATGTACACTACTGAAGTTGCTCCGACTTCAGAAAAGGTTCCTGTACTACTTCAAGGCGACTTCTAGGCTTCTTGTACCCATAGATTTCAATGGAAGTTTCCTCCAAGTCGGATCTCCATCTATATTGAAGCCACTTTACAGGAAAAAGAAAATAGTTTACCCAGGCAAACCCCTCCCTCCCACAGAGCTGATTATTCTGTGATTGGCCACAGCCAAAGTCGCCTGTCCTGGAGGCAACTTTAAGTCGTGTTGTAAGTTTCTCAATGTCGCGCTGAAGTTGCCTCCAAATCGCCTTGCAAAGTCGCACTGTAAGTCGGGTTGCCCATGTGTGAACCGGCACTTGCTAAAACAACATAATCTGGTGCAGCTGTGCATAGAAACCAATCGGCTTCTAACTTCAATAGATAGGAGAAGCCATGCTAATTTAGTCCAAATAGGAAATCAGATTAATTGATTGAAGAACATATGACTTGTTCCAGTGATTTGAAATGGTGAGATGGATTCATCTAGTGTTGACACCACAGTGATTATTCCATGAAGTGCACCGCCACCATATAAAAAACTTGCTTACCAGATGGCAAGCAAAACCGGGCATGTGGCTATAACCCAGCCAAGGCCTTTGCTTGCACTGATGATCATAAGGAAAACTGGGTACATGGTTGTGCAGTCCCGTCTGCGCCTCATTCATCTGTGAGGAGCGGAAGGAACTGCACATAGGTCCAATGCTGAATGTTACAATCACGGACTCTATGGTGGTATCGCTGTGAGAATCAGTGCAACCATCTACCCAGGGTTTTCCTTACGATCATCCGTGCAAGCAAAGGCCTTGGCTGAGCTATAGCCACATGCCCGGTTTTGCTTGCCATCTGGTAAGCAAGTTTTTTATATGGTGGCGTTGCACTTCATGGAATATTCACTATGGTGCACTAGATCAGGGATCTGCAATAAGCGAACCTCCAGCTGTTGCAAAACTACAAGTCCCATCATGCCTCTGCCTCTGGGTGTTATGCTTGTGGCTGTCAGAGTATTGCTATGCCTCATGGGACTTGTAGTTCTGCAACAGCTGGAGGTCTGCTAATTGCATATCTCTGCACTAGATGAATCCATCTCACTATTCCAAATCACTGGAACAAGTCATATGTTCTTCAATCAATTAATCTGATTTCCTATTTGGACTAAATTAGCATGGCTTCTCCTATCTATTTTTGTATTTGTGTATATCTCACATTAAGCTGCTGCTCTTTCTGGACTTTAAAATTTTTCTTTTTATTAGCACATTTTTTTTCCTTTTATATATTAGCTTCTAACTTCAGCTTGTTCAATTAAGCTTTGCCAAAAAAAAAAAGAAATAGAAGCTGATTGGTTGCTATGCAGAGCTGTACCAGATTCTGTGTGCACCCATTTTAGTAAATCCACCCCTGTATGTCCATTGACTGTGCTGTTGTCCAAAGGTGTCTCCCTTGCTTCTCAATCCAAATCCCCTGAAGACAGGAAGTGTGTTACTGGTCAGACCACCAGGTTAATATAAAGGGAAAAAAAACAAAAAAAATAATGCAGCCAGCCCCCTTTAAGGATTGGTGAGTTTCTTTATATATTTACATTTTTGTTTTTGGGTTAAATACAGCTTTAATTAACTCTTTCCACCTCTTCTACTTATAGCTATTATTTTTCCGATGCTTTTTACATTTATTTTACATTCAGAATTTAAACATATTTTATATCTTCCTTTTTGTAGCATTCATAAATGCACAAATAAAGCTTTTATTTCATTTCATTTATTGCAAAAATATGCCCTGTTAGTGTCATTATAAATGGGGAAAATTATAGAATAATACTAGCTTTTTATCTATTATCTGTTTATCTAGTTTTATGTTCACTGAAACACTAGTTGTTTTAACACTGGTCATTTTTTCTCTGTCTTTACATTTCACATAAAATAAAATTATTGCTATGAAAATAAAGTCGTTTTTGAATACTAAAGAAATCTTTGTTCTTGACAAATGATGTATTTATTACTTCAATTAGGTAAAGTATATGTGAACCCTCACCTTGTAAAGAACTCATTCACTTTAAAAAAGAAATGGAAGGCAGAACATTTGTGTGTATGTACAGCGGGTAAAATGAGTATGGAACCATTTTTCTAGGTAAATATATTTCTAAAAGTATGTGGAATTACGTCTAGGTTACAAAGTTACATTCGGCACCTCATCCCTGATTAGTAAATGAGGGAGAACAGATATTTTTGGGGGGATTATAGCGGTGCCACAAAATTGAAAGAAATGCTTACGTATAAAACATATAAAGTTTATTTACACAATTTAAAATCAAGATAAATTTAAAAGTTTTTTACACATATCAGCACAGTGGTCAAAAGGTTTCCGTTGTGTGGGTGGTCATAAGTTAGTGTCTAGTCCCAACATGTTTCAGAGATTTTCATTAATGAAGAGGGACTGGTGGGTTCCTTTCTATACAGAAATCACTCAGCGGGCAATACCATTTTGCACACCACCAGTTCACATCCAAAACCTCTACTTGGGAGCATTCCATATAGTCAATATTTGCAGAAAATGAGAAATTGTAGCCAAGAAACTGATTTTCAAGGAGAGGCACAGGAGTTGTATTCTAGACTAAAAAACAGGGGATGCGGTCACACTTGTCTTAAAAAGGCGTATAACAAAGTGAAAAAACAGGAAAATAATTCTCAATTTTTTTTTTAAAAATAAGCCCAAAAATTCATCCCAATCAGTTAGAATAATAACTCAATATTCTAAACAACACAATCAAATAAGAAATGTTATAAGTAAATTCTGGCCCCTGCTAGCAGCAGATTCCACAATTAGCAAATATATCAAGCCACATCCAGAAATTACTTATAAATGAGCACCTTCTTTAAAAGATCACCTAGTTAAGAGTCATTTCAATACTACAGCTCAAATTAATCCACAGTGAACAGGCACTTATGCCTGTGGAAATTGTGATGTCTGTAAATATATATTGAACAGCCATGAAATTGTCCTTCCCAATGGCCAAACCTATTTTTTTTTTGTATAATCAGTATTTATTTTCGAGAAGACAAAGGACAAGACATGCCCAACAAATTATAAAGGCATAAGACCATCGCCCGCGCAGGGTCGTAAAGTGACAATTATTCAGTGATCATGTTGACACATACAAAAAGAAACAAAAAAAATAAAAATAGTGAGCCCAAAAGGAGGGGCATCAGTATAATACTAAGAAGGTTATGAGGGTGATGGGGGGGGGGGCACAAAAAGCTTATAGTCTAGCCCAGGCGCAACCCCAGCCCCAGAGATAAACCTGGGGTGGGCTGCCATCAGAAGTGTGCAGGGAATATGGTCCCGTGGCCTGCAACGGAGGTAGGGGGGCCAATAGCCTCCGTCTAACCACCCCCCACATGCCAGGGATACCAAAAAGCAACAACATGTGCCCAACCGGGACTGCCATTACCCCCAGAAAATTTGGGGTCTGTCCTATGGGCCCTGGGGCTATGTGAGTCAACAGCCCCCAACAGTCCGGCAGGAGTTACACAGTTACCAACAATATGTAAACAAAAGGGAAAAAAGAACTTCCAACTTATGGAGAGGACTGGGAAAAGAGTAGATAGTAGGGGAGGAGGAAAGGGAGAGAGGGGGAGAGAAAGATGCAGGGGAAAGGGGTATAAGAGCCAGGTTATCTGTAAATTAGGAAGGAGCATCTTCCACGTCCGCACCGAGCACACCACGCCAAGACTCTAGTATCTGTGAATAGAATCTAGTCTCTACGGTCTACCAGCGGGGTGTGTCGTCGCCCCCCCAGGCTCCTGCCAACCTGAGAGCCTTAAGTGTGGGATCTGCCAATTCTAATAATGCAATATCTAAGCTAGAGGGTACATGGGCAGGGTTTGAAACATTTTCAGACCAGGGTGCCCAAATGTTATGAAAGCGGTCTCCAGAGCCTTTACAGGTAGTTACCCAATCCTCGGCCTCCCGAACCGCGCTCACTCCATTGATCCACTCCTCTCGAGTGGGGGCAAAACCTATTTAATTAAACACAGAGTCACATGTCATACTGTAGAAGTGGTATATTTAGCCAAATGCCTGTGTGGAGGCTTCTACATAGGCAAAACCAAACACCCATTTTACAAACGAATTAAAGACTATACAACTCCGATCCAAAAGCGACTCATGCAAATGGCAATTAACCGACATGTAGGCCTATGTCCTATTTTGATACACACATGGTTAGGTTCACAGCCCTTGAACATGTACCTATGCATGTGAGGGGCGGTAGTATTGACAAAACTCTTTTGCAGTTAGAAGTTCGCTGAATTTATATTTTAAAAGCCACGACTCTAAGGCCTCGTACACACGACCGATTTTCTCGGCAAGAACCAGCAAGAAACTTGCTGGCAGAGATGTCTTGCCGAGTAAATCGGTCGTGTGTACGCTGCTATCGGGTTTCTCGTCGAGAAAACCGACAAGAAACCTCGACGAGAAAATAGAGAACCTGCTCTCTATTTTCTCGTCGGCATGTTTCTCGACGAGAAAAGTGAGTGTGTGTACACTTACCTGTCCTCCCGGAAGCCCGCGCATGTTCGAAATGAATTTGACGCATGCGCGGTAGCTTCCTAGGCATACGTAGGGTATACCAAGATGGCGGCGACGGCATCAAATGTGACGAGCGCATGCTCGACGTAGTCGATGACGTCACCGCGTACGCTCCTTTCAAAGAACCGCGGGTTCTTTGAAACGAGCGTGTGTACACTCGGCCGGGACAAGTTTCTTGTCCAAGAATCTCGTCGAAAAAAAACGACATGTTTTTTTCAACGAGAATCTCGGCCGTGTGTACGAGGCCTTAGCTTTAAGCCATTTCTGTGACCTTTGTCACAGCCCTGCTTCAACCCAAACCCTCTCCTTTTTCTAACAATGGTTCCATTCCTATTGAATGCCATTGGATCAATACAATTAACTATGTAACCTAAATAAACCAGCTTCTGTAATATGACTGATTCAAGTAAAAATGTATGTTATTAAAACTTTTCTAGGTTTTGAAATTGAATTATATAATATTTGTAATATTTTTTTATGATTGTGTTTTCACTCTGTGTGGGTGCTGCTGGGCACTGGCCAGATATCAGTCCCCTTTATGCAGCCCTTCATGTTTATCCATTGATCCTCTGTTTGCCCTTTGATCTGTTTGCACAGGGAGGTTTCAGATACTGCGACTATCGGATTATCTCAGCAATGCCGTTTACATCACTCTGTTATGCCTTGATAGGTCTTCCATTGGGGTGCAGCCCTTTATCCAGCGCAATGCCCCTCAATGTTCTCCAGCCCGATCTTTTGTCCACTGGGTCCCCCCAGACCCTTGTGTTCCCAGACTGCTGACCAAGTGACGGCCAGTGGGTGGTTCCATGCGGGTCAGACGCCGTTTGATCTGGTGTGTGGTTGCCTGGTTCCCAGGCGTGCCCTCTTTCTTGTCTCCAATGCAATACTCCCAATGCACACGTTCCTGCACAAACGGCTGTATCTTAGATTGGATGCTGAAATGACCAACGTCTGTAACCGACTGCAATCATGAGAAGGAAGTGTCCCCATTACACCAGGATCTCCAAAATTGGGTCCAAAACTTTAATCACATAGTTTCAAAAAATAAAAGTGACGTTTCGGAGCCACGCAGGCATGTGACCTCTTTCTTGTCGGTGCATCCCCCCTCGAGTCATGGGTTTTGTAGTCTGGCAGTGGATCCGGACCTCAGCGCATGCGCAGTGGTGCAGTTTAGTCCCTGCTCATCTGGTTACGTCAGACGCTGGACGAGCGGGGGACATAAAAAGCCGGCAGCTCCAGCGTGTCATCTGTGGGAGCAAACTTTAAACGAGCTTCAACATGCTCTTTCTTCAGCAATGGAATCTTGCGCGGTGAGCGTGCATACATGCCATGGCGGTTGAGTGCATTACTTATTGTTTTCTTTGAAACAATTGTACCTACTAATTCCAGGTCTTTCTGAAGCTTTCCACAAATGGCCCTTGGCTCTTGGACAACTCTTCTGATAATTATTTTCACTCCTCTATCAGAAATCTTGCAAGGAGCACCTGGTCGAGGCCAGTTTATGTTGAAATTATGTTCTTTCTACTTCCTGATTATGGTACCAACAGTGCTCACTGGAACATTTATATATATATATATATATATTGTGACAGCAGGAAGGTAAAGTCACCTGGTTGCATCCAGGGGGGTAGATATATTTCGCCCAGATTCAGGCTTTACGCCGACTTATACAACTAGGTGGAGAGTTGTATAAACCCAGCTAAGGCTAGTGGGCTCATGGATGACTCATACCTCTAGAGAGAGGGCTGGGCGTCGTGCAGACAGGGAGTTGATGAGACCAGCTGAAGCTTGTCAGCTCATTTAGGCCTCTATAAGAACTCCCAGCTTCATTAGATGTTAGCTCATGCCTGGACCCAGACCTGTGTGGACTGTCTAGGGAGAGTGAACCCCTGTGCGGTGAGGCAAAGCCTGTGTGGCTATTTGTTTGGACTTTTACTAAACCAGGGACTTAGGGACTAGGACAGCACCAGGCTGATCCCAGTTGTTAGTTTAGGAAACCTGCATGTTTAGTCAGAGGTCAAACTGACCAGGATTTATTTTGTTTATGTTTCTTTTTGGCTTTGCTGTGTTTTTGTCACTGTACATAGAGAAATAAACCGCACCTTTTGATTTTGAAAACCACAACCTCCGTCTGCTGGCCCTGTTTTTGTGTGGGGAGCCCAACCAGGGGGTCACACACACCCGCTACCGAGTTAACCCCCTCACAGTTGGTGGAGAATGCGGGCAGTTTTTTTTAAGCCAGCATGGAGGAGATACTGAAACAGCTGGCTCTAGCAAATGCCAATCAACAGCAGACAAATGCAGGTTTGCAAAGGAGCCTTGCAGCCCAGCAGCAAGCTCATCAACAAGCCCAGCAGCAATCTGAGGCCCGCTTCATAGACCTGTTACAGAAGCAAGAGCAGAGACTACAACAAATGGAAGCAGTAATGCAGCAACGTCCGCAGACCAGTGAGGAAAGCCGTCCCACTAATACCGCGTCCTTTGGGGTGAGTCGTTTATTGACAAAAATGACTGGAGAGGATGATCCAGAGGTATTTTTGACCACATTTGAAAGGACTGCTGAAAGAGAAAAGTGGCCTGAGGAGCAGTGGGCTGGACTGGTGGCTCCTCTGTTAACTGGTGAATCGCAGAAGGCTTACTATGACCTAGAGCCTGACCAAGCAAAAGACTATGTGATGCTAAAAGCTGAAATATTGGCAAGGCTGGGTGTCACCCTGGCTGTCCGGGCTCAGCGTGTGCATAACTGGACTTTCCAGCTTGGAAAACCCCCCAGGTCTCAAATGTATGATCTCATTCACCTGAGCAGGAAGTGGCTACAGCCAGAGACTTTGTCCGCACCGGAGATTGTGGAACGTGTTGTGATGGATCGTTTCTTGAGAGCTCTTCCTACCGCCATTCAAAAGTGGGTAAGCCATGGAGACTCAAGAAACTGGAGAGGAGCCCACCTCCTCAGACAAAAACCTACCGTCTGTGGAGTTTTCTGATCTGGAGGTTCACAGGGAAAATTTTGCCACAGAACAGTTAAAAGACCCCGCCCTAATAAAGGCACGGGAAAACGTAGTGGAAATAGATGGCGAGTTAGTGAACCCAGATAATACCTGCACTTACCCATACTTCAGCGTAGAGAAGGACCTACTGTATCGGGTGGCAAAAAGGGCAGAAGAAACCGTTGAGCAGCTTGTGGTGCCCAAACCTTACAGGAAGTTGGTGTTGGAGTTGGCCCATGGGCACATTCTTGGAGGTCATCTGGGGACAGAGAAAACCCGAGAGAGGGTATTACAGAGATTCTATTGGCCTGGGGTGATGAAGGACATAGAAAATTATTGTTCCTCCTGCCCTGTGTGTCAGAGGTCGGCCCCGATGCCACATTTCCGTAGCCCGCTGGTCCCTCTACCCATCATTGAGGTCCCGTTTGAGAGAATCGCAATGGATTTGGTAGGTCCTATAATCAAGTCCGCTAGGGGGCACCAGTACATATTGGTTATAATGGACTATGCCACCCGTTATCCAGAAGCGATCCCTCTCAGAAATACCTCGGCCAAAACCATAGCCAAAGAGCTATCTCTTGTTTTTAGCCGGGTGGGTATTTGTAAAGAACTGCTTACGGACCAAGGTACACCCTTTATGTCCCGGGTTATGAAAGAGCTGTGTAAATTGTTCAAAGTGACGCAATTGCGTACATCTGTGTATCACCCCCAAACCGATGGGCTGGTTGAAAGATTCAACAAAACCCTAAAACAAATGTTGAAGAAAGTGGTGGATAGAGATGGAAAGGATTGGGACTGTCTACTTCCTTATTTGATGTTTGCTATTAGGGAGGTGCCCCAATCCTCTACGGGATTCTCCCCCTTTGAGTTACTGTATGGGAGACACCCAAGAGGGCTGTTGGATATTGCCAAGGAAACTTGGGAAAGTGAGAGTTCTCCCCACAGGAGTGTGATTGAGCATGTCGCCCTGATGCAAGATCAAATTGCACAGGTAATGCCCATCGTGAAGGAACATTTGGCCCAAGCGCAGTTGGCACAGCAGAGAGTGTACAACCGTGGAGCAAAGACCCGTACCTTTTCCCCGGGGGATAGGATATTGGTACTTGTCCCTACGGTTGAAAGTAAATTCCTTGCCAAATGGCAAGGCCCCTACGAGATAATGGAAAAAGTGAGCGAAGTGAATTACAAGGTCAGACAACCAGGAAGGCGAAAGCCCGAACAGATATATCACGTTAATCTGTTGAAAGCCTGGAGGGATAGAGAGTCCCTAGTCGCAGAAACTTGGTCACCAGCTCAAACTGGTTGCGTGATTCCGGAGGTTGGAATAGCAGCCACCTTGTCACAACCCCAACAACAGGAGGTTAAGGAGTTTGTGCTTCGCAACAAGGAGGTGTTCTCTGAGCTGCCGGGACAAACATCTGGGGTAGAGCATGATATTATTACCCCGCCCGGTGAAAGGGTGAAGTTAAAACCCTATCGGATCCCAGAGGCCCGACGGGAGGCAATACGGGAGGAAGTACAGAAAATGCTGAACTTAGGGGTGATAGAGGAGTCCCAAAGTGATTGGTCTAGTCCCATTGTGTTGGTGCCTAAACCGGATGGGAGCTGGCGATTTTGTAACGATTTTCGTCAGTTGAACAAAGTTACAAAATTTGACACCTACCCCATGCCACGTATAGATGAGTTGATCGACCGGCTGGGAACAGCCCGATACATGACGACTCTTGACCTCACAAAAGGGTATTGGCAAATTCCCCTGGCCAAGTCGGCCAAAGAGAAAAACGCATTTGTAACCCCAGACGGGGCGTTCCAATATAAGAGAATGCCGTTCGGGTTACAGAATGCGCCGGCCACATTCCAGCGGAAAATGGACCAGATACTGAGGCCCCATCGGAAGTATGCTGCGGCTTACCTGGATGACGTAATTGTCCATAGCACAGATTGGGCCTCACATCTGCCAAAAGTGCAAGCAGTCCTAGACTCTATCCGGGAAGCGGGGTTTACGGGTAACCCCAAGAAGTGTACCATTGGGCAGGAGGAGGCCAAATATCTTGGGTACACCATTGGCAGGGGAGTGATAAAACCCCAACTCAACAAAGTCGAGGCCATCCAGAGTTGGCCACGTCCCAACAGCAAGAAGCAGGTACGGGCCTTTCTGGGAATCGCGGGTTATTATCGGCGCTTCATTCCCCACTTTGCTTCTAAGGCTGTGCCCCTAACCAACCTGACGAAAGGGAAAGGGTCGGTCATGATTAAATGGACCCCCGAGGCTGAGGCAGCATTCCAATTCTTGAAACAAGCCTTATGTAGCCAGCCAGTGTTGTACTCACCCGACTTCTCTAAAGACTTTGTCGTACAAAGTGATGCGTCAGATGTGGGGTTAGGAGCAGTATTGTCCCAGGTCTGGAACGGGGAAGAGCACCCAGTCATTTACCTCAGCAGGAAGTTGAAGTCCCATGAGGTAAATTACGCCACGGTTGAAAAGGAGTGTTTAGCGGTGAAGTGGGCTCTAGATTCCCTTCGGTACTATCTGCTAGGTAGGCACTTTGACATGGTTACGGATCACGCTCCGTTAAAGTGGATGGCTCAAAACAAGGAGACAAATAGAAGAGTGAATAGGTGGTTCCTGGCCCTCCAGGAATTCAACTTCACAGTAAAGCATCGCCCTGGCGTTCAAATGGGGAATGTGGATGCTTTGTCTCGAGTACATGAATGCCTGATTGCTGGTGTTCCAACCCCGAGGTTAAAACAAGAGGGGGGGGGTATGTGACAGCAGGAAGGTAAAGTCACCTGGTTGCATCCAGGGGGGTAGATATATTTCGCCCAGATTCAGGCTTTACGCCGACTTATACAACTAGGTGGAGAGTTGTATAAACCCAGCTAAGGCTAGTGGGCTCATGGATGACTCATACCTCTAGAGAGAGGGCTGGGCGTCGTGCAGACAGGGAGTTGATGAGACCAGCTGAAGCTTGTCAGCTCATTTAGGCCTCTATAAGAACTCCCAGCTTCATTAGATGTTAGCTCATGCCTGGACCCAGACCTGTGTGGACTGTCTAGGGAGAGTGAACCCCTGTGCGGTGAGGCAAAGCCTGTGTGGCTATTTGTTTGGACTTTTACTAAACCAGGGACTTAGGGACTAGGACAGCACCAGGCTGATCCCAGTTGTTAGTTTAGGAAACCTGCATGTTTAGTCAGAGGTCAAACTGACCAGGATTTATTTTGTTTATGTTTCTTTTTGGCTTTGCTGTGTTTTTGTCACTGTACATAGAGAAATAAACCGCACCTTTTGATTTTGAAAACCACAACCTCCGTCTGCTGGCCCTGTTTTTGTGTGGGGAGCCCAACCAGGGGGTCACACACACCCGCTACCGAGTTAACCCCCTCACAATATATATATATATATATATATATATATATATATATATATATATATATATATATATATATATATACACACACATAACCTCTGTTCTCAGCTGCATAAGGGCGTCCTGCGAAGTGGGGGCGGAGAAACAGCAGCACACTGATCTTCCCAGTGAATGACTGAACTGGGATTGATGTACTCTCATGCCTAGCATAATCCGTTTGAAATAGGAAAGCAGAGGGACTGGCAGGAACACCAGGTATTTAACACAAAGGAAGCAATACAAGGAGGACAGGATATTTTCTCATACAAGTACATGGTACAGCAGGGACATATCAGGAATATGAAATGTTGGGGTAATCTACACTTTAATGACAAAGTTATTACTGATTCGATAGATCTATACCTAATTGCAAATATTGCTCTGATCTATAGGGTAAGTGGCTAAATATACTATAAATATTGTTGTCATGGAAGAATTGCGTTTTCTACATCTTTATCTTCTCATTAGTATATAGTGTTTATATGCCACATGAATATCTGCTCTGTGCCACCTGGTTTGTTGATTTTAAGTAGCGATATAGAGAAATTAAAATACCAATCCATGGATTATATCTGATGTATTAAAGAAATCCTCCATAGACAGCAGAAGCCACATCAATATTTGAGACTGGGAAAATGAAGATTACATTGGAAAATGACCCCATCAAATCAGCGCTTTTAATTACAAATGACTTGTGTTTTATCATAGGGCATGCTCATTTATGTATGCATTTGTGAATGTTGCACGTCGACCTTCCATCTAATTAACACTGATTTTTCTCAAGTGGGAAATTCACTTAAATAAATAATTAGCAGTGGGGAATAACTAATTTTAGCACTCTTCTGCATTTAGAAGTTATTAGAATAATTATGACACTCAATTCTGATGATATATGATCTAAGTAAAATAAAACACCCACAAATGAGGCTGAATTATTAGTCTTAACATAACATTGATTGGCTTTCCAGACTTATCTGTGATTTCACATCAGAACTGTGTAATTAAAGTGGTAATCTTTGTGATATTAATTACTGGTTGAAAAGTTAAGATTGCCTTGGGTTCTTCACTGATGCACTTTGGGAGTGGAAGGGCCTTGCATGAAAGACATGAAAGTGTGTTGCCGCTGCATGCTGGAACAGCTAAAATATAATGTATAATAAAAATATACGGTATATAAAGAAATACAAATGTTATATCCAAGTAAAATACCTATTATTAAGGAAGTTTTAAAGTGGTTGTAAACCCTGTTACACCACTTGTACCTACAGGTAAGCCTATAATAAGGCTTACCTGTAGGTACTGTAAATATCTCCTAAACCTGTACGGTTTAGTAGATATTTACCATATACGCTTGCACCGACGTCATCGGCGCATGCGCACTGAAGAAATAGCTCAATCGTGCCATTTCTAAAGGGCTTGTGCTGAGCGCGGCTCCGGCCAATCACATCGCCGGAGCCTGTGAACCCAGAAATAACTCCGGGAGACATGTCGCCGGTCACAATGGTGTATGGGGACCGCTGCAACAGGTTCGATCTACGGTAAGTATTTCGATGCATACTAGCTCATTATGCCTTTGTCTTGCAGGTTTTTTTTTAATATGGGTTTACAACTACTTTAAGTGGAAGTCAAAACTAGGGCCGAAACAACTAATCGATTAATCGATTATGAAATTAATCGATTACTATTTTCATAATCGATTAATCGGGCAGTAACATAATGGAGTTAAAAACAACTAAAATTAGCCCTTTATACAGTGGCGTCACTAGGGTTGGTGTCACCTGGTGCGGTATAACATGGTGTCACCCCCCCCCCAATAATTTTTTTCACCCTAATAACACTGCATATATTGGCAACAGTAGTGCCGTTAATAACTATCAATCAACTAGCAAATTTGAATAACAAAATCATATGAAAATAATAGAAATCAAAGCTTAAACTGTTAAAGAACTGTATTTATTTTAACTTTAAACTTTACTGAATTAATAAATAAATGACACAAAAACAGGAACAAATATGAAAGCATTTAGTTAACATCTAAATCAAAACTTTGCTTTTCTAGCCTTGACAGCTGCAAAATTATGAACAACATCATCAAAATCAATACATTTCGCTAGTTCACTTTCAACTGATAATATTGCAAGATCAGAAAGCCTTGCCTGTCCCATCGTTGAACGCAAATAGTTTTTTATCAGCTTCAACTTTGAAAAGCTCCTCTCACATGAAGCCACAGACACACAGATTGTCAGAAATATTTTTAGACATAGTGAAAGGGTTGGAAGAGATTCAATGAAGTCCCATTCTGCTATGAAGGTCAAAACTTGTAAAGCCGACCAATCTTTGACTTCTTCTAGGTTGATCTTGGCTGCTTTGAGATGTCTCCTCAGTCTGGGTATTTCCATTAACAGCTCACTCTCAGATATTTCGTCATAAAAAGTGGTCAGTTTTGGAATGGACACCTTTAATGTTTCTTCAGTTTCATATATGAGACTCTTTGCTTGAACAGCCTCAAACATGGCTGCAACTTCCATGATGGCTCTTAATCTGATCTGGAGTTCAGAATGGAAGCGATCAATGCACTCAAGCATTGCCCTCTTGTTCTCGTCTTGTAGACTTATGCCTCCAGCATCACGTGCCTGTTCCCCTGCCATCCTCTTCTTAAACCTGGCTCTTCTCTCTACGGCAATTCCATATTCTTTAGATTTTAAATGTGCCTGCTTAATTGCATGTTCCACTAGGTGACTGCGCTCTTCAAACAGAAAAAGTCTTAGTGACTCTAGCTTTGTCACCACCTTGTCCAGACTTAAGCCTTTGGTCTGCAGGTACTGTTGTGTAACATCAACTTCTTGAAGTACATCACCCCAGAAGTATAGGTAGCACAAAAACGTAAAATCACAGACAGCAGGCAGTAGACATTCTGCTGCTCCTCTTGTGTCCATATTTTCAGAAGGATCACAAAGCGCTTCGATTGCAGACACAAACATATTCAATTTTTCTTTTACTGGCTTAACTGCAGCATGATGAGCACTCCAGCGTGTTGTTGATAATCTTTTCACTGACACTCCAGTGTGACACTACAGTGCAGTGTGATGATGTGACAGGCTGAGTCGCTCGCTGGCTCTGTAGGGTAGGGAGGAGGATTGGAATTTAGGAATAGGAAGAATAAGGAGCCAGAGGACACACACCAGGCGCGGCCACGGCGCTGGAGGTGTTGTTCCAGGCTTCCAGCCCAGCGGGGTGAAATTAATCAATGAATGGGTCAGCTGTAAAAAAAAAAAAAAAAAAAAAAAAAAAAAATAATTAAAAAAAAAAAAAAATAAAAAAAAAAAAAGGGAGGGTGTCACCCCTCTAGCGGGTGTCACCCGGGGGCGGACCGCACCCCCCGCACCCCCCTAGCAACGCCTCTGCCTTTATAGTACAAAAAGAGCAAATCGATACTGTAAATATTACTTTCACTGTCCCACAGTAAAAAATTAACCCCTTACAATACCGATTTGCTCTTTTTGTACTCATTTTAGTTTTTGTAAACCCATTATGTTACTAAACCTCTCAGGCCTGGCTCACACCTCTGTGTTTTTTGGTGCTTTTTGCAAAAAACACACTACAGTTCATTTACATGGTTTTCTATGGGACACGTTCACATCCAGGATTTTTTCAGCTGCTGCATATTTGGAAAGGGCAAGGTCTTTTTTTAACGCAAAACTGTGCTATTTTGTTTTTTTGGTTCAATATACTTCAATGGAGGAGCTGCAGAAAAGCATGTAATGCATTTTTGAGGCAATTTGAGTTTTTTTAATCTGCCCAACAACAAATTGGCCCAAAAAAAAAAAGTAAAAATGCAAATATGCAAATCACAGCAAAATTCACCTTTTTTAACCACTTGCCGCCCGCCCTATAGAGGATTGACGGCGGCAAAGTGGTTGCAGAATCCTGACAGGACGTCATATGATGTCCTCAGGATTTTGAGCCGCTGCGCGCCCCCGGGGGCACGCATCGCGGCGATCGTTGCTGCGGGGTGTCAGTCTGACACCCCGCAACACCGATCTAGGTAAAGAGTCTCCGACGGAGACTCTTTACCACGTGATCAGCCGTGTCCAATCACGGCTGATCACAGTGTAAACAGGAAAAGCCGGTCATCGGCTTTTCCTCACTCGCGTCTGTCAGACGCGAGTAGAGGAGAGCCGATCGGCTGCTCCTCTGACAGGGGGGGTTTGTGCTGATCGATTATCAGCACAGCCCCCCCGAGGATGCCCACTGGACCACCAGGGATGCCACTAGACCACCAGGGATGCCACTGGACCACCAGGGAAGCACACCATGTAAGGTATGCCACCCTAGACCACCAGGGATAATGGATGCCAATCAGTGCCACAATGGATGCCAATTAGTGCCCACAATGGGCACCACTGATTGGCAGGCATTATTGTTTGGCACTGATTGGCATCCATTAGTACAGTACAGTGCCACCTATCTGTGCCCACCCATGCCACCAATCTGTGCCCACCCGTGCCGCCTATCTGTGCCCACCCGTGCCGCCTATCTGTGCCCACCCGTGCCGCCTATCTGTGCCCACCCGTGCTGCTGATCGTTGCCCACCCATGCCGCCGATCGTTGCCCACCCGTGCCACCGATCGTTGCCCACCCATGCCGCCGATCGTTGCCCATCCGTGCCGCCTTATCCGTGCCCGTCAGTGCAGCCCCATCAGTGCCCATCCGTGCCGCCTTATCCGTGCCCGTCAGTGCAGCCCCATCAGTGCCCATCAGTGAAGAAGAAAACGAACTTATTTACAAAGTTTTGTAACTGAAACCAAAAAAAACTTTTTTTTTTCCAAATTTTCGGTCTTTTTTTTATTTTTTAGCAGAAAATAAAAATCGCAGAGGTGATCAAATACCACCAAAAGAAAGCTCTATTTGTGGGAACAAAATGATAAAAATTTAGTTTGGGTACAGTGTACCATGACCGCGCAATTGTCATTCAAAGTGCAACAGCGCAGAAAGCTGAAAATTGGTCTGGGCAGGAAGGTGTTTAAGTGCCCAGTATGGAAGTGGTTAAGGTTATTAACCGATTAATCAAAACAATAATCGGCCAACTAATCGATTATGAAAATCATCGTTAGTTACAGCCCCAGTCAAAACATATATGTTACGTATTTATAAAAAATTTAATGCCTTTATTATTGCTAGCCATAATTATCTGAATTTGTATTTACTATGATTGCACATACAATGGAAATCAAGCCGAAAGTGGGAGTGCGTGAACTTCCAACCAATCATAATTGACAGCTTCGGTCGGAGCCGCTGTACTAACAGTCCAACGGTACAATCTCCCCCGCTGAGCTGTTGTGTTCTGACAGGGAGCTGACACCCTCCCCCGCCAGAACACTCTGGTCAGCTGATGGTTTTCCAGCATGCTCGTCTAACAGAAGCCAACCAAATGGTCGGCTTCTGTTGGACTGGCTGACATACACACAGGCCGAATGTCAGCCAGTTTTTATTAAAGCGGCCGATGTCTCTTGACATTTGGCCCTTGTTTACAGGGCTTTAGTCTTATTTTTTGTGTGTACCTACATAAATGGCACAGGCCCTTAGAGCTTTTTTGCTAATTTTTCTTCCTATTGAACTCATTGAGCTTGTCAGCGGATAACAGAGATAAACTAAGTAGTAACTTTGAAACAACTTATGTGAAATCATCGGCACTATGCACTAAATCCATAATTAATAAGTGTTAAAAAAACAAACAAAAACTAAATAAATATACAGTTCTCAGCATAAATGAGTACATCCCAACAGATTTGCCGGAAAACCTTTACTTTCCTTTCAGAATCAACATTTTCTATGGACACTATACTACAAAATACTCCCACAAATGCAAGCCATTAATTGCATCAAGATTTGTGAATTTGCACACACAAATAAGTATTTTTTCTAACAAATTCATTCAAGATGATGTTGCAAAATTGAATACACCACAATGAAAGTCTTAAGAGAAAAACTAGATTTTAGACAACAAAATCCTAATTAACAAGCGTTCAACTACAGGTGAGTCTGATTCTTCATTAAACGGGTGTCCAGCAGACAGTTGATTATAAAAGGCTGTTACTTAACCACTTGTCCCCCGCCCACTGTCAATTGACGGCGGGCGGAGGACACTCTCGTTCTGGGAGGACGTCATATGTCGTCCTCCCTTTAAAACGAGCTAGGGGGTGCACGCGCGCCGCGTTCCCAAGGCCCCGATGCGCGTGCCCGGCGGCTGCGATTGCCCGGGAAACGAGCAGGAAAGTGGATCTCTGTGTGTAAACACAGAGATCCACGTCCTGTGAGGGAGAGGGGACCGATGGTGTGTCCATTGTACATAGGGACAACCATCGGTCACCTCCCCCAGTCAGTCCCCTCCCCCCACAGTTAGAACACATTGAGGGAACATATTTCCCCGCCCCCTAGTGGTTAACCCCTTCCCTGCCAATCACATTTATACAGTAATCAATGCATTTTTATAGCAGGGATCGCTGTATAAATGTGCATGGTCCCAAAAATGTGTCAAAAGTGTCCGATGTGTCCACTGCAATATCGCAGTCACAATAAAAATCGCAGATCGCCGCCATTACTAATAAAAAAAAAAAAATGCTATAAATCTATCCCCTATTTTGTAGACGCTATAACTTTTGCGCAAACCAATCGATACGCGCTTATTGCGATTTTTTTTTTTTTTTTACCAAAAATATGTAGAAGAATACGTATCGGCCTAAACTGAGGAAAATTTTATTTGAAAAAAAAATGGGTATTTATTATAGCAAAAAGTAAAAAATAGTGTTTTTTTTCCAAACTGGACGCTCTTCTTTTGTTTATAGCGCAAAAAATAAAAACCGCAGAGGTGATCAAATACTACCAAAAGAAAGCTCTATTTGTGGGAAAAAAAGGACGCAAATTTCGTTTGGGAGCCACGTCGCACGACCGTGCAATTGTCATTCAAAGTGTGACAGCGCTGAAAGCTGAAAAATGGCTTGGGCAGGAAGGGGGTTTTCGTGCACAGTAGGGAAGTGGTTAACAAAGAAAACCCCTTCCCATTTCATGCTGTCAGCAAGGGCACCACATTGAAGAGAAATGTCACAAGGCCTGAGAAAGACAATAATTTCTTTACATAAGAAAGGTGAAGGCTACAAGAAGATCAGCAAAGCTTCACTTATCAGTCAGAATACTGTAGCAAAAGTGATACAAAAATTTAACAAAGATGGAACTGCAACTATCTCCAGGCCATCCACGGAAGGTAACACATCGACAGGAGCATCTTCTGATGAGAAGGGTTGAAGAAAATCGCCATGCAAGTTCACTGCAGTTAGCTAAAGAAGTAGAAAGCCAAACTGGGGTGATTGTTTCCCGTGACACAATATGTCGTACACTGCAGAGGAATGGTATAAAATAAAGAGTACTGGGGCTCTACTCTGGAGTGATGACACCAAGATAAATGTTTTTGAAACTGATGGCTTCAAAACTGTATGGTGGTGAGGAGTACAAAGAAAAATGCATGGTGCCTACAGTGAAACATGGTGGTGGTAGTGTCCTTCTTTGGGGCTGCATGCATGCTACTGGTGTCGGGGAGCTGCATTTCATTGATGGTATCATGAATTCACAGATGTACTGCTCTATGTTAAAAGAGAAGATGCTACCATTACTCCGTGCCCTTGGTCGTTGTGCACTTTTCCAACATGACAATGATCCAAAATATCTCTGTACCATGTAACATGGTCACACATGCCCTTTGTGACATATGGTAAACCTCTCGGACCCTTATTGGAATAATTTGTCGTTACTGTAGTTTTCCACTGCAGTTTTTAAAAATTGTGCTTTTGTTTTCTCTTTTTTAAATTTTCTGTACTAATTTGTTAATAAATATACTTGTGAATTTTATAAATGGTGCCTACAAAGTCCATTTTCTTGCTCTTACAACATTTGATTCAATATTTGTAGGACGTGGCACTGCGCTATCTTAGGCACACACAGTCCATCCTGTGTAGGTGCTTTTTTTACCTATTTGTCTGAATGATCCAAAACACACATCTAAGGTCACTGTTGCATTTCTGAAGAAGAACAGGATGAAGGTGAATCAGTGGCCAAGTATGTCTCCTGATCTGAACCCAATCGAACACCTATGGGGAATTCTGAAGAGACAAGTTGAGTATCATTCTCCATCCAGCATCCATGCTCTAAAAGCGGTCATTCTTGGGGGGCGTGACCAAGATGGCGACCGGGCCAGACGCATAGGCACAGAGCTCTGCTGCCAAAGGGGAAAAAATACTGTTCTTGTATTCTAGGAGTGCCTGATTCTGCCCACGGTTCTCGCTATACTCTCCTGACAGATGATGACCAATCGGAACCCCAGAGACCGGGAGAGACGCCCGTTAAATCCGGCGGAGCGTCGGCCCACATGGTGGGAGCTTCCAACATGACGACACAAACTCCAAACTCGGACCCCGCTCTCAAAGAACAGGCCAACTTCTCTGCCCTGATGCAAGCGATCACTGGCTGCCAGACTGCGCTAACTTACAAAATCGATTCTCTGCAGCTGGAGATGGATCTCATCAGAAAGGACATTGACAAAATCCGCCATAGAGTGATAATTTGTAAAGTGGAAGGAAAATGATAAATGATTTTCAAAATATTTTACAAATAAATATCTGAATAGTGTGACATGCATTTGTATTCAGCCCCCTTTACTCTGATACCCCTAACTAAAATCTAGTGGAACCAATTGCCTTTAGAAGTCACCTAATTAGTAAATAGAGTCCACCTGTGTGTAATTTTATCTCGGGGATAAAGTTGTGGAGAAGTTTTAAGGCCTGGTTCACACTTGTCCGACAAACGCTCCGACATTAGGAGCTCATGTCGCATGACGTGTGAAAATCAATGAATCCCTATGAGAGCCGTCTTAACTGGTCCGACACAAGTCGGTCCGACATTAAAAATGCTCCCTGTACTACTTCTGTCCGACTTTGATCCTACTTCAGCCCATTGAATATCATTGAAGTCGGATCAAAGTAGGATCCTTGTCCTAACCATCCGACATTTGACATCCGACATGGTGATTACAGCAGCAGTAGAAGGAATTTATCTCACCCTGGGATTGTTTTGATTGGTCAAAGGACAAGTCAGACTAGCACAATGTCGGATCAAAGTAGTATCCTGTTCATGAATGTCGGATGGATGTCGGACCAATGTAGGATCAATGTAGGACTGATGTCGCAGAGCAAAGTAGGATGAAAGTCGGATGAATGTCGTGTCGTATCAGTGTGAACCCAGCCGAAAGCAGGTTATGTTATAAAAAAAACATCCCAAACTTTGAACATCTCATGGACCACTGTTCAATCCAACATCTGAAAATGGAAAGAGTATGGCACAGCTGCAAAAACCTACCAAGACATGGCCGACCACTTAAACTGACAGGCCAGGCAAGGAGAGCATTCAGCAAAGAAGCAGAAGAGGTCCTTGGTAACTCAGGAGGAGCTCCAGAGATCCACAGCTCAGGTGGGAGAATCTGTCCACAGGACAATTATTAATCATGCACTCCACAAATCTGGCCTTTATGGAAGAGTGGCAAGAAGAAAGCCATTGTTGAAAGCCATAAGAAGTCCTGTTTTCACTTTGTGAGCAGCCATGTGGGGGACACAGCAAACATGTGGAAAAAGGTGCTCTTATGCTCTTATCAGATGAAACTGAAATTTTACTTTTTGGCCAAAAACCAAAACGCTATGTGTGGTGGAAAACTAACACTGCACATCACCCTGAACACACCATCCCCACCGTTAAACATTGTGGTGGTAGCATCATGTTGTGGGGATGCTTTTCTTCAGCAGGGACAGGGAAGCTTTTCTGAGTTAATGGGAAGATGGATGGAGCTAAATATAGGGCAATCTTTAAAAGAAAACCTGTTAGAGTCTGCAAAAGACTTGAGACTGGGGTGGGTTCACCTTCCAGCAGGACAACCCTAAACATACAGCCAGAGATACAATGGAATGGTTTAGAACAGCCTTTTTCAACCAGGGTGCCTTCTGGGATCTTCAGGGGTGCCTTGGGAAAATGCAAAAAAAAAAAGCCTCAAATTGCCCAAAATTGTCAGCAAGCTGGCAAGTGGATCTCACCTGAATTTTTTTGTTACACAAAGCCACAGATTTTAATTAGTGCAGCATTACAACCTTGGGCACTGTACGAACCAGCTTCTGGGATTCTAATAAATGATGATGTCTTAAATTGATAAGGAAGACATTGAGCACCCAAGGATGTCCTTGTTTTGTTTGCCTTCTCCGTCTGCACTGGGTTCACATTAGCTGAATGAGTGAGGGAAATTGAGGGAGAGGAGAAACACTGGAATACTAGTCAGTACCAGTGTGCAAAGGTGTATAAAATAAATCTTCTCAAATGTTGGGTGTTCATTTGTAGAAGGATAGGGTCTTTATTAAAGAGGAACTGCAGTCTGCTCACATAATTTGTAATAAAAACATCTTTGCCATTCTGAACCTTCCCTCCAAACACTTTGCATATGCATTATGTAAAACCATTTGTTTCTTTTACATTTTACAATGGTGTGCCTCGAGATTGTGCATAATTTTAAAGGGTGCCTTGACTGAAAAAAGGTTGGGAAACTGATTTAGAACTAAGTATATTCATGTGTTAGAATGACCCGGTCAAAGTTCAGACCTAAATCTAATTGATAATCTGTGGCAGGACTTGAAAATTGCTGTTCACAGACGCTCTCCATTCAATCTGACAGAGCTTGAGCTATTTTGCAAAAAATGGGCACAAATCTCACTCTCTAGATGTGCAAAGTTAGTAGAGACATCCCCAAAAAGACTTGCAGCTGTAATTGCAGCAAAAGGTGGTTCTACAAAGTATTGACTCAGGGGGGCTGAATACAAATGCACGCCACACTTTTCACATTTGGAAACAAAAATTGGAAACCATTTATAATGTTTCTTTCCACTTCACCATTATGTGCCACTTTGTGTTGGTCTATCACAGACAATCCCAATAAAATAAATTTACGTTTTTGGTTGTAACATGACAAAATGTGGAAAATTTCAAGGGGTATGAATACTTTTTCGGCGGGAGGGGGGCCCTCTCCCGCCGCCGATAAAAGTGATCCGCCGCAGAGACCACTTTTATCTTGTAGCGGACTGCCCGCTGAAGAAGAGGATACCCGGGTTATGGTAGCTAGCTGCTATCATAACAACGGTATTCCTCTTCAAACAGCCAACGTATTCCTGCGGTGGGGTGGTCCGTAAGTGGTTAAAGAGGAACTGCAGTCTGCTCACATAATTTGCAATAAAAACATCTTTGCCATTCTGAACCTTCCCTCCAAACACTTTGCATATTATTTTATATATACTGTGATTCTGTACTTGCTAAATATGCTGCAGAAATCTCCCTCCGAGTCTGGCTGCAGCCATTTTAACTGTGGGCAGCTGAAGCTGCTGCCTGTTCACTTTCTGGATTTACACGGGGACACCTCCAGCTCTGCAGCTCTCATTGGCCCTCTTATGCCCTTCCTGGCAAACTCTCACGAGAGTGAGAGGGAGAGCTGTGCATGATGTCATAAGCCTAATCTTTTTACCAGACAAACAGGAAGTGGGCTGTATAAGGTATTTACTGGCAGAAAAAATATGTTTTACTATCCAAAGTTAAAACAACAATGGCAGAAGATTTAATAGATGAAAGTAGAAAAAGTGACTGAAGTTCCGATTTAAGTGCAATGAATTCAGTGAAGTTGTTAAATGTTTGTAACCCTGGGTATTTAAAGCGGAGGTCCGCTTATAAAAAAAATATTAAGTCAGCAGCTACAAATACTGCAGCTGCTGACTTTTAATAATCGGACACTTACCTGTCCCAGGGTCCAGCGATGCGGGGGAACGAAGCCCCGCTCGTCTCCCCCTCCTCTCCGTGGCGCCGGCATTGTTACTGTGAGCGCCCGGCTGTGGCTTCACAGCCGGGCACGCACTGCGCGAGCCGCGCTGCGCACCGTGATTGGCGGAGAAATCACCTGGGACCTGTGACGTGTCCCAGATGATTGCGGAGAGGGAGGGGGGAGAGGTGACTGACTTCTGGTCGCCGTGGCGACCTAGGGAGGAAGTGGGAGCTGGAACCCTCTAAAAAGAGGGTTTCCGCTCCCCCCCCTCCCACAAAAAATGACATGCCAAATGTGGCATGTCTGGGGGTCACCTTTCTTTAAAGTGGAAGTTCCATTTTTGGGTGGAACTCCACTTTAAGGGAGCTTGGTGGAAGGAGATGGGATTTGACAACACAGGGCATTTAGAAGGGGGGTCCAGTAGTAAAGGACACTGATTTTTTCCAATTCACTTTCAGACCACATGTCTTACCAAACCTCTCCATGTCTAGCAGTAGGTTGGTAAATGATTCACAGCTGTCTAAATAAGTGTCATGGGAGTATAATGAGATGTATTGTATGCCTCTGATCACTGCTGATTGTATTATGCAGTTTGCAGGAGGTTCATTGGCAAGTGAGAACAGCAATGGGGATAGGGGGCAACCCTGACTGGTTCCCCTGTGGAGGAGGGAAAGTGATGCTGCGATATCTTAGTGGGTTTTAAGCCTTAGGAGTAGCTTAGAGTACTTTTACCCATTTGATAAATTTCCCTCTGAAATATATTTTTGTAAAGCCTTCTGATATTGTCATGGGTGCATTTGTTTGGCAAAAAGCTAGACTTATCCTGTGCAATCAGAGATGTGATGACAGAGGATAAATGAATGACCGTTGATTTTGATAGGATTTTAATGTCCCTCTTTAAAAGTAATATCAGCATTATAGGATTTGCATTTAGTGACATCTTTGCCTGGCTTGGAAATAACAACTATGAAGGCTTTGCTCATAGGGGGTTGTAGGTGATTTTTGTCGAATACCTTCTAAAAGGAATAAAAGGCTAAGTTCACCTTTTCAATAAAATACACTATACACTATGCAGTCAAGGGGCCTCAGTGTGCTAAAAATCACTGTAGCTTTGAGATATTGTGCTTACTGTAGTTTTAATACATTACCAACGGGCCATAAGTTTCACCCCCATAGCCATGCCCTGCCCAGAATCTGGAATGCTCTGTACATTGAGCGTTCTCGCCCAGCATCACAGGAACGAGCGCTCTTCCTCATTCAAAACCGACACGTGCACACTTGTGCTCTCCCTCACCCTGTAGCATCAGCATTGATCCAATTTTCTACAAAATCTTTTGGGTTGTTGTCCTCTACCTTTTCAGGGAGACCAACCACCCGGATATAGTTGCTCCTTATTCTGTTCTTAAAAAATGTCAAACCCAAAATGTCATATTCCTGGTATGTGCATGCTGTACCATGTACTTGTATACAAATATATCCTGTTCTTGTAGTGCTTCCTTTGTGTGAAATACCTGGTGTTCCTGCCGGCCCCCTGCTTTCCTATTAAAAACAGAACACACCAGGCATGAGAGCACAGCGTGGTCAGTTTTCTAGCTGTGCTGTTGCTTCTCATCCCCTAGCTCTCTAAGATCCTTATACAGGTGAGAACAGAGGGTATGTGATCACAAATGTTTTGCCTTTCATTTCTATTTTAAACTGAATGGGTTGTTTTACAAGGTGAGGCTTCACATATACTTTAAATATACCACATGTATGAAGGCAAGTTGGATACAACCAGCATGTCAGGTTTCTAGCATGCGATTATTGCCAGCGGCTATAGCCACTACCAATAATCACTGTGTTCTCTCAGCAGGGACAGCTTTGTGTGCCCCCCCATGGGAGGGATTTGAGCAATTTACTTTCTTGCAACTTGTGGTTGCAGAAAAGAAAATTGCATGATCTATGGTCTGCCTTAATATTATACTAACCGTTTATACAAACCATTTTGTCAGCTGTGTGCGTTGCAATGTAGCATCAAAAAGGGGAAAAGAGCTCTCCTAAAGTAAAATGCATCTATTTGTTTTAAAGCAGAATTCCAGGATTTTCAAAAAATTGGTACACTCCCCCCCCCCCCCCTCAAAACACTAATCAGTTATTACATTTGTGAAATTTCTTACCGTTTAAGAGATATGTCTGATTGAATTTTCAGGAAGTCAGCTCTTTGATTCAAAAAATGCAGCCTGTATTCTGGCAGGAAGGATCTCTTAGAACAAGGATTACATCACATCCTCTTCTCTCTCTCTCTAAACTGTAATCAGCCTACATTTCCCATGAATCCTTGGGATGGGAGTGAATGTGGGAGGTACACTAGGCTTGTACATGTAAATGTGAACTCGCCCACTTCAACATAAATCGCACTCTAATTCTGCAGCCAGCAAGCCATGCTACTCAGTAACACACGGTATAAATGCAAACCAGTGCAGCGTGTCAGTGACCACCAGTGCGGAATGTCAGGTACCACCGGTGCCACATGTCGGGGACTACCGGTGCCGCATGTCGGGGACCACCAGTGCCGCATGTCGGGGACCACCAGTGCCGCATGTCGGGGACCACCAGTGCCGCATGTCGGGGACCACCAGTGCCGAATGTCAGGAACCACCAGTGTAGAGCGGGGATAATTATCAGAAATCACTTGTATGACACAGCAGGGATCTCCCGCTGTGTTAGGTATTGTATAGACATGTGCAAAAGGAAAAAATTCGTTTCGTTTCGTTTCGTTTTAATTCGTTAATTAATTAATTTCGTTTAGTTAGATTCGTTAAATTTGTTAAATTCGTTTTCGGATTTCGTTTTGTTTTCGACTGAATTCGAAAATCGGTCGCATTCGAAAATATTTCAACCGAATTCGAAAATATTTCTACCGGATTCGAAATTATTTCAACATGATTCGAAATTATTTCAACCGCATTTGAAACTATTTCAACCGGATTCGAAAATATTTTGCGACCCGACTTTGGGTCCACGTATCTCAGGGTCACTTAGTAATAGAAACCCCAAATTTGGAGATGTTATAGTGCTAGTTCTACTGTGTTTGCATACCAAATTTGGGGTTTCTAGCTACAAGTGGCCCCGAGATATGTGGCCCCAAATTCGGGTCGCAAAATGTCATTCTCTGCTGCAGAAAAGTGTTTTACATTTTGCGACCCGATTTTGGGTCCACGTATCTCGGGGTCACTTAGTGATAGAAACCCCAAATTTTGCGTGCAAACACAGGAGAACTAGCACTAAAACATCCCCAAATTTGGGGTTTCTATCGCCAACTAACCCCGAGATATGTGGACCCAAAGTCGGGTCGCAAAATATTTTTAAATCCGGTTGAAATAGTTTCAAATGCGGTTGAAATAGTTTTAAATGCGGTTGAAATAATTTCGAATCATGTTGATACTATTTAAAGCGGATTCGAAAATATTTTGCGACCCGACTTTGAAAAAAAAAATTAAATTGATTCTAACAGTCTGCAGGAGATCTGCAAAAAAAAAAATAAGTGAAATGGCTGTTAATAGTCTACAGGAGATCTGCTAAAAAAGAAATAGATGCTAATAGTCTGCAGGAGACCTGGTGAGAAAACTAAATAGATACTAATAGTCTGCAGGAGATCTGCAAAAAAAAATAAAATAAATGCTAATAGTCTGCAGGAGATCTTATGTAAAAAATAGTAATCTGCAAAAAAAAATTAAACATGAAATAGATAGTATCTATATTCTATTCTATTCTATTGTTTTTCTAGTGTATTCTCTATTTCTATTCTAATCTATTCTATCCAAAGTTAAAATTAATTAATTACATTTTTTTTAATTCCTACTATTCGAAATTCAAATGTATTCTATTCGAAATTCGAATTTCATAAGATGGTTGCATATTCTTTCTATTTTAATCTATTAAATTATTTTTTTTTCTATTCTGTTCTAATCTTTTCTATTTGAATTATACATTTTGAAAGATGGTTAGTTACTTACTTATATACATCTGTCACATAAAAAAAAAGATGTGAAATGGCTGTCATGGATGTCGATCGCAAGGCAAGTACATATGCTGTATGTCATTGTCCGAGTGCCACGTGACCGGCCACGTGACCAAGTTGTGGATTGTCCACTTGCCACAAGTTATGGGGTTCCTAGCACCAAGTGACCCCCAGATATGGGCGATATGTCAAGTGCTTTTCTGCAGCAGAGAATTAAATTTTGCGACCCGACTTTGAGGCCACGTATCTCGGGGCCACTTATAGCTAGAAATCCCAAAATATTTGGTATGTAAACACATTACAACTGGCACTACAATAACCCCAAATTTGGGGTTTCTATCACCAAGTAACCCCGTTGTAATGCTAGTTCTACTGTGTTTGCATACCAAATTTGGGGTTTCTAGCTATAAGTGCCCCCGAGATACGTGGCCCCAAAGTCGGGTCACAAAATGTCATTATCTGCTGCAGAAAAGTACTTGAAATATCGCCCATATCTGGGGGTCACTTGGTGCTAGGAGCCCCATAACTTGTGGCAGGTGACGTGGCAAGTAGACAATCCACAACTAGGTCACGTGGCAGGTCACGTGGCACTCGTGGCCGTTCACGTGGCACTCATGGCAGGTCACGTGGCACTCGTGGCCGGTGTCATGGCACTCGTGGCCGGTGTCGTGGCACTCGTGGCAGGTGTTGTGGTAAGTGGACAATGACATACAGCATATGTACTTGCCTTGCGATCGACATCCGTGACAGCCATTTCACATCTTTTTTTTTTATGTGACAGATGTATATAAGTAAGTAAATAACCTTCTTCCAAAATTTATAATTCAAATAGAAAAGATTAGAACAGAATAGAAAAAATATATAATTTAGAAGAATAAAATAGAAAGAATATACAACCATCTTCTGAAATTCGAATTTCGAATAGAATAAATTTGAATTTCGAATAGTATGAATTCAAATTTTTTAATTAATTAATTAATTTTAACTTTGGATAGAAAAGATTATAATAAAATAGAAAATAGACTAGAAAAACAATAACCCCAAATTTGGGGTTTCTATCACCAAGTAACCCCGAGATACATGGACCCAAATTCGGGTCACAAAATATTTTCGAATCCGGTTGAAATAGTTTCAAATGCAGTTGAAATAATTTCGAATCATGTTGATACTATTTCAATCGGATTCGAAAATATTTTGCGACCCGACTTTGGGTCCATGTATTTTGGGGTTACTTGGTGATAGAAACCCAAAATTTGGAGATGTTGTAGTGCTAGTTCTTCTGTGTTTGCATACCAAATTTGGGGTTTCTATCACTAAGTGACCCCGAGATACGTGGACCCAAAGTCGGGTCGCAAAATGTCAAGCACTTTACTGGAGCAGAGAATGACATTTTGCGACCCGATTTTGGGGCCACATATCTCGGGGCCACTTGTAGCTAGAAACCCCAAATTTGGTATGCAAACACAGTAGAACTAGCACTACAAGATCTCCAAATTTTGGGTTTCTATCACCAAGTAACCCCAAAATACATGGACCCAAATTCGGGTCGCAAAATATTTTCGAATCCGGTTGAAATAGTATCAACATGATTCGAAATTATTTCAACTGCATTTGAAACTATTTCAACCGGATTCGAAAATATTTTGTGACCCGAATTTGGGTCCATGTATCTCGGGGTTACTTGGTGATAGAAACCCCAAATTTGGGGTTATTGTTTTTCTAGTCTATTTTCTATTTTATTATAATCTTTTCTATCCAAAGTTAAAATTAATTAAATAATTAAAAAATTTGAATTCATACTATTCGAAATTCAAATTTATTCTATTCGAAATTCGAATTTCAGAAGATGGTTGTATATTCTTTCTATTTTATTCTTCTAAATTATATTTTTTTTCTATTCTGTTCTAATCTTTTCTATTTGAATTATAAATTTTGGAAGAAGGTTATTTACTTACTTATATACATCTGTCACATAAAAAAAAGATGTGAAATGGCTGTCACGGATGTCGATCGCAAGGCAAGTACATATGCTGTATGTCATTGTCCACTTACCACAACACCTGCCATGAGTGCCACGACACCGGCCACGAGTGCCACGTGACCTGCCACGAGTGCCACGTGAACGGCCACGAGTGCCACGTGACCTGCCATGTGACCTAGTTGTGGATTGTCTACTTGCCACGTCACCTGCCACAAGTTATGGGGCTCCTGGCACCAAGTGACCCCCAGATATGGGCGATATTTCAAGTACTTTTCTGCAGCAGAGAATGACATTTTGTGACCCGACTTTGGGGCCACGTATCTCGGGGCCACTTATAGCTAGAAACCCCAAATTTGGTATGCAAACACAGTAGAACTAGCATTACAACGGGGTTACTTGGTGATAGAAACCCCAAATTTGGGGTTATTGTAGTGCCAGTTGTAATGTGTTTACATACCAAATATTTTGGGATTTCTAGCTATAAGTGGCCCCGAGATACGTGGCCTCAAAGTCGGGTCACAAAATTTAATTCTCTGCTGCAGAAAAGCACTTGACAGATCGCCCCTATCTGGGGGTCACTTGGTGCTAGGAACCCCATAACTTGTGGCAGGTGACGTGGCAAGTGGACAATCCACAACTTGGTCACGTGGCACTCATGGCAGGTGTTGTGGTAAGTGGACAATGACATACAGCATATGTACTTGCCTTGCGATCGACATCCGTGACAGCCATTTCACATCTTTTTTTTTATGTGACAGATGTATATAAGTAAGTAAATAACCTTCTTCCAAAATTTATAATTCAAATAGAAAAGATTAGAACAGAATAGAAAAAAAATATAATTTAGAAGAATAAAATAGAAAGAATATACAACCATCTTCTGAAATTCGAATTTCGAATAGAATAAATTTGAATTTCGAATAGTATGAATTCAAATTTTTTAATTAATTAATTAATTTTAACTTTGGATAGAAAAGATTATAATAAAATAGAAAATAGACTAGAAAAACAATAACCCCAAATTTGGGGTTTCTATCACCAAGTAACCCCGAGATACATGGACCCAAATTCGGGTCACAAAATATTTTCGAATCCGGTTGAAATAGTTTCAAATGCAGTTGAAATAATTTCGAATCATGTTGATACTATTTCAACCGGATTCGAAAATATTTTGCGACCCGACTTTGGGTCCATGTATTTTGGGGTTACTTGGTGATAGAAACCCAAAATTTGGAGATGTTGTAGTGCTAGTTCTACTGTGTTTGCATACCAAATTTGGGGTTTCTAGCTACAAGTGGCCCCGAGATATGTGGCCCCAAAATCGGGTCGCAAAATGTCATTCTCTGCTCCAGTAAAGTGCTTGACATTTTGCGACCCGACTTTGGGTCCACGTATCTCGGGGTCACTTAGTGATAGAAACACCAAATTTGGTATGCAAACACAGAAAAAGTGACTGAAGTTCCGATTTAAGTGCAATGAATTCAGTGAAGTTGTTAAATGTTTGTAACCCTGGGTATTTAAAGCGGAGGTCCGCTTATAAAAAAAATATTAAGTCAGCAGCTACAAATACTGCAGCTGCTGACTTTTAATAATCGGACACTTACCTGTCCCAGGGTCCAGCGATGCGGGGGAACGAAGCCCCGCTCGTCTCCCCCTCCTCTCCGTGGCGCCGGCATTGTTACTGTGAGCGCCCGGCTGTGGCTTCACAGCCGGGCACGCACTGCGCGAGCCGCGCTGCGCACCGTGATTGGCGGAGAAATCACCTGGGACCTGTGACGTGTCCCAGATGATTGCGGAGAGGGAGGGGGGAGAGGTGACTGACTTCTGGTCGCCGTGGCGACCTAGGGAGGAAGTGGGAGCTGGAACCCTCTAAAAAGAGGGTTTCCGCTCCCCCCCCTCCCACAAAAAAATGACATGCCAAATGTGGCATGTCTGGGGGTCACCTTTCTTTAAAGTGGAAGTTCCATTTTTGGGTGGAACTCCACTTTAAGGGAGCTTGGTGGAAGGAGATGGGATTTGACAACACAGGGCATTTAGAAGGGGGGTCCAGTAGTAAAGGACACTGATTTTTTCCAATTCACTTTCAGACCACATGTCTTACCAAACCTCTCCATGTCTAGCAGTAGGTTGGTAAATGATTCACAGCTGTCTAAATAAGTGTCATGGGAGTATAATGAGATGTATTGTATGCCTCTGATCACTGCTGATTGTATTATGCAGTTTGCAGGAGGTTCATTGGCAAGTGAGAACAGCAATGGGGATAGGGGGCAACCCTGACTGGTTCCCCTGTGGAGGAGGGAAAGTGATGCTGCGATATCTTAGTGGGTTTTAAGCCTTAGGAGTAGCTTAGAGTACTTTTACCCATTTGATAAATTTCCCTCTGAAATATATTTTTGTAAAGCCTTCTGATATTGTCATGGGTGCATTTGTTTGGCAAAAAGCTAGACTTATCCTGTGCAATCAGAGATGTGATGACAGAGGATAAATGAATGACCGTTGATTTTGATAGGATTTTAATGTCCCTCTTTAAAAGTAATATCAGCATTATAGGATTTGCATTTAGTGACATCTTTGCCTGGCTTGGAAATAACAACTATGAAGGCTTTGCTCATAGGGGGTTGTAGGTGATTTTTGTCGAATACCTTCTAAAAGGAATAAAAGGCTAAGTTCAACTTTTCAATAAAATACACTATACACTATGCAGTCAAGGGGCCTCAGTGTGCTAAAAATCACTGTAGCTTTGAGATATTGTGCTTACTGTAGTTTTAATACAGGTGTTGGCAGGTGTTGTGGTAAGTGGACAATGACATACAGCATATGTACTTGCCTTGCGATCGACATCCGTGACAGCCATTTCACATCTTTTTTTTTATGTGACAGATGTATATAAGTAAGTAAATAACCTTCTTCCAAAATTTATAATTCAAATAGAAAAGATTAGAACAGAATAGAAAAAAAATATAATTTAGAAGAATAAAATAGAAAGAATATACAACCATCTTCTGAAATTCGAATTTCGAATAGAATAAATTTGAATTTCGAATAGTATGAATTCAAATTTTTTAATTAATTAATTAATTTTAACTTTGGATAGAAAAGATTATAATAAAATAGAAAATAGACTAGAAAAACAATAACCCCAAATTTGGGGTTTCTATCACCAAGTAACCCCGAGATACATGGACCCAAATTCGGGTCACAAAATATTTTCGAATCCGGTTGAAATAGTTTCAAATGCAGTTGAAATAATTTCGAATCATGTTGATACTATTTCAACCGGATTCGAAAATATTTTGCGACCCGACTTTGGGTCCATGTATTTTGGGGTTACTTGGTGATAGAAACCCAAAATTTGGAGATGTTGTAGTGCTAGTTCTACTGTGTTTGCATACCAAATTTGGGGTTTCTAGCTACAAGTGGCCCCGAGATATGTGGCCCCAAAATCGGGTCGCAAAATGTCATTCTCTGCTCCAGTAAAGTGCTTGACATTTTGCGACCCGACTTTGGGTCCACGTATCTCGGGGTCACTTAGTGATAGAAACACCAAATTTGGTATGCAAACACAGAAGAACTAGCCCTACAACATCTCCAAATTTGGGGTTTCTATCACCAAGGAACCCCGAGATACATGGACCCAAAGTCGGGTCAAAAATATTTTTAGATTCGAAAAAATTCGGATTCGGTTAAATTCGTTAGTATTGTAATTCGGTAATTCGGATGCATCCGAATGTCCGAATAATGAAAAATTCGTCCGAATTTCGATTCGGAACAAAACGAAATGCACATGTCTAGTATTGTATATAAGAACATCGATCGCTGATGTCCCGCCTCCTGCCGGTATTGTGATTGACAGTGCGCTGTTCCAATACCGGCGGGAGGCGGGACATCGGTGATCAGTGTTCTCATATACAATACCTGACTCAGCGGGAGATCCCTGCTGTGTCATACAAGTGATTTCTGATAATAATCCCCGCTCTGCACAGAGATAGCAGGTTGGGGGCGGTGCGGCGGGGACAGAGAGGAGGGGTCTGACTGGCAGGAGCAGAGGTGGGAGGAGAGAGGAGTAGGAGAACACCTCCTCCATGGGCGGCACAGACCGGGGGCTGCGAGACCCCTTCTGCCATTACATGTCTGCTTCCTCCCTGCTCGCTTTCAGAGGACTACAACTGGGTGTGTCAGACCGCTGGCTGAGGATACGGGATGACTAACAGCCAGCGGTCTTACAAACAGGAAGTCAGCAGGCAATAATGTTTTTTCAGCAAGATGAGCAGCCTATTACAGAGGAACTACAGAGATCAGAAGAACATGGGTGACATAGTTGGTGAAGGTACAAAATCAGCAACAAGGACATGTAAAAAAAAATTGCCCGGAGTTCTGCTTTTAAGCTTTAATAGCTTATTACATTACATGAAAGTCACACTAATGTGATATCATTTAGACCTCATTCACATAGAGAGATTACATGTGTGCCTCATTCAGGGCCGTGTTTTCCTGGCATGGGGATGCACAGGTGTTGTTGTCCCGATGTCGTCAGTCACTGTGTCCCAATATGACATCCGCGTGGGTGCGGGGGACCTGCATATGTATGCATCCACACCCACATGGGTGTCAAATTGGGACACAGTTGCTGTGTCCCAATAAATAACAATGGGGCTGCTGGCATGTGGATGCATGCAACAACTGTGCATTTATGTGCTGGTAAAACACTGCCCTTGTACGGGGCACTCATGTAATCGCCCTTTGTGAGCGAGGCCTTGGTTAGCAGACTTTGTTGATGATTTTTGGGGAGAACATCTAGGAGTGTGCAAATTAGGTGAACATTATGGGGCTTATTCTTGTGCACCAATCAGCTTCCATGTTCTATTGCCAAAGCTTAAAGTGATATTATTTATTTTTTTAAACAACAAACATGTGATACTTACCTGCTTAGTGCACTGGTTTTGCATATTAGAACACAAAAAGAATGTTTTCCCGTGGGATTTTAAAGCAGCAAAGAAAAATCAATGGTAGATAAAATGTAAATTTTATTGGAAAAATTGCGATGACGCATATAGCATAAAAAGATGAATTCATGAATCTTATGAGCTCCGGTAATTAAAAAACCAACAATGGAACACAGAAATACTACAATTCACATACATTGTGTACATTTAGGATGGTATGACATTACAAATTTAATGCATTACGATGTACTGTAGAAGAGACCCCCGATGCATTTCGACCTCTCTAGGTCTTACTCAAGGGGTTGAATTGTTCTATAGGACATCTAAAAATAAAAGATTATATATACAAATTAATCATGTTTCCTGCATCTGTCGTAAAGGGTAATTGAATAGGCAATTTTTTCAAATGTATTAATTTATTAAAAGACGTAATGGGAAAACAGATTGCTAAATCGATCATCGTTAATGAAAAATTGTATATTTACCCTCTGTATCGAATTGAATGGAGAAACCGGAGACTTTCGTATTAAAAGCGTAATTGAGTATGCACTCCCAAGGTTCCCAATGAGGGTCCGTATTGGCCGAGGCGCCCACCTCCCACTCCATGGCGGATCCGCTCCACAGCTCGTCCGACTCAAAAGGGGTCACACGCTTCGGAAGTATCCCAATAGCGGGCAAGAAAGCAGGGGAGGAGGGTAACAGTGTACCATGTAACCAACACCTGAAGGTTATAATTTCAATCATCTTACTATGTTTCATATAATACTCTTAGTCATCTATTCGTTAATATAATTTTATTACATATGTACTACAGTCTCAATTATAACTTGAAAACAGGGTAAACGGCACTGGGCATACATGCCCTCAACCAAGGAGATTCAAGATGTTTTTTTAGAGGCACTAAATACTGTATTGTATTTGTTATACCTGGTATTAAGACCAGAATCAATGTTAGCATCGGTTCGGGTGTAGCCGATGCGACTATTCATGGGCCCCCTAAAGAGGGGGAAGGAGAGAAAGGGTTGATTTATATTAATGTATAGCCATTTTATATATGATATGGTATTAGTTGTTGCAGTAATAACTGATGTATATGAGTGATAATGATAAAAAATGGTAAAGTGGAAGGACTTAATTTACAGAAATAGGGTGCATTTGAACATGTCAAGAAATGAATATGTATGAGTATGCAATATATCTCGCATAAAAATGGAGTAGGTGGAGTTGGGTGGATGTGACATAATAAATAATGTATTCCAAAACACTAGAATAAACTATCATGAACTTACAAAAAAAAACAGTGCACTGGTTTTGCATAGAGCAGCCCAGATCCTCCTCTTCTTGGGTCCCCCGCTGGCGTTTCTGGCCTCTCCCTCCTGCCCAATGCCCCCAGAGCAAGAAATTTGCAATGGGGACACCCAAGCAGGCTCCATCCAGAGCTGTTGCTCTGTGTGTCCATTCACACACAGAGCCGTGGCTTGGCCCCACCCCCTCTCTCTCCTCACTGGCTGTAATTGAATGATGAATGGCTCCCGCTGCTGTCTCAGCCAATGAGAGGTAGAGTCCCCGGAGAGCCGAGGCTCTCGCATTCATCGCTGGATTGCAATGGGGCTCAGGTAAGTATTAGGGGGAGCTGCTTCACAGAGAAGGTTTTTTTACCTTCATACATAGAATGCATGAAGATAAAAAAAAAACTTGATTCTTTAGAACCACTTTAATTGAACAAGATGAAATTAGAAGCTGATTGGCTACCATGCACAGCTTCAATACATTCTGAGTGCACCAGCCTTAGTAAATTTCCCCCTATGTTGGAAAGAATTACATAAAAATGTAATATTTTCTTTACTATTTATTCTCAACAAAAACCAAGGGGATAAAAATATGTTTCCAAACCTGCTGCTAAATTAAAGCCCTGTCTGTTCCAAAAAAAAAGTACAATACATAAGGGTAGTCTATAAATGCTACAAAGGTAGCACAGATCCGAGACTTCACCAACGCAGGAAAAAAATAGCTTTAGGACTTCTGGGGATCTCTGGAGAAAATGGCCTGGGCCAGTGGTTTTCCCTGCACATAATTTGGGTATTCTTTGCAAAGTTAATTTACACTTGGCTTCACCTCATTCACTAAGCTTAGTGAAAATTTTCTTTGCAAAGTGAACATGCTCTACTTTTTAAGTAAATCAACACAAATGTGTTTGACTTTTTATTTTGAAAAATTCTACGCATTTTCTTAAACTACCTGCAGGTGGCGCAATTGCCCTCATTTTGTCTTCTGTGGAGAACTTTAGTCTCCATGGATCTTTAACTTTACAGTTTTGTCACACCAAAATGGTTGAAGTTGGTGAACAGTGCTTTGTGTTTTAAGAAAGAGCTGTGGTTATTTCGGTATAGCTTTTCACTTTTTTTATTGAAAGCAGAAATCCCTTTTTTTGGCAATGAACATGCCAGAAAAGAGCAGATGTGGTCTGGTGTAACCAAACGTGCCAACAAGTTCACTATGATCTCAGATGTTGCTAATTTTGTTGTAGATGATGAGAATTATACCACAATATGGGGAAAATTGATATTAGTATTCTTTTTCTGAAACACACTCAAGACTCAGTGACCGGAAATAAAATGAGAAATCTTTTTTTTTTTTTTACATTGATTTTTAGACTTTTCTATTGCATGCTTTTGGATGCTGATGGCACCGGCGCCTGTACAATATGATTGCTGATAATAGGTGCCATTCATTTGCACATGTTGTTCTTTTCTTTGAGCAGACCTATTTTCTCTTTCACAGATGTCGTTCTGCCTGACTGAGCTGTACCTGTGGTCTCTGAAGAATACCTTGCATGTTGGAGGTAAATCTGTTTTATTGAAGTTTATTTTGGACACTCAGTGGAACCCCGGTGCTTTGGAAAGGGCTTGTAATGCATTAGCTTGCAATGCCTTACAGGTATCTTTTGAAAAAGTAAGAGTTCCAAAATGTATCAATTAGCTGGGAAATGTAATTCTTATGCCGCGTACACACAATCATTATTCACGGCGGTTAAAAAACCGCCGTGAATAATGACAGGAAAAACGAGGGAACCGCTTGGTTCCCTACACACGGTCGTTTTTTCCGTCATTTTTTCTCTTGACGAGAAAAACGACCGTCTGTGGGCTCCGCGGCAGTGTTTCCCTATGGGAAACACTGCCGCGGAAAAAAATGCTGGAAAAAACGACGAGAAAATTTAGAACATGTTCTAATTTTTCTCGTCGTTTTTTATGCCGTTTTTCTCGACGAGAAAAACGACATAAAGCCCACAGACGATCGTTTTTCTCGGCGAAAAGAAAAAATGCAGTTTTTCTCGTCGAGAAAAGCGGTCGTGTGTACGCGGCATTACAAAAGAGTTAGTTTTACTATAGTATTATTTTCTCTATAGGAGATATTAAAAAAGGATGATTTATTACTTTTTAATCCTTTTTTGTGAACTTTTTAAAATTCCTTTTCACCTAACTGTAAATGGCATTCTTTATTACTGGGGCATTCGCCAATGTTTCCTCTACAGGAGATTCAAGATCAAGATTTTTTTTATCCACTTAAATTTTGCTGTCCCTGGTTTCTCAGTTTCCCCTTCATCGACAAGCCAATGAAACCATTGAATAAAAAACTTAATTTTTTTTAGTACATACCTTATTTTAGACCAAGAAATTTCATCATTAGGTCTCTATGCTTCTCTATACAAAACGGTGGGAGGTGTTGGCAGTGTGCTGTGCAAAGCTTCCTGAAAACATCACAGCACCCTGTCTCAGTACTCCCCTCAAAAGCCCTTAGCCTGATACAAGCAGTGGGCTGGCTCTTGGGAGTAGTTATTCAAATACCAAAATGCCTTGATTTGGTGTTTGTCTAGAGGAGTCGGTGTTCCTTGGTAGACTGTATTTGCATTCTAACTGCCCTAGGCGGTACCCACATGTAATACTAAGGATGGTAGCTTCTAACTTCAGCTCGTTCAATTAAAGTGTTACTAAACCCAGGACCCTGCATTCACGATATCTGGTCTCTCACAGTACACAGAACAGAGAAATGCAATTATTTTAGTAAATATAAACGGCTAAATACCTTTTCTCATCAGCAGTTATAGCAGTCTTGTGACTTCTATCAGTTTCTAGTTAAAACTTGTAGGAGAAGTTTTCATTCTGTATGACTATCCAATGAGGCTGCAGGATCTCTTTTTTACCGTCAGGAAAAATCCTAGCGGGAAAACCGTTCGTCTGTATGCTTTTCCGACGGGAAAAAAACCGCGCATGCTCGGAAACAATTCGACGCATGCTCGGAAGCAAGTAACTTAATTTTGTCGGCTCGTCGTAGTCTTTTACGTCACCGCGTTCTTGGCAGTCAAAAGTTCACCGAACTTTTGTGTGACCGTGTGTATGCAAGGCAGGCTTGAGAGAGAGGAATTCCGTCGGGAAAACCATTGTTTTTTTTCCGACGGAAAAACCGGTCGTGTGTACGGGGCATAAGAAGCTCACAGTGTGCAGTGAAATCAGAGTAAGCACTTTCAGTAAAGGAGAGTAGCCTGTACAACGGTGCAAGGCTGAAGATATGGCTGTAAGGATATTTCCTTTAAAGTGGAACTAAACTACTGTATATACTCGAGTATAAGCCGACCCGAATATAAGCTGAGACACCTAATTTTACCACAAAAAAGGGAAAACATATTGACTCGAGTATAAGCCTAGGGTGTCCATCTGCATGCCTCACTGTGTCCATGCGCATGCCTCACTGTGCCCATGCCTCACTGTGCCCATGTCTCACTGTGCCCATGTCTAGACTGACGTTTAACATGGGAGTCTATGGAAGGGGTTCCCGGGTTTGAAAGATCGGTGCACCCCGGCGGTAGGTCCCCCAGACAACAAACTTTGCACACATGTATAGGAAGAGTGGGGCTACATGTGTGCTAAGCTTAGGGTCCAGGGGACCTAGTACCGGGTCCCCAAAATCATAAGAGAAATTACCATTTAACATGGGAGTCTATGGAAGGGGTGCCCGGGTTTGAAAGATCGGTGCATCCCAGCGGTAGGTCCCCCAGACAACAAACTTTGCACACTTGTAGAGGGGGGCTACATGTGTGCAAAGTTTGGGGTCCAGGGGACCTATGGCCGGCCGGTACTGGGTCCCCAAATTCCGGAAGATCAGGCGCAAAAAGGTGACTCGAGTATAAGCCGAGGGGGGCATTTTCAGCACAAAAAAATGTGCTGAAAAACTTGGCTTATACTCAAGTATATACGGTATGTGAGTTAACTGTTTTCCAACACCGTTTCATTCAAGGCATACTGTGAGTGATAACTGTCACATTTGCTTGTGCTCTCAACAGAACCGTCAAGCCATCAAATGGCTGGTGTTATAGCTGATCGCATATTCTCCAACATCCATTTCTTTTACAAGGATCATTAAAGTACCATAGAAGACAAAGAAACCGACAAGTGGTCATATGTAGTGTCATTAGTTGCCTTGGTTCTGATTCCCATTATATTGCCCCAATTTAATTCGATTTTTTAGAATTAATTAGATTTTAAAGTCGCACTCCGGCGCGGCTTTAAAATCACCCAATTTCAAAGCTGCACATGAGTGCGATTTGCACAGCCAATTTCATTGCGGCTTGTGACTTCCTTTAACAGAAGTCTATGCAAGTCGCAATGAAATTGGTTAAAAAGTAGTGCAGGAACCTTTTTCATAATCGCTGCAAATTGAGTTGTGACGATATGAATGGTTCCATTGGCAGCAATGGGGTGCGACTTGTCATGTGATTTGAAACTGACAAGTCGCAAGTCGCACCAGTGTGAACGGGGACTAAAGGTTACTCTTAACATATTTTTTCATTGAAATGTTTACAGTCGCAGGATACAGGTTCAATCATCAGTAAGCTTTTTCCAGGACTCATCTCTAGCCTTACATCATTTTGCTGACCGTTCCTGACCTGGATCTCCTTAAGATTACCTCCGACTGCAGTGACTATGCTTGAACTCATTTCCTATTTTTAATTCCAGCAGTTTAGCCAAAAAAAAGCAATTTCACACGACTTTTATGTTGTGGATCCTGCATTTTTTAGCTATAATTGTATAGAGGACTCCCACAACCATAAATAACCGGCATTGCTGCAGGATCAGTTAGTGGCTTGGTTCTCCACCACCGCCACTATGGGAACATCAGCTGCATGCTGAGCGAATCTGCAACCCTTCCAGCACAGATCAAATGTTAATTTATTGTTAAATTAAAATCAGGCTCGGAAGATACCGGGAACAATTTCTTACATTGTTGTTATGAGTTCAGAGAAAGTATTGATGTGGAAAAAGAATTTAATGGCATTTGCTAGAGAGCTGTGTTAAACCAATTGAGTGTGGCTGATATGCAGCACAGAGCAGTGTATTGCATGTCTTGCTGAAATCAAGTGCTTTCAGCTGCTTTGTAAAAATGTCTCTCCCTCTCTCTCCCATACCCTACTCCTCTCACTCTCTTTCTTTCTTTCTTTCTTTCTTTCTTTTTTTTTTCTTTCTTTATTTCTCTTTCTCTTTTTTATCTCTTTCTCCTCTCTTTTCCTTCTCTTCTTCTTTTTTTTTTCCTTCTCTTCTTCCTCTTTTTTATCTCTCTCTCTTTCTGTCTTTCTTTATTTCTTTTTTCTCTTCTTTCTTTCTTTTTTTTTTTGTTCTTTATTTCTTTTTTTCTCCTTCTTTCTTTCTTTATTTCTCTTTCTCCTCTTTTTTTGTCTCTCCTTTTTTTGTTCCTTCTCTTCTTTCTTTTTTTGATCTCTCTCTCTCTCTCTCTCTCTCTCTCTCTCCTTCTTTCCTTCTTTCTTTTTTCTCTTCTTTCTTTCCTTCTTTCTTGCCTTCTTTCCTTTTTTTTTTTTTTTTCCTTCTTTCTTCCTTCCTTTCTTTCTTCTCTCTCGTTCCCTTTTCCTTACTGTTCTTTCCTCTTTGCTTTCTTCTTTCTCTTCTTGGTTTTTCCTCTCTTACACTCTATTTCTCTGTTATTTTTTCTTCATCTTTCTCTCATTTTTTTATCCTCTCTTTCTTGTTCTTTTCATTTACCTCTTTTTTTTATTTTTATTCTTTCTCTTTCTTTGTCCTATTTCTCTCCTCTTTTTTTCTCTCTCTCTTTTTCTCTCGCTCTCACACATTACCCCCACCCATCTGGATTTCCCTCTCTCCCTATACTAGACGAAGATCTTGGAGTGCATCATTATCACGAAAAGAAAGAAGCAGGTAATGTCAATATTTGTTTTTTATTATGTATTACTTTACCAACTGTGTGTCCGATGGCGTGTTGCATCTAAAACAGGTAGAGTAGAAATAATGTATCTAAATATTTGTTATTGTATAAACCCTCAAAGCAACAAGTAATCCCAATGTTTTATTTAGTAACTGGCTAAAGCCAGGGAGTGTGTTCACTATGTACAACACTTCACTTTTGTACATGGTGATTGGAAACACAAGGTCCCTAACTGCTTGGCTAGAAGGCTGTCTGGAAGAGAGAGCTGGGCACATTTGGCAGTTTCACTGTTGCTGTTTGTGTGATTTAGAAGTAGTTGCGCAATGTTGATGCAGTGCCAGCTCTCTGTCTACAATTCATTCATGCTGAAGTTTAGATCCACGGGGTTTAAATAGATGTTCCTCAGTTTCCCACTAGAGGGCATTACACACCCAGAAGTGGGATTCAATCTTGGCCTCATACATCTGTAGCTAATATCTGAAATAGGCATTTCAGGAGTAAATGATCAATTTTCTTTATCTGATTAATTGGGTTAATCCTAGAAGTTTCACAAAGGGCCAAGAGGTCCCTACGGCTAACGTTGCTCCTTGTTCCAGGCCAAAGCTGAGCAGAGAGGTTTGTGTGGGCATCCCTTGTCCTGTGTGCAACCACTAAGGTCTTGATGACAGACTGGCTCTGGATTCAGTTGCAGATCATTTTCTTATGTGATGAGATTGGAAACTTGGAATCCCAACTCTCCTGCTGGGAAACTTGAACTCTTGTGTCTTCACAATTTATTCCGAGGTCACTCGCTAGATCCTCATCTTGAAGCTTTGCGTTTCTGCGGATATAGTTCTTGACTTGCATGTCATACAGTTAAACCTAAAGTCCTGATAAATATAAAGACACCCTTTAATTCAGATATGTGCACAGAATGTATTTTTTATACAGCTAGAAGTCAGAACTTTTACTTTCTCCACCAACTCCCACCTTAGTTACTACTTTTTGTATCACTTACCCCTCCATTTAGATTGTAAGCTCTCTTGTATTGAATTGCATTGTGCTGTATTCCCCCCACCCCTTATTTTGTAAAGTGCAGCACAAACTGTTGCCGGTATATAAATCCTGAATAATAATACTGCTAATAAAAGTACCTCAGATACGAAATTTCTTCTTAGTCTTTTTGTTTAAAGCCAGCCGTAGACAGTCCGAGACAGTCCGAGTCTCGGCTGGTTCCTGCTGAACCATGTATGGGCAGCCTGAATTTAATCAAGTTGATCAATCAACTTGGGTACAACCAGCCTGTCAGATTTTAAATGTGATTTACTGCAGGCGGCTGTTATAGCCGCTAGCAATAATCACTGTGTTCTCCCGATGGGGACGTTTTTTTTATTAGAGATATTTCTATAGCACTAACTGTTTACATATTGCAAATTTACATAATTCACATTAGCCCCTGTACTCAAGGAGCTTACAATCTAAGGTTCCTATCTTACTTACATACATACGCATACTAGGACCAGTTTAGACAGGAATCATTTATCCTGCCATGGGCATGTCTTCGTAGTGTCAGAGGAAGCTGGAGTAGCCAGAGAAACCCCACAAAGCACAGGGAGAACATGCAAACTGAGGATCCTAGTGCTGCAAGGCAGAAGTGCTAACCACTAAGCCACTGTACTGTCTATATAATGATATATATAAAAACACTTGTTGGTAAAAATTCTTCCATGATGGTACACTCATCTGAAGCGCTCTTCAGGCCAGTGGGGTCATCAATAACATTAAAGGTTCAATAGAGAGTCTTGGAAGGCAAGACGGTGTAGAGCTTAGTTCAACTTATGCAGGGATAGTCGAGTTTTGCATATAAATTCATCTAGCTATATGTCTGCATCTGCTGAAAATTTTGACATTCTGTTTTCAAGCAAGACAATTTCTCCTTGTGTATTTTTATAATTTTCTCAAACTAAAGTGTCCATATTTGTGACAGATTTATTTTAAAATTTGAAGGTTTTGCCTTCAGTTATACTTTTCTTTCGTTTTTGGATAGAGTGGAGAGGGATTAGAACACCTGTTTACCATTATCATCTAAAGTGAAAGTAAAAGAAAATCACACATTTTGGGAAGTTGGAAATGGTAATAAAGGAGAAAACTTCCAAGGTGGACACTAGTTCCGGTGACAACCAGGGATTCCCTCACTTTGGAGGGATTTTGCCTCACTTCCTGTTTTGGTTATGGGACTGGATGTGAAGAGAAATCCCTATGGGACACTGAAAAAAAAACTGACAAGGTTATAACCCCACGCTGTTTCAATTGTTTTATATTAAATATTTTCAGAAGAATAAGGGAGGAACATTACGAGGCTGAAAGGCGAACAATCCTTGCCAATTTCCATACATTCAGCATCATAAATGCATAAACATAATAGGGAAAAAAAGGGAAGGGGGGCATAAAAGGGGTCAAAGAAAATAGGATGTACCATCTATGGTGTCCTATATAAGCTCAAACAACTAGGGAGGTCAAACATATGATGACTAGTTATATAATATAGACCCATAATGCCATAATGAATGGAAGAAGGCAATCACAGACATTTTATCCCCCCTGCCTCCCCCCTTACTCTATCCAAAATGGCAAAAAAATGGTTTTAGTTCTAATTAACCTCCAAGCAAACAGTTAAATACACAGATGAAATATATTGAAGGAAGCTCTTTTACCTTTCAAAGGATTTGCATTTGTAGCTACCCAGTTCTGAGATTTATACAGCTGTGCCACATAGCACAGCCCTGTCTCGCTCATCCCTCTTGTTTACACATAGGGCAGTAGGAGTGTAAAGGGAGCTTTGTGAAGCACATGACATCCCTTCTGTCCTGTGTTTCTTGCACCCCCCCAAATCTTATTCAAATGAATGTGTTCCAACATTTCCAGTAGATGTTTTCCAGGATCAGTATCAGGTTGCAAACATAAGTGGTAAGCCGCGTACACACGATCGGTTTTACTGATGAAAACAGTCCGATGGATTCTTTTCATCGGACAAACCGATCGTGTATGGGCCTCATCAGTCTTTTTTCCATCGGTGTCAAAAAATAGAACATGTTTTAAATTTTCCTGATGGATAAAAAACCGATAGCAAATTCAGATCGTCTATGGGCAAGTCCATCGGTTAAAAAACCCATCCATGCTCAGAATCAAGTCGACGCATGCTCAGAAGCATTGAATTTAATTTTTCTCGGCTCATCGGAGGGTTTTTACGTCACGGCGTTTGGAACAGTCGGTTTTTTGACTGATGGTGTGTAGGCAAGACTGATGGAAGTCAGCTCCATCGGGTTAAAAACCATAGGAAATCCGATCGTGTGTTCAGGGCTGTAGGGTGAGTTGCACTACAGAAATGTCTGGATGTAAAATTGATCTACTCAGAAGGTAGACTTTGCTTTATGTAGGCAAATCATCAATATTTTGTCTGAATTATAGTTGTATATATTTTAAAGCAGACTAGGTGTCACACTGTATACTCCAATTTATTGCAAATATGGATTTATTCAACAATCTGTAAATGTATTTTTAAATATTATCTAGTGCATGCAATAGGACCTGAAAAGGCATTGTTTTGTGTATAATGCCGGTTTTGAAACATATTTCAGGCATTGGGAGCTGAAAGTGGAAGGTGTTGGCTTACTAGAGGAGAGAGCACGGGGAAGCGCAGAGATTCTCTCCTTTTTCAATGAGCAGACTGAATGTGGGGAGGTGGAACAGTTGAATGCTGTCCATTGTCACCTGATGACAGTCCACATTGGCAGTAAACAAAATCCAAACATTTCTCTATGGGCTGCATGTATGCAATAAATGCCTGTACAGACATAAATGAACACAACTGAAAGTGAATACTATTTCCAATGTTAATAATTCAATTTCCTTACATTACAACATAACTGTTACCAGACCTGTGTGTCTTATTTGTGCCACTGACCATATCGTCTTGTTTCCTTCTAGCTCCATATCCAGAATATGGATTCCTGGACGAGAGGCAGCAACTTGCTGAATGTAAGAATTGGCAACAAAACATTCTCAGTAAAACATTTTTTTAGCAGTCTGATTTTTAGAAGGGACATTTATTTATATCTATACTTGATCATTTTCTGTGCATTGTCTCTCATGCACACAATGAACTGCAACAAGACACATTCAACTCTGCACTGATTATACATGTCATGTATGTATATGTGTGAAAACAGAACGCACATACATGCTGCTGGTGGTACTTTTCTGATAGATTTTTGTGTAATGTATCACAGAGGTGAATAAATCTCTTCCTGACTGTGTCCTCCTGTACGCTGCTGCATGAATGGCACCCATATCAGCTTCTTGTGTCAGCGCGTGCCAGTAGTGTACTGTAGGAAAGAGTGGAGTTGGATTCTTTGCTAAAATAAGTAAAGAAACTACCAAGGTATTGAAATAATTCAGCACATCCAATACCTGCATTTATATGATTCCCATAGACATTAGGTAATCACCTTCTGACTGTTAACAATGTCTTTAATTTTATTGAAAAACCTCAGAGATTATTTAGGCCAATAGACAATTTTTTTGTATTGTCTATAAGTAATCAAATACTTATAATGTGTAATGTGATTGCTATTATACAAAAACAAATATTTACTATTTTTAGCAATTTGAACAAAGGCTGAAGGTTTTTTACTTTCATGCATTTTATGCATGAAGGTAAAAACCTTCTGTTTGCAGCTTCCCCTTAGCCCTCTCCTCCCAATACTTACCTAAGCCAGATCTCGATTCAGCGATGTGCACAAGAGCGGCTGCTCTACCGCCTCATTGGCTCAGACACAGCAGTAGGAGCCATTGGCACCCACTGCTGTTGATCACAACCAGTGAGGAGGGAGCAAGGGGCAGGGCTGAGCCCTCTTCTGTGTGTCAGTAAACACACAGAGCGTGGCTTGGGAGCGAGCACACATGAGTGCCCCCATAGTAAGCTGCTTGCTACGGTGGCACTCAGCAGGGGGAAGGAGCCAAGAGCATCGGCGGGGGACCCGAGAAGGGGAGGATCTGTGCAAAACCATTGCACAGAGCCATACGTATACCATGTTTTTTATTTATTTATATATTTATTTATTTTCTTTAGTGTCACTTTAAACAAAAACAACAACAAAAAAGTCAACAGTTCAGCAGAAAGCACACATTGGGGGATGATATTATTAAAGGCAAACAGTTTCTTTACATTGTAAAGGGAATTTTTCCTTCGCTTAGTGTATGTGGGGAAAATTCTCTTTGCAAAGAATACCCAATCACGTGCAAAGAAAATAAAAGAAACCGTTATTTGCTTGTATATTATTGGATTATTGAAGTTAACAGAGCTTCACTGCATTAACTGAGCAATAAAGAGAAAATTCTCTTGCAATGTGAACAGCCTATTTGCCTTTAATAAATCAATCCTAATTTGTCTAAACATGAATTGGTGATCTCATTTTTATTATTTTTATTTTAAGTAATACTTTGAATAAGTTAATAACTTGAGTTATTAAACTTAAAGCGTAACTCCACTTTTGTTGAGAAAAAAAAAACTCTCCCCTCTGGGTGATCTGATGTACATTACACATTCTGTGTACAGAACACCTCCAGGTAGCCATATTGCATTTCACAGAATATTGGAGCACGCCCACACAAGTGCCCCGAGGGAGAATGGCTCTCCGACGGGGCACTCGAGAAGAGGAGGAGCCAGGAGCAATACTGAGGGACCCCAGAAGAGGAGGATCGGGGCCACTCTGTGCAAAACCAACTGCACAGAGGAGGTAAGTAAGACATGTTTGTTTTTGTTTTTTTTGTTTTTTTTAAACAAACTTTTAGATCTCCTTTAAGTATTTAAAGTTGCAAGCTTTCAGGATAAGTTAGAGCCTTTGTCCGGCTTTATACATGAAAAATGGGAAATATGTAAAGTCCGAAGAAAGAGTCTAAGTTAACCCGAAAGCTTGCATCTTTAAATACCTAGGTTAAAGGGTATCACTAAAACACGGTACAACCTTCTTCTAGTCCCAAAAATACTTAGCCAATGTAATATATTTAATATTAGTGTAGTATCTTATGTCATTAGAGTTCATATCTTATGACATATGGAAGCTTTATTAGAGAACTCTCCTGTCATAAACGCTATTAAGCCAATTGTAAAATTATAATAAAATTGATGATGATTAAAATAATCGCTGTATTACAACCAAGCGTAAATTTGCATTTTCATGTAAATGGTTGGAGTATTTCTATTGAAAGCTATTGGGTTTCTAGCCTTTTTTTCCCACAAATACTAGTGTTTTGCTAAATAGAAGCAGACCAATAAGAGCACATAGCTGCCATTACAAATAAATACTTTCTTTAATAAGGTGCTAAGCTCTATGGGGCAGCCGAGTACAGTGAGACAAACAAGAAACACAACAAAACCCAATGACTGTAGAGTAAGTAGCGGGGCCCCTAATAAGATGTATCAGGTGACACTTTTTGCTTTGTAGTATAGGTGAACGGCCTGCTGTACCCCTTGTGATTCACAGATCGCTCTCCACTGATGTCATTCTCTCTCTCTCTCCTTTTTTTTTCTCCTTGTTTTGCCACTGAGTGCTGCACTCTTGCTCTAATCTTTCCTTTAATGGAGATTCCAAACTCCTTAGGTATGGCAATGAGATTTGGACAATCTTGAACAGGATTTTTATCACACTGTTCAGCTTCAGTGCGGAGTATCAAGGCAAGCATGGCAAACAAATTGCAGAGGCTACAACTAAGCAAGAAAGCGCCCTTTAATCTCTCTGTTGTATTTCTGTGAGGTGTGTCGCCTGCGTTTCTTTACCATACGCAACGTATACTTATAGAGAAAAGTATCAAATCACAATGGAATGCTCTTATTTTCTAGCATGTCACAACTCTAAAATCGATTGTTAAATGATTAAAACCCCACTCATAGGTGTTTGTGAAAATCTTTACTATGTCTGCTTTGTTGATCTCCATTTAGGTATGTTTTCAGTGGGCTTTATTATTAGCCTGTACAAAGTATATCTGAAAATAGAACACACATACATGCTGCTAGTAGTACTTTTCTGATAAAATGAATGTGTAGTATATCACAGATGTGAAAAGGTCTCTTCTTGACTGTGTACCTTGCAGGTTTTATTTGTTTCATCCGCACACAATTGATTTCCTGAGCAAGAAGAGGAAAGTAGCAAAAAAAAAAAAAAATGTTTTTTTTTGGTCTCAGTTCAGATGCAGAAGTGTAACTTGGCCTGACTATTTGCTTACTTTTATATATGGTATTATGTTTTTTAATGTTATATTATAGTACACTGCCAATATGAATGAGGGCTTCGTGAGGTCCTGGCAGTGCATTCCAGGCATGCATTTCATAGATTGAAGCCTTTTGCAATTTTAGAAGAGAAAAATAGGAAATGACCCCCAATTTTTTCCACTTGTCTTGTAATTGATCTTTTGCAGAATACTGTCATTTATTATTCAGTTGCTTCATAAACATTTGTAATGTGTACTGTGTGATCGCTAAAAACGAATTTAGATTTTAAAGTAAAATAAGACGCAGCTAGTAAAGACAACACCTACAATTGACAGAATGCGTGTTTAAACACCTTGTGGGAGCAGCTTTAGGGCCCCAAACCCTGAAGGCTATATTATGCAGAACTAGAATAGTTACATAGTTAATCTGGTTAAAAAAAAAAAACAGAAGTCCAACTAGTTCAACCAACAGAATACCATGGTTGGGTGCTCAGGTCCAGCCCCTCCTACTGTCCATGCTTTACTATTGGACAGTAAGTATGAAGAACGGCCTCACTGACTAATTGGTAGGTGCAGAAGCCAGGAGGGGGCTGACCCAAGTTCTTGAACTTGTTAGGGGATTGACATTTTCATAATAGGGCATCCCAAATTTCTGTCCTCCTCTAGCATTTTGCAAAGTATTACTTATGTACAGTATATGCTTTGACCTTGGTGCTGTTCATTTAACAGTTTTAATGTAAATACAGATCCACTTTAAAAAGACTAAAATCAAAATCATTCTTGAGGCAGCACTGTATTGCCACTAACATGAATGTAGGGAACACACACACAGCAGTTATTTTGGGATATGATTACAATTTTAAACAAGATTTGGCAATATTTATTTATAAGCCTCATACACATTTGCTGTTTCCTTCAAATTTTGGTCAAAATTGTAATTGCTGTCAGTAATAAATGTTCATTTTTTTTCTGCTTGCCTTAAAAGATTTACCAGAACAAAATTAAATGCTCAGTTTTTTTAAAAAAAAGCATTACAAATCCATGAAAAATTAGGAAAGATTTTCCATGCTATGCAATCACTTTTTTTTTTTTTTCAATTCAATTAACTGAAATTTGCCAATTTTTTTTTTTTTTTTTTTGTGTGTGGATACTGTTAGGACTACTGCAACAAACGACATTGTTCATCATGTGTTCCTGCAACACGATAGTATAAATATCCATTCATAACATACTCAGAGCGGAAGTCAGGGATGACAATCACTTTACTTCTGCTCCTTGATGAGGATCTCTGTATGGTTTTTATTTAGACCCCTTTCACACTGAGGCGTATTTCAGGCGTTTTAGCGCTAAAAATAGCGCATAAAAAAACGCCTGAAATACTCCTGCCCCAGCATTCTCAATGTGAAAGCCCAATGGCTTTCACACTGAGGCCATGCGCTGGCAGGAGAAAAAAAAATCTCCTGCAAGCCACATCTTTGGAGCGGTGAAGGAGCGGTGTGTATACCGCTCCTTTACCGCTCCTTCCCATTGAAATCAATGGGACACCGCGATAATACCGCCCGCAAACCGCAGCTATAGCCGTGGTTTGCGGGCGGTATTAACCCTTTTTGGCCAATAGCGGGGGTTAAAACCAAACCGCTAGCGGCCGAATATCGCGGTAAATACGACGGTATAGCAGCGCTGAAAATCGCGCCGCTATACCGCCACCGCACATGCCCGCCCCAGTGTGAAAGGGGCCTTAGACAATGGAGGTCAAAAAGTGAGCAATGTTCAGCTTTCTTATTAGAAAATCTAGTAAACTGTGCAAACATGGTGGGGTTGATTTACTAAAGTAGTAGAGCATGTATACTTTGCAAAGTCATTCTTCACTTAGCATAGTGAATGAGGCAAAGCTAAGTGTAAATTCATTTAGCAAAGAAGACATTCATTTATTCTTACATGTGACTGGATGAATAAAATCAGAACCTAAGCTAACTAGTGAATTTTCAATTTGCAAAGTAATCTGATTAAGATCTTCTCTTTTTAGTAGATCAGCCTCATGTTGTAGATGTACCCTTTATTCAAGGTTTATTTGAAAAATAAAGATTCTTTTTTTTTAAAATTTATGAAAAAATATATAAATGGTTCCCTTATTAAAATAACATTGACTAAAAAACCCCAGGAGTTTTCCTTTAAGAAAGAACGAAGGTGCATATTTTTCTTTTGACATCTGTTAATGGTAATACATGGATTTTTCAGTTCTAATGATGAAGCCACTGCTTTCTGCCTTTCCAGTGTCTGCAGATAGGAGGCTGCAGAGCATTCATCTTCTCCTGATCCTCTTACAAAAAGGTTATGTGAAATACTAAATCTGCTTTAATCCCCAGAATACCAGAGAAGACAGCAGTGTATTACTGTATTCATTTGTTGCTCCTCTCTTATTTGCTGGCACACAGGATGTCATGATACATTTGATCACTTTCACTTCTTGTAAATATTAAAGCAGCGCTGGGCAACCTGTTGAATTTTGGGGTCCTCAAATGTAGGCGGCTGTTGCAAAAGAACACCTTGGATCATGTTAATTTATCTTTATTTTTTATAAATAGAGTGGAGTTTGGTTAGATTGGATGGGTTGCATTTTCACTGTAAAGCAAAACTACTTTATAGTAGTTATACTATAAATATCTTTTATACCAATATTTGACAAACCAATATATAAATTAAATAAAACTTGTTTTAGAATACTATAGCATTACTTGGTATTAGACTCATTCAGCAGTACAATTATTTTTTTTTTGCTATCTTCTATATTTTGTATATGTAGCATATGTACATGTATGTCTTCTCTCCCAAAGAATTTGTAATTCTGTGCAGGTAGGTTTGTGATTCAGGCACCCAAGCCGGACACCACAGCTAGATCTTCACAAAAAAATAAACAAATGGCAACCACCCCAGCTTATAACCTGTATATAATGACTGACTTATGTGAATTGGTGCGGGGTCGCACTGGATATCTTCAGCTGCCATTGTGCTTTTGCTGACTGTCCAGAGCCTCCCTATACCTTTAAGGAGGGTGGACTCCCTCCAGGCATACCTTCCCCTAAACACTTGCCGACCAGCCGCCATCGTTATACGGCAGGAGGTCAGCACGATCCCAGGAACTGCCGTAGCTGAACGTCGGTCCCTTTAAGTGGGATAGCAGGCGCGCGTGCACCCACTGCATTGCGGGGGTGCCAATGCTCGTGACCGGCGGTCGTGATGACCGCCGGCCACGAGCGATCGCTGGCACGAGAGGCAGAACAGGGACGTGTGTGTGTGTAAACACACACATCCCTGTTCTGTTCTGTGAGGAAAGACAGATCGTGAGTTCCTAATAGCTAGGAACCACGATCTGTCATTTCCTCTAGGTCAGTCCCATCCCCCTACAGTTAGAACACACTGAGGAAACACAAATAACCCCTTGATCCCCCCTAGTGTTAACCCCTTCCCTGCCAGTGACATTTTTATAGTACTAATCGCTGTATAAATGCCAATGGTCCCAAAAATGTGTCAAAAGTGTCCGATGTGTCTGCCATAATGTCGCAGTCCCGATAAAAATCGCAGATCACCGCTATTACTAGTAAAAAAAATTATAATAATAAAAATGCTATAAATCTATCCCCTATTTTGCAGACGCTATAACTTTAGCGCAAACCAATCTATATACGCCTATTGCGATTTTTTTTATTACCAAAAATATGTAGCAGAATACGTATCGGCCTAATCTGAGGAAAAAATCGCTTTTTTTAAAAAAAATTGGGGGATATTTATTATAGCAAAAAGTACAAAATATTGTTGTTTTTTTTTAAATTGTCGCTCCTTTTTTGTTTATAGTGCAAAAAATAAAAATCACAGAGATGATCAAATACCACCAAAAGAAAGCTCTATTTGTGGGGAAAAAGGACATCAATTTTGTTTGGGTACAGCATCACACGACTGCGCAATTGTCAGTTAAAGCCACGCAGTGCCGAATCCAAAAAATGGCCCGGTCATTGAGCAGCCAATTCTTCCGGGGCTGAAGTAGTTAATCTATCCATTAATTATATACCAGTATGTGCTCCAACTTGGAAGACTTTCAAAATTATAGAGTTAGGACTGCAGTACACTGGGGTGTCGTGACGTGACAGCTTACGCATTTATTTGCAAATGTGTGCAAACTAAACCCTTTTTGCTTCACTTGAACTGTAAGACAGGGTCAAATCATTTTGTTGCAGGCTGGCTGGTAAATGAGCTGGGAATTTTTGTTTGTTTTTTGACATCTAGATCTTCAACCTCCTTTGCAGCACATCTTGGCCAATAACACTGGTCAAATCACAACCCTGGCATGCTAATTTGACAATAAAGCAGCACACTGTTTAGGTCCTCTTTCTGATCTCTCCTCCTATCAGAATGTTCACAGTGCGGCTTTACCTGGAAATTTAATAAAATAAATATTGGAAATGAAAACAAATTCAGGTGTTTATGTGCAGTATTACAGGTATTTATATAGCATTGACAGTTTTTCCAGCGCTTTACATTACATGCTGGGGTACCATGATTAAAGTGACACTAAACAGTATCCTCATTCTCCATTCTACACATTCACTGGCCTTGTTATCTATTTTTCACTACATGTTAATTACTGTGTTTTTTTTTTTTTTTGCATGCTTTTAACCACTTGCCTACTGGGCACTTTTACCCCCTTTACTGCCCAGGCCAATTTTCAGCTTTCCACAATGTTTCACTTTGAATGACAATTGTGCGGTCATGCAACACTGTACCCATATTTAATTTTTCTTATTATTTTCACACAAATAGAGCTTTCTTTTGGTGGTATTTAACCACTTAAGCCCCGGAACATTTTGGTGGTCGAAGACCAGGCCACTTTTTGCGATTCGGCACTGCGGCGCTTTAACTGACAATTGCGCGGTCGTGCGACGTGGCTCCCAAACAAAATTGACGTCCTTTTTTTCCCACAAATAGAGATTTCTTTTGGTGGTATTTGATCACCTCTGCGGTTTTTATTTTTTGGGGAAAAAAAAAATAGAGCGACAATTTTGAAAAAAACAAAACAATATTTTTTACTTTTTGCTATAATAAATATCCCCCAAAAATATATAAAAAAAATTTTTTTACACAGTTTAGGCCGATACGTATTCTTCTACATATTTTTGGTAAAAAAAATTTGCAATAAGCGTTTATTGATTGGTTTGCGCAAAAGTTATAGCCTCTACAAAATAGGGGACAGTTTTATGGCATTTTTATTAATAATTATTTTTTTACTAGTTAGGGCGGCGATCAGCGATTTTTTTTTTTTTATCGTGAGTACGACATGGCGGACACATCGGACACTTTTGACACCATTTTGGGACCATTGTAATTTTTACAGCGATCAGTGCTATAAAAATGCACTGATGCACTGATTACTGTAAAAATGTAAAGGGGTTAACCACTAGGTGGCGCTGCAGGGGTTAAATGTGACCTAGTGAGTGATTCTTACTGTTAGGGGGTGTGGCTACACGTGACACAGCACTGATAGGTGGTACTGATGGGCGGCACTGATAGGTGGCACTGATGAGGAGGCACTGATTGGCAGCACTGGTGGGCACTGATTGGCAGTACTGGTGGGCACTGTTAGGATTGCACTGATAATCAGTGCCCTGATTATCAGTGTACATGTCCCTTTTACACATCGGCTCTCCTCACGCTGTCAACATGAGGCAAGAAATATAACCGACTTCTGCTTACATTGTGCTCAGCTGTGATTGGACACAGCTGATCATGTAATAAAGAGCCACTGATTGGCTTTTTACCTTTTATCTGTGATCAGTAGTGTCCAGAGGACACAGCAATCACAGAGTGTGCTGCCCGCGCACCGCAGTGAGTGCAAACATGGGAGGACGTCATGTGACGGCCTCCAAAAACTGTCAGGCCGCGCTATAGCGGTCATTCGGCAATAGGGTGGTCGGCCAGTGGTTAACATTCTCCGTGAGCTCCTGAACCAAAGAGAAAAGGAAGGTACTTATCTGAGTTAAGAATACATTCTTGAATAGAATTTTCGTGTAAACTCTATGCAGATAGTGTCTTGATTGCAGGTCAAACTGAGGACCCAAGTGCTGCAAGTCAATTATATTTAAAAATACATTACCTTTTCTTATAAGTACATGACCTAATTCATTGGTTACCTATTTGCCAATAAGTTTTTTTTATTTTTTTTTATTTTAGCTTGGGGTTTCCCTTGGGTGCTGAAGAACAAGCGTCCAGAAAAGCTTCGAGACAATCTCATGGAGCTGGAGGTATGTTTTTTGATAAAGTTACAAGAATGGCAGCAAACAATCCTCCTTTCAATCACCTTTCAGCAGCTTTAATTTTCATAAAGGATCAGGCATCACAGTGATGATAACAGTGCTTTTGTCTAGAGAACTGTTCTGAAACAGTTGCATCTTTGTTTATGTGGCATGCTAATCTCTCTCTGCTTGAAAACCTGAAGCACTTAAAGCAGTGCGAACAATGTACACAGCCGACTCTCTAGAGCTCACTGTTTTCTCTTGTCCTGCAGGAGCTGATGCAGAGCAGTGAGTGTGTGCTCAGTAAATGGAAGAACAAATATGTCTGTCAGGTAAAATGTTTTGACATGCCCTTCCTCTGCTGAGTCTGTGGAGCTGAACGCTTTTTTACTATGTGATGGTACTGTTTTATTAGGGAAACCAGCTTCGAAAAAAAAGTGTTTTGTTCCAATTTTACCTCCTTGTTAGTTTTAAGTGGCTGCTTATTGACAGCCTTAAAGTAGATGCAAACCCTAACTGAATGATGTTATGTTTTCTAAAGTTCTGTGTATTATAACTGGTTGTCTTTTTTAATGCTTTTTACTTTTGTTTTTTATCTTTTTCTGCACATCAGTGCTGCTGATCTCCTGCAGTCACTTTCTATATATAGTACATGCATGTACTCCAGTCATGGCTGTGTGGTATTTCTCAGGGTGGGTTTCCTGATAGTGACACTAAAGGACCATGCCGGTGTAATAGACAAAATCAGGAAATGGCCTTTAATAATTACCACCAAACGAAAGCCACTTGTAGCCCCAAGAAAAAAAACAACATAAAAAGGGACAGTTGTTATCCCACAACAGGTCTATATGCATGAACTACAGCAGGGGTCTCAAAACTTTCTAAACAAAGGGCCAGTTTACTGTTCTTCAAACTTTAGGGGGGGGGGGCAGACTATGGCCATTGACACTAGAAAATGACCCGTGTCAGGGGAAGTAAACCATGCCCCATAATAGATATTAGGGGGAGTAATTGTGGCCCATTGTTGGTATCAATAGTGCACCATCATTGGTGTCAAAAAGAGGCATAGTGCCCTATCATTGGGGTCAATAGGAGGAATAGTGCACCATTATTGGTGTCAGTAGGAGAAAGTATGCCCCACTGTTGCTGACAGTGGAGGGAATAATGCCCCAAGGTACAGATAAAAGCAAGCAAAGGGCCGCATCTGTCCCCCAGGCTGCAGTTTGGAGACCAGTGAACTACAGTGTTGGCTGCACGTCACTTCCTTGGATTAACTTCCTGATAGTGAAAATGGTGGGCCATACCAGCGCAGTGCTGCAGGAACTAACCCTTTAGATTTTGAGATATAAAACATTGGTCTGAATAAGCTGTGTCATGGTAAGCTACGCCATGGCATTGCACCATTGCAGGAGATTTTTGTGTTATTTCTCTAAGATTACAGTCATTTAGGTATACTGAAAAAAAATAACAATCCAACAATAACCTACAAATGATTGTAGGAGATATGTTTTAGCAGTGCTAGTAAACTGCAGCACTGAATATATGTTTAAGGGAAAATCTAGAACTGAGAAATTAAAAAGTTATAAGGCTCTAATGCTTCCGTCTCTGTACAAAACAAGAAAGGTTCTGACTGGCGCACGGCTTTAAATATCAAACAACCCCATAATCCAGTTACCCGTTTCCTTTTTTTAAGTTTCTTGTTGTATTATTGCTTAAATCTTTATTTATATTAGTTTTCAGTAATCCTCTGCATACCAGGCCAACCAGACTCCAGAACTCTGCACAGCACTGTTAAGCCGTGTACACACGATAGGTTTTACCGATGAAAATAGTCCGATGGACTGTTTTCATCGGACAAACCGATCGTGTATGGGCCCCATCAGTCTTTTTTCCATCGGTGTTTAAAAATGGAGCATGTTTTAAATTTATCCGATGGTTAAAAAACCGATAGCAAATTACTTTAGTTTGTGGGGAACTCCATTGGATAAAAAACCCACATATGCTCAGAATCAAGTCGAAGCATGCTCAGAAGCATTGAACTTCATTTTTCTCGGCTCATCAGAGTGTTTTACGTCACCGCGTTTGAAACGGTCGGTTTTTTGACTGATGGTGTGTGGGCAAGACTGATGGAAGACAGTTTCATCGGATTTCCGATGGGAAAAAAACATCGGATTAGAATCCATAGGATATCCGATCGTGTGTACAGGGCTTTAGTCTAATGTTTTTAGCTGATGGGCTTGCTAACAGGAGGTCCACGAAATGATGGACCACATTGGTGTTCCAAGGCCACTTCAATGCCAGCTTTTTGATTTTTTTAATTAATATCATGTAAAGCTGTGTGATTAATGAAAAGCAGGTTAATGAAAACCTTGGGAACTTTCATGTTCAAAAAACAACTTTAGAGGACAAGTCCAATGCAGATCCATCTCTCTTAATTTACAGTTCTAACAAATGGTTTCTGGGTCCGCTCATAATATTTTTGAGCTTCAAATAAGGCTCAGCCATCGACTATCCTTCCCAAAGTCAGTATTTGCATATTATTGCACCTTTTAGTTTCAGGAGATACAGGAAACATAAAAAGGTACGTATATTCCTAAGTGTACTGTATGTCTGCTTTTCATGATTTGTGCAGTGTTATTACATTTCACAATTTTTTTCTGAACAAAATTAAATTGGAGAGATAATGGAGATGCAAAAGATAGACCATAAGCCTCGTACACACGGCCGAGAATCCCGTTGTAACGAGATTCTTGTCAAGCTTTCCTTGCATACACACTGTCAATTAAAAATCTCGTTGTTGTAAAGCGCGGTGACGTACAACACGTACGACGGCAGTATAAAGGGGAAGTTCGATTCCAATGGCGCAACCCCTTGGGCTGCTCTTGCTGATCTCGTGTTACCGCGTGTTAGTAAAAGTTTGGGGAGAGACGATTCGCGCTTTTCAGTCTTCATGCTTTCAGTTCGTTACAGCGTGACGAATGTGCTATCTCCATTCTGAATGCTAGTTTTACCAGAAGGAGCGCTCCCGTCTCATAATTGATTCTGAGAATGCGCGTTTTTTTAAGACTCGGAAAAGCATGCACACAACCGTTTTTCTCGCCGGGAAACAGGCCGACGAGAAAAACGAGAACCCTGACGAGAAAATAGAGAGCAGGTTCTCTATTTTTCTCGTCGAGATTCCCGGCAGTTTTCTCGACCAGAAACCATACACACGAACGGTTTTCTCTGCAAGAAAGCTCTCCCAGCTGTTTTCTTGTTGTTTCTTGCCGAGAAAACCGGTCGTGTGTACGAGGCTATAGCCTTACATGGTGGTCTTCTAAAGCACATCCCCCTGCTAAACAGCCATTTGAAGTGAGCAGCTGGGGGGGGGGAGGCACTGAGACATACAGAACTGTATGGGGTTTTCACCACAAAGCATAGACGTAGCGCAGTGGTGACTTTAAAACTACTTAGTGGCTAATTTCACATAGCTCACTTTGTCTAATAGTTAGATGTACGAACTGTGGGATTTCCACCAGTCAGTACCTGGAAGGGGTGCACGCTTCTTTTCTACTTTCTGGGTGGATGGTAATAATACAGTATATAAATGCATTCAGCTTCACCACTTGCTAACCTCCCGCCCGCCCACACTCCAGGTGGATGGCTCGTACAGGCACAATCACGCATGTACCTGTATGACGGGACCGTCTTTTGGCTTCATAGCCCCCCCAGCTCGTTTTTGTCAACAGGTTTGAGCCAATGATTCCTGGCTGAGACTTGCTGATCAGCTGTGTCAAATCACAGCCCAGAGGCCTGTGCTGACAAACACAAATGGCTCTGTACAGAGGGAACAATCTGTTTTGTTTCTTCTCCCTGCAAAGCAGGAAGAAGGAACAAACAGATATTTAGTAAAAAGGAGCACATATCGCACACATTACACATACTTGTTATTCACACACTTAACGCCTTGATTAGTCTGAGACATTAACTCCTTCCCAGCTAGTGTCATTAGTACAATGACAGTGTATAGTATTATCACTGATCACTGTATTGGTGTCACTGGTGATGGCAGTATCAGTGTTAGTGTACCTCCCAGCCAGCGTCCGTTAGTGTCCGATTGCCCACTGCACTCACAATCCCGCTATAAGTCACTAATCACCGCCATTACTAGTATAAGAAAAACAAACAAATAAATATAAAATTCCAGTGTATATATACCATAGTTTTTAGACACTATAAATTACACACAAACCAATCAATACACACTTATTGGAATTTTGGCGTGTAGCAAAATACATTTTTGCCTAAATTTTACAAAGAAATTTGATGTTTTACATTTCTTATTGGATATGTTTTATAGCAGAAAGTAAAAAAAAATATTGAGGCTTTTTATTCAAAATGTTAGGACTTTTTTTGTTTATATAATAAAAAAATAAAGAAATAGTGGTGATCAAATACCACCAAATAAAATCTCTATTTGTGCGAAAAAAAATGATATAAATGTAATTTGGGTAGATCGCTGCATGACTGCGCAGTTGCCAACTAAAGTAGCACAGTGCTAAATAGTATAAAATTGCCTGGTCATGAAGGGGATAAAACCTTCTTGTGGTCAAGTGGAGGCAACCTTACACTTAAATATTTCTATACATATCTGTCCATAAAACTACTAAAAGTCTAGGTACATTGCTCTGTAGAAATTGTTTTTTAATACATTTTTGTACTAATATCATATAATTTAGTGGGGGCACAAAAGAGACGACGCTGAAGATTCTTAATGGTACTCGCTAGACTAGAACATCATAAAGCTGAACTTTATTGGGGTGTAAGCTAGGTACCAAAAAACCCCATGGGAATAAAACATCAATAAAGGTTCCTTATTAGTACCTAGCTAATGCCCCAATGAAGTTTTTCCCCACACTTCAGCTTTTAAGGATTATAGTGTAACTAAATGGTCCCCAGAAAGATCCAGTAATACAAATATACTGGAAATATTACTGGAAAGATCCAGTAATACAAATATAATAGCGCATTCTGGGATACTTTATAGATCACTCTGTCCCCTTGTCACTCTGCCTACATCTACTGGTGTTTACTTATTCTTAATATTTGAAAAAAATGGTAGAGAAACAGACAACATATTTGCTCAGGGATTGTGTCAATGTTTGCGTATTTGGGTACACTCTTTGTTGAAGCCAGTAGGAAGCAGACTGGAATTCTCCTGTTGCTCTAGTTGGCTTCTTACTGAATGTCATCTATTGTATTTATATTGTTAATTGGTGTACCGTGCAGTCAGTCCATTGACATCCAGGCTCCAATACTTACATTTGGTATTATCACTGTTCTTCTCCACAGATCAGATATATCACATTATAGCAGAAAGTAAAATACATTTAATTCATAATCAAAATGATTATGCAATCATAAGACGTCTAACAACATAGTTAAATGCTGCTTTTGCTGATGTTCTCATTTTCTATGCTTTGATTTTTAAGCGCCATGTAATTCTTCGTAAAAATAGTCAATTTTGGTTGGAATATTGCAATACTGATGTACATTATTGCTGAGATCTGATGGTTTCGGGATCAACATTGTCTTGTGTGTACCTGCCTCTGTGCTGACTTCCCCTGCCTTCCTCAGCAAATGTAGCCCAAGGGTGCTAATTTGACGGTCTAGTGCGTTTTCAATACTTTCATGGTGACCCTAATAAACATGGTTAAAAAAAGGTTTTGCAGGTGGTATCTAAACCAGAACTGGCAACAGATCTACACTCAACATTTTTCAGATTTATTTAAAGTTGAAGTTGAAGTCAAAGCTGGAGAAAAAGTTACACTTGCAGCGGATCTACCTCCACACTGCAAGGCTAACTGCTCGTTTTGGCTAGAGGATGGTAGATAAGGTAAAATTCTTGCCTTATTCCTCATTCTTTCAGCAGCAGGCACTCTCTTCTGCTCCTGGGATTTGGCCTAGGCCCTGGCCTACTCACGTAGAATGTAGGACCTCTGGTCCTGCACTATACATGATAACTTGCTATGTGCAGTCAGCTCACAACAGGACTTTGAAGCCGAGTGCATTTATGGCAGATCAACCAGTATTTTTCTGTACTTGCAGGCTCTTGCAGGGATAAATCATGAGGAAATGTGCATGTATTGCAGAGATTTATTGTATATCTATTTATTTATTTTTTTTGCTTTAACCCAATATACTCTAATGTAAACTAATTGCGTTGTGACTTTAGCATAGTTGCAGTATTTTGTAGGTAGCGTTTGGGGATCAGTTTACTTGCTGTTTAGACGTGGTCTTTTTTTTTTAACAGATGCACTTTATTTTGTATAAAGTAAAAAAGAAAAACGTTAACAAACCAAATCATAATTGGTACAAAATAGGTTATATGGCAAGATAATAGACACTGTGTCCACTACATATAAAGGCATAAAAGCATTCTGCAGGCAACTCTGAGAAGTGGTCCAGAATGTAAGGCAGTTCAACTTCCACATTACATAGCCAGCACCCAGGATATATCACCAATAATTAGTCACTGCAAAAGGGTAATGAAAAGGTAGTAGGGTGGGGCTGAGGAGTGAGCAAAGAGGGAAAGAGGGGGGAGATACCCCAAAGCATTCACAGAGACAGTCCTCTAGCCTCCACCTATGGACCCCAAATCGTAAAGATTTTTTTCGGACAATTGTGACCCATATAGGTTAATTTATGTAACGAAAGCACCTGGTTGACCAATGTCCTCCATTGCTGGACTGTGGGCACCACGGTTGTTCTCCCATTTCATTAGGACGAGCTTCCGTGCATAGAATGTTGCATAAAACAGCAAGCACCGTGAGATATTGGGCTCATTCAAAAATTTAGTCACCTGCTGCCAGACCCTCGTGATGATGGGGTTGGACCTGGGCCCTCGAAAAAAACACATTACTCAGCTCAGCATAAGAGTCCAGAAGTGCGGCTTCAGAGTTGACCACTGGGTTGCCTCGCAATTGGGCGAACCACCACCGGACATTGACCAGGACCACTGCCCAATAGTAGGGTCTAAAATTGGGGAGGGCCAGGCCTCCCATTGACATTGGGAGTTGCAAAGTAGTTTTTGCTAAGCGGGGAATCTTCCCGGCCCAGATAAACGGGGTGAGAAGTTGATCAATTTGGTTAAAAAAGACCTTGGGAACCAAAACCGGGTATTACGAAATACATAGATAAATTTTAGCAAAAAGGTAATTTTTATCAAATTGACCCGACCTACCGGAGTCAGGAGCAGAGTCTTTCATATCCCACACTTATTAGCAAGTCGAGTCATAACCGGTTGAAGGTTGTTGGTCAAGAACCGATTGAGATCAAGTGTTATTTGAATCACCAGGTATTTAAATTGGGTGAATAATAGAAGTTTGTCGACCGAAGGTGGGGGGTCCCGTCAACAACAGAAACAGGACCGATTTTATCCCAGTTTACACATATGCCAGAGACCTCCCTGAATCTGTCAATGAGAGACAGAGCTACCTCCAACAAAAGTCCTAAGTCCCTCAGAAACAACATGGTGACGTTGGCATATAGAGAAACCTTCTCAGTAATACAACACACTAATATGCCTTTCACACTCTCTGAGCTTCGCAAGCTAAACACCATTGGTTCTATAGCTAGGACAAATAGCCCAGGAGAAAGGGGGAACCCCTGTCTTGTCCCGCTATATAGTGGAAAGAAAGGGGAAAGTAAGCCATTGGTTTGCAGCCTGGCCATGGGGTGAGCATATAAATAAATAAAACTAAATTTATGCAGGACCAGCCAAAGATACTCCCATTCAACAGAATCAAATGCCTTTTCTGCATCTAGTGAGGCCACCACCCCAGGGTAATAGGCAAAACCAGCAGTATCTATAACTGTGAACAGACGGCGCAGGTTAATATCCATCCCTTTGACTGCCATTAATCCTGATTGATCCCCATTAATTAATTTAAGAATAAGCGAGTTCAAGCGATTTGCCAGCACCTTAGTCAGTACCTTAGCATCTACATTTAGTAGGGATATCGGGCGATAAGAGGAGCAGAGAGATGGGTCCTTACCCGGTTTGGGGACCAGTACTATTACTGCTTTTGACATGGAGGGCGGTAGTCAGTTTCCAGTCAGTTTCCAGCGAGCACTACTTTAAGAGTTTCGTACAAATGCAGAAGGAGAAGATTAGTGTGGGTTTTAAATTTGAAATTTAGATGGTAAGCCGTCTACCCACGGGATTTTCCCTGCTGGCAGAAAAGTCAACACTTGTTTAACCTTGTCTTGTGTTATGGGGGCATCTAAGACTTGGTCTTTAAAACATGAAGCCCACATTCACACTTCTGATTTTAATGTATAACTACTTATATCATTCTAGAGTCACTTTTTTTCTATTACATTTGTGTACATTCAACTCTTTGGTATCATTTAATAACAATGCAAAGTAGTAACTCTAGACTGCCAAGCTGTCAAGATTGTAGTTTCTCTAGGCTGCGGAGAACTTGTAATAGTGTATTTTTTAGGTTTTGCTCCATCTTCATTTATCTTAAACTTGTTTGTTATTACATGAGTTCCCTTGTTGGTGAAATTAAATGGGGGAAATAATAATCATGTAAGATCCTTAAATCTAGAACTTCTTTTTATATGCAACTGTTTTGTTTTTGTTCTCCCTTAGCATTTTGCAGTGTATGGATTATCTCACTCAGACAAAGGTTTAAATGCCTCCTTAAATAAATGATCTAAGTAGTAAGATATCTTATTTGAGATCAGGATTACTTGTGTGTGTGTGTTTGTTTTAGTGTGTATACGTATAATCATTAAGGAACAATTCATTCTGAAAGATTTCAGTTATGTGGTGTTTGTATTTTCCTATTTACGGCAAAATGTTTGGTGATGTAGGATTTATTTTACAGATGGAACTTTTGTTTGTTGAGGCAATGTTTGCATTGCACTTGATCACAAGACAAAACATTTCATGGCAATGTTGGCAGACAAATGATAGGCCTTTAGCCGATTGATGGGGTCTTAGGTGACAACGGTGATTGCTTCCCACCTGATAGTTACATTGTTCTAGTTTATACCAAGACTGCAGTTAACAGCATAGGTTTAATGTCAAATGCTTGATTTCCATTTGAACATTGATTGGATTTTAAACCAGGAACACACCAGCACAGATTATTACAGAATACAGATGTGCTTTAATCTGTCCATTAAGACTCAGATTCCTGCAAAGCCAATTTAGGCCATGGCCTAGAGTGACAGGACTGCCAAAGGTGGCACACAGTAACCCACACATCATGTTGCTGACTGTCAGTTATGCATTCCAATGTACAATGATCAGCCATAACTTTATGACCACCCACCTGACATTGAGTAAGTCCCCGTTTTGCCATCAAAACCGCTTTGGCCTGTCAAGGCATGGACTCCACTAGACCTCTAAAGGTTTGTTGTAGTATATTGGCACCAAGTCATCAGTAGCAGATCCTTTAATTCCTGTAAATTGCAAGATTGGACCTTGTAAATTATGAGGATCAGACTCACAGATGCTTGATTACCTTAAGATCTGTAGAATTTGGAGGCCAAGTCAACACATTGAGTTTAATGTTATATTGCTCAAATCATTCTTGAACTATTTTTGCATTGCGGCTGGGTGCATTATCCTGCTGAAAGAGGCCTCTGCCATCAGCAAATACTGTTTCAATGCAGGAGTGTACTTGGTCCGCAACAATGTTTAGGTAGGTGGTATGTGTCAAAGTAGTATCCACATGGTAGGACCCATGATTTCCCAGCAGAATATTGCCCAAAGCATCACACTGCCTCTGTAAGCTTGCCTTCTTCCCATAGTGCATCCTGGTGTCATCTCTTCCCCGGGAAAGCAACACATATGCACCCGGCCATCCACATGATGTCTTTATTCCATTGCTCTGTGGTCCAGTTCTGATGCTCACGTGCCCATTGTAAGGGCTTATGGCTGTGGACACGGGTCAGCTTGAGGACCCTGACTGATCTGTGGCTATGCAGCCCCGTATGCAACAAACTGCAACGCATTTTGTGTTGTGACACCTTTCGATCAGAACCAGCATCAACTTTTTCAACAATTTGAGCTACATTAGCTCTTTTATTGTGTCAGACTGCACGGGCCAGCCTTCACTTCTCACTTGCTTCACTGAGCCTTGGATGCCCATGACTCTGTTGTTAGTTTGCCAGTTTTCCTTCCTTGGACCACTTTTGGTGGGTTCTGATCACTGCAGACCTGGAACATCCTACAAAAGCTGAAGTTTTGGAGTTGCACTGACCCAGTCATCTAGCCATTACAATTTGGCCCCCATCAAAGTTGCTCAAATCCTTATAATTGCAATTTTTTTCTGCTTTCAACACATCAACTTCAGGGACAACATGTTAATTTGCTGCCTAATATTTACTATCCACTTTTCCATGCCATTGTAACAACATAATCAATGTTATTCACTTCATCTGTCAATGATCATAAAGTTATGGCTAATCAATGTATAATAGAAGGATGCAGATCGCTGCCCTGTCTGCTAGTGCAATCAGGCTGGATCCTCATTATTGGAGGAATAGTGCACATTGTACTTAGTTAACTCTCTCTGAATCTGAACACCTTGAACTGAACTTCTACCAAAGTGCAGTGGTAGTTTGTCTACTCTTGTAATCATCAGGTCTAGGTTTACTGAGTAGGCAAAGTATCTCTTTTAACCTCTTTTTGCCTTAGTGTGTCTTGCATGGTTCAGGAGCATGAGGTGGTTAGTCTAGAATAGTAGAAAGTAGAGATGAGCCTGGGTGCAGCAAACTTTACTGAAGTTTGGGTGCCAAATCCAAAACCCAATAAAGTCTGGATCTCTCGACAGGTACGTGTCCTTATATTAAGTCAGCAGCTACAGTATTTGTAGCTGCTGACTTTCAATTTTTATAGGGGAGCCTGGAGCTCCTCTTATTACCCTGCCTGTGAAGTGGCACATATGTACGATGTATACAACCTACTACAGCAAAGCTGACATGAGCAAAAAATAATGCAGTTTAAATTGTTGGTAAATGATGATGAGGGTCTGGTATGGATGTCAAGAGGGACCCCACCCCGCCAAAAAAAGGAGGGTTCCCCTAAAATATACAGTAAACCCTCTTTAAAGATAAGGGGGAAACTTCATGCCAAAAAAACAAGAAAAGAGGTTCCTCCCCAAAATCTATGCCAGGCCCTTACCTGGCAGAAAGTGTTGTCTAGCGTGAACAGCATGTCAGAATAGAATTTGTTCCTACTGGATATCTGGTACAATTGACAATAAAATCTACCTTGTTTCTTGAATTGCTTCTAAATAAATCTGTGTGCTTCCTGTCATGTAAGTGTGCCTGAACACTCCTGTCCTGTCAGCTTTGTAGCTATACAGTATATCTGCTAAGTGAGATCTGAAGCACTGCTGCCCCTCTAACTTCTATCCTTAAGAGATTTGAAGGGACATTTGGTAATGGCACTACTGTGCTGGTCACTGTTGTATCTGTTGGGGGCTCCGGCATGAGGAATCAAAGCTTTCCCTCTTTCAACCTAGATAGCAAGGATAACTTGCCACAGATTTGTGACAGTGTTGAACTGTAAGTCTGTTAACTTGCTGCACATTTTCACTGGCAAGTTGTACACTTGCAGAGCACTTGAAGCACTAGTTGACACTTTTACAATTTGTAGCAAATTTGCATTTCAAGTCTCTAGCAGAAGCAAAGTTGCAATGGTGAGTCTACAGCAAGAGCTCTGCAAGTCTACAGCATGAAAATTCAGCCACAGTGACCTCTGTGGTGGGATGACTATTGTACAACATAACTGAACCAGAACTTGCAGCAGACTCGCAGAATGTTTGCAAAGAAAGTTGATCTGGAGTCATGCAATGCAGACTTGCTGCAATTGAGCAACAAACTTGTGAAGCCTGGCAAGTCTAGCAATAGCTTAGCAAGTCATTTTCACACTTGCAGCACAATTGCTTGCTGTCTGGGAAGATGGCTGCCCTCACGCAAAGACAAAGTGAATAACAAGGCTTGGGAAGAAATGTGGGAAGAGACCAGCTTCAGGGAGACCATAGACGATGCTGATGACTAGTACTTTGTTGACTGCCCTTTTTGGGGCACATCTACCAGAGTTTATTTCCTCATTAAAATTCCGACATATGAGAAGGCACGGATAGGTGGCACTGATGGGTGCTAAAGGCATTTACTAAAGGCAAATACGCTATTTACTTTGCAAGGGAATTTGCCACAGAGCTTAATGAATGTGGTGAGGTTTTACTAGAATACTCAATCACATGCAAGGAAAAAAAACTGCTTTTAGAAATACTTCATTGGATGATGGAAGTCTACAGAACTTCACCTTATTCACTAAGCTCTGGGGAGCATTCCCTTGCAAAGTGAACAGCCTATTTACCTTTAGTAAATCAACCTCATTATCTCTCACTTAGTTTCACAGTTTACCCAGTTAATATTAGTCTCCCTGTAACAGGACTGCTTCTGCTGTGATTCCATTATTTCATGCATTTTTCATAGAGTGCTCTTGTCGATCACTAATCATTACAAGTATTGAAACTGTGGCTGCTTGGGAAATGCAGCCACTTGTGGGATTTTTACAGGTGTTGTTATGCAATGCATATTTGTTGTATTGCAACACTTCTCTTTTATACGTTTGCTGTGCTTGATCACTACCTGTTAACAACAACATGTCAGTGAAGTTTTATTGCCATACTTATCTTACATCATCATGGCACAAACACATTTTAGTTGGCAGCAGTGCACTTTGCTGTATAATAAAGATAATATCTTTATAGTTTATAAAGTAAAGGCTAATTCACAGTAGAATTCTTTTTAAAATACAATACCTAAAGCTAAACTCCGCCAGATATTAAAACACCATTTAGGGTTCATTTATAACAAAAATAATTCTCTGTGCTACCTCAAATCTTGTGAATCTAAACCAAACTAAAGTGAAACAAAATATCATATAAACCTTTTGCAGCTATACACAGTTATGTATTCCCACACCCATCAACTATATACCTATCAAAAAGTGACCTCCTTGTAAATGTAAACCGTGTGCATATCCAAAAATATGTCCACTTCACAATCTCCAGTGCGTAAATAAAGTCCTTCACTTCAATAGCAATAATAAATGTGAAAAATGTCTCCAACCGTGTCTGTAAATTTACATCAAATATTCCCCAACTGACATCACCAGTCACCATGTGCCTTGCCCTTTAATTGGGCTCTCTCCACTTTTAGGTCACACCAAATAAGAGAAATGGCTCTGCCATGTGATGTCATTGCGCATATGGCTGAAACCAGAATTAAAGTGTTTCTATGAATGTGGATGCTGTATCTTTGTCTTAAGAGGGCAATACGTTGTTCTAAGCATACATTCTAGTGCATTGAATTGGAAGGCGCTATTTGTAAGTGGCATTTCATTTATTTGAATAAAAAACATACAGTAAAACCTTGGATTGCGAGCATAATTCATTCTGGAAGCATGCTTGTAATCCAAAGCACTTGTATATCAAAGCCATTTTCCCATAAGAAATAATGGAAACTCAAATGATTAGTTCTACAACCATTTATTCATAAGTCCTTCAGTTTATAGTCCATATAAAAAGATTATAGCAATGTGATAGGTTGTGTAACCATAAAATGTCCATCCACAAACGGAAGACTCCACAAGGGCATTAGAAGCAAAAATCCAGCAGGAGTTACAGCGTATATAAAAGAGAAGAGAGGCGCCTCTAAGTGTAGCAATATGGTTACATTTAATGATGGTACAACATTTAGCAACTCACATGGTTGATGATTAAAAGAGGCACATCTAAATACGCAGGCATCCGTGGTAAAGCGGTCCACATAGACCATACTCCGCACCGCCGCCTCTCACCGCTGTCAGTCTGCAATCGTGATCGGGAAGACTACCCTGCAGTAGAGCGATCTTAAAGCGAGGCTTGAAGCGCTCGTGGAGCGCAGAGTGGAAGGGACAAAGTCAATGGCGGTGCGGAGGATGGTCTATGTGGACAGCTTTACCCCGGATCCCTGCATACTTAGATGTGCCTGTTTTAATCATCAACCATGCAAGTGGCTAAATGTTGTACCTTCATTAAATGTAACTGTATTGCTACACTTAGAGGCGCCTCTCTTCTCTTTTATACTCAGTTGTGACTTGACGCTACTTGTATATCAAGACATCACTTGTATATATCAAGTCAAAATGTATTTAAAAATGTTGCTTGTCTTGCAAAACGCTGTCAAACCAGTTACAATATATGCTGCACAGTGATAGTTTTATCATCTTTTGAGTCAAATTAGGCAGATAGGGGAGCTTTCACCTATATGTGGAACCCGATACTGAAGACGAAAGAAGATGAGGTGTTGATACATCTGGTGTAACTGAAAAGTGGAGAGAGCTCAATTAAAGCCAAGGTAAGTGGATGGTGTGACTGGTGATGGCAGTACACTGTGAAGTGGACTTTTATTTGTACACATATTGTCTATTTGTATATGCACATGGTTTATAATTACAAGGAGGTCCTATGGTAAAAGTGGTTAAAGACCGTTTGCACCGCACTTTTTTATGTATTTCATATATGGTTCATGAACATGGACATTTATAGGCATTTTATATACATTGAGAAGAAGAGATAGTAGATTGTGGCGCTGTTCTATGTGATATCATCAATAATTATAAAATGTGTATATATGAAAACATCATGTTGTTATATAAATGGTCCAAAATATAAATAGTCCAAAAGTGCATACGTGCTTGGTGCAACTGATACAAGTGAGCAATGTATCAAGGTGTGCAATGGATATAAATTAATGCACCTGTGCAATAAATAAATTCAATAAAATCATGTGCAATCAAAAATATAAATATAATAAACCGCTGCAATCAATGCAAAACATATTAAAGTGCATATGAAATTCTGTATAACTAATATCGAACGGCTGTAAAAAAGTCCATTGTTGGCAGGTGAAACAGCACAAATCTTGGAAAAGAATTTCCCTCGTGCTGGATGCTTATAGATGTGTGCTTGGTGCTTAGTGAAAGTGACACTTTTATTCTCAGTGGGTGGTCACTGCAATCTGTGCCCCTGCAAAGCCCGCACTCACCAGATATACACCCCCTCTTGGGGTATGGAACCTTCACAGTGTCAGCTCTCTGGCAATCAGACCGGCCTTTATTGCTGCTCTGGTTTTTCCACTCCAGCTCATGTACAAGAGAAAAAGCCCTACATAGTGTTTTATCGTTTTTTAAAAAGAATTTATTTGTAAAACTTTTAAAATGGGTACTCACACTTTAGTAGAGTATAAATCGCATGTAATCCTGTTAGGAAGTGTTGTGGCGTTCTGCTGCTTAGAAAATAAAAACGCCAGCAGTGATCAAATGTGTATTAAAAATAATTCCGCGCTACTAAAATTATGAATAGAAGGGTCATCTGCTACAAAGCACTGTAAGGTAAAATCCGTGTGCCTCAATGTGAATAGGTATATAAAAGTAGTGCTGAGCTGATGTGGATAATATTTGGTGTACTGTGTTTGGGCACTAGTTCTCAATTAACCAATTAGTTTGACAGTTAATAATTATAAAATTAATTCTGAGGTAGCATAAACATAAACCTTCAAAGAATTTTCTAAGTTCAGTGCTAATATTACCAACAATTGTAGTGATGGTAAAGTGCAAAAATGGTGCAAATAGTGCAAATAATCCGTGACACAGTGTAATAAATAAATAAGACAGGAAATTAATAAATAATATAAAGTGCATGTGTCTGTGATGTGAATGGTACTAAGCAGTACCTAGCCAATAAAGTGCAAAAGTGCATAAATTATGGCATATTACTAAGCAGTAATAGAAAAAAGTCTGTTAATGGATACAGTAAATATGACTGTCCCTTTAAGTATGGTAGCGAAAAAGATATTGATGAATAAACGTGCATCAAAGTGGATATATTCCTTCAAAATGAAATCCAGGTAAGGAAAGGGAAAATCCCTTGTGGACGTGCTGTGATTGGTGCTGGGTTGTGGGTGATAGGAAACTTTGTGCTTTTCACACTGTGGCTCCAATGATGTATAGATGGCCTCTTACCTCACTGCTGTGAGGTTACAGCATTTGTGTATAATAAAGCCCTTCTGTTTATCCGACCTCCTCCTGTTCGGGTGGTCCTTTGAAACCTGGGCTGGTATCCTGCCTTGTTTTGCCTTATGAGGTGTAAGGGAAGGGGAGGGGGAAGCGCGAATCCTCTGGTCATGGAGACTCCACAGATTGGTGCACATAAAATGATGGGGAAGAGCGAAGGAATCCCAAATAGTGTAATATTGCTTTTAGCATAAAAACATTTATTTGCATTTAATAAAAGTACTCACATTCAGCAAGTAAGAACAGGGTCTATCAGATATGAGCGCCGAGCTCGTCCGCAAGCACCGGAGGTGACGCCTGGTAAGTGCCTGGTATTGAAGTGGTTAAACGTGCCTTTACAATCACTTTTATACACAGTTAAAACACATATACAGCACACAACATACTTACCCGCCACAGGGATTGTAAATATCTACAGTAAGTATTGTCTTCCAAGTACCCTCATCAGAAATGTTGAAGATGAGAGAAATGCTAATGTTTACAGAACAGAAGCTCTTTTTACACCATTCCAAGATGGAAAATATTAAATGTTTATCAATCCCATCAGCTTGGATTTATGACAAGTTCTTTGGCTGATCTGGTACCAGCAGATAGTAAATAGTTTAATTAATTGTTGATCCGCTGTGCTGAATGTTTTTTTGTTTTGTTCTGGGATTAGACCAACACTGGAGGGGCTGGCTTCTGATGCATCTTCTTTACACATAAAAACAGAATCAAGAGTATATATTTATAGCTTGTCTATTTTATGAGATATGTTGTCAGTTAGATTGAGTGAGTACCCACAGGAAAAAATGTGTCACAGTAGTGTGATTGTTGGTTTAAGATATGGTTCAAGGTTTACATTTAGATTAAAGCCTCGTACACACGACCGAGTTTCTCGTCGAAAAACGACAAGAAACTTGCTGGCAGAGCTTTCTTGCCGAGTAAATCGGTCGTGTGTACGCGGCTATCAGGTTTCTCGGCAAGAAAACCGACAAGAATCTCGACGAGAAAAATAGAGAACCTGCTCTCTATTTTCTCCTCGAGATTCTTGTCAGCATGTTTCTCGACGAGAAAAGTGTGTGTGTGTACACTTACCTGTCCTCCGGGAAGCCCGCACATGCTCGAAATGACTTTGACGCATGCGCGGTAGCTTCCTAGGCATAGGTAGGGTGTAGCAAGATGGCGGCGACGGCATCGAATGTGACGAGCGCACGCTCGTCGTAGTCTATTACGTCACCGCGTTCGCTCCATTCAAAGAACCGCGGGTTCTTTGAAAGGACCGTGTGTACACTCGGCCGGGACAAGTTTCTTGTCCAAGAATCTCGTCAAGAAAAACAACGTGTTTTTTCTTGACGAGATTCTCGGTCGTGTGTACGAGGCTTAAGGGTTACTATGCTATGACCAGCTTATTACAAACTTAAATAAAACTTCTATGTATAGTAATCCTCTAAGTCCATGCATATACCCATTTGCTGGCTTTTGTATAGGAGCTTTAGGAGGATTGTATAGAGACAAAGAGGGATAGTGTAAAATAAAAGCCATGACCTGACATTCTATTTGCCAGCTCCCCGCTAAAGCTCTTAAATTCTTTGTTAGATTTGAGGGCAAGTGCATTTCTTTTTGGTAATATTTAAAATGAAATGAATTTATAACATTTTCAAATTCAAGTCATCTTAATAAACATATATGCAGATTTTCTGATTTAACGGTTGACATATTATTGGCTTTCAGCATAACATTCCAGAACTGAAGTCCTGGGTTAAAGTGGAACTTCACTCTTTCAATCAACTTTGATTAGTTTTATTCCTTATGATGCTAGCATTAGTAAATAGATAGGGAAGTATACTATATTTGCTTGTTTTAAACTTTTTTTTTTACATTTCTTCAGTTACTTCCTGCTTTCCATGCCTAGCAAATTATATTATACATCCCAGAAGTCTTCAGGAACGGAGGAGGGGTTTTCTCAGCTAAGCACACCCTCCTGCCTGCATTCCTGAGCTAAAGCCTCGTACACACGACCGAGTTTCTCGTCCAAAACCGGCAAGAAATGTGCCACGAGAGCTTTTTTGTCGAGAAAAACGTTTGTGTGTATGGTTTTACGACGAGAAAATTGCAGAGAATCTCGACGAGAAAATAGAGAACCTGCTCTCTATTTTCTCGTCAGGATTCCAGATTTCCTCGTCGTGTTTCTCGTCGGGCTGTTTTGTGATGAGAAAATGGTTCGTGTGTATGCTTTTACGACTCTTCCAAAAGCGCGCATGCTCACAAGCAACTATGAGACGGGAGCGCATCTTCTGGTAAAACAAGCCTTCGTAATGGAGAGAGCACATTCGTCACGCTCAAAAATATTGCATCGTTTAAATGTTCTGCATTGAAATCTTCGTTAGAATGTTACATTAATCAAAACGAGTGACCTTCTTTTGCTGCTGATATTCACACAGAGTTATGACTTTTTTTTTAACCTTTTTCATGCTGCTCTTAAGAAGATTTATGTGTATTATATCGTGCAAGTTTTTAGGAATAATTTAAATGGTAATATTTTTAAAAATGATGTTAATTATAATTTTGCAATGTTTTGATAGTGATCTCCCATTTAATTTTGGAATCTATATTAGTTAAATTTCCCACCATGTTTTTTTGATAATCAGATTTAGTTATTCTTTTGGGGGGGGGTGATATCTGTCCCTTTTATTGTCAGTCAAATGTATCTGCTTACTCCAAAGCTAGATTTTTAATTTTTACAAATACACATAGTCAAGTATGAACTTAAACAAAAATCACATTTATTCATGTTTAGAAATAAAATAAAGAGAAGGCAGCGCTGGAGAACCTGCTGCCATTTGTGCATCCCAGGGACCCCAGAGCACACAGCAACCCTGTGTGGACACTAAAATTGGGAGCTTGAGAAGGCCAACATTTCTGAACACAATCTGATGCTGGCCTCCCAGAGGTCAGGAACAGCAGCAGGTGAGATATACAGGTATGTCCCAAGTCTGTGGTGCTACAACAGGCTGCCTTCTGTCCGAACACAATGAAGCAAGGCCATCACTTCCTCTTCTTCCTGGCAACCTTCCCTGCAGCCTTCCTTCTTCGTTTGGCTGGAGGCTGGCCCACTGGAGGGGTACTCCTGTCAGGAGGAGGAGGAGATGTAGCAGAAGGGGGTGGGGCAGAAGAAGAAGGTGGAGGTGTAGCAGAAGGGGGTGGGGCAGAAGAAGAAGGTGGAGGTGTAGCAGAAGGGGGTGGGGCAGAAGAAGAAGGTGGAGGTGTAGCAGAAGGGGGTGGGGCAGAAGAAGAAGGTGGAGGTGTAGCAGAAGGGGGTGGGGCAGAAGAAGAAGGGGGAGGTGTAGCAGAAGGGGGTGGGGCAGAATAAGAAGGTGAAGGTGTAGCAGAAGGGGGTGGGGCAGAAGAAGAAGGGGGAGGTGGAGGTTGAGGTTGGGTCAGTTGTGCCACCTCACATATGGCGGTATTGGGGGTAATTTTCTCCATCACCCCCTTGTTGAGCAAGGTGATGAGCAGGGGCTCGCATAGGAGGCGTTGCTCCATGCTCATCACCTTGAACTTAGCCTCCACTAGGCCGGCAATGGCCTCTTCAGGGGATGTGGGCTCCTGGAGGGTGGCATGGGCCTCACGAATAAGGGCCATTGCTGCCTCACTCGTGCTCCTGTCCCTCCTGCCTCTTTTGTGAAGCCGGATGGGAGGCACCTGGGATCTGGTGCTTCTCCTTTGCCCTGCCACCTCCTGTCTGCCACTGGGCCCTGCCACCTCCTGGCTGCCACTGGGCCCTGCCACCTCCTGGCTGCCACTGGGCCCTTCCTCCTCCTGCCTGACAGTTTCCAGACCCTCCTCCTGGCTGATTTTCATCCTGTGTATGAAAAAGGGACATAGTTTAATATGTTAGTTTAATCTTTGCATCAAACTTTGTAATCCTGATTGAAGCAATTAGAATGTAAATCCATAAATCCTTGCTTTAAATTTACCACTACATCAGATTGACTATTTAGCACCCAATTAAGTGCAGAATAATGTCTACAGATCTTGATTTCACTTGTGGAATCCAAAATATTTTATGTTTGTCATCTTGACATATTTGTCAAACATTAAGTTTATCCCAATACATTTTCTATAAATACTATACCTGGCTCCAGATGGCCAAATCAGGATCATCCAGGATGGCTGCCTCCTCTTGCTCCAGAGAAGGCTCAGGTTGGCTGCAGGGAAGTCTGGGGGGAAGAGTGGAGAGTGATGGCCTTGTCTCAATGTGGTCATCCAGGAAGGACATCCTGTTGTAGTACCACAAAATCGGGACATACACATCATCTGCTGCTCCTCCTGACCTCTGAGAAGCCAGGACCTTAGAGCGTTCAGTCCTGTAGGTACCTCTCAAGCTCCCAATTTTAGTGTCCACTTGTTCTGCTGTGGCTGTGGGCACCTTGGTATGCACAAATGGGAGCAGCTTCTCCAGCGCTGCTTTTCTCACCCCTCTTTTTTTGTGGATGGGGTTTTTCGTCTCCCACAGAGCCGGCAGCTCCCTTACCCGGTCAATAAATTCCACCAGGAACTCTTTGTCGCTAATAAAGACATTCATATTGTATCTGCAAGTTAAATAAATTATATATAACTAATGTGAGGCAAACAGTCTAACCTCCTTAACATCCTAGTCACCATATATATCCTCCAACATTCTCAAGACAGTATAGGCCAACAATTTGTACAAGTCACAAAATCACATACCTTCGTTCGCACGTCCGTCACTTGAACTCCTCTCTCCGCACACCGAACGTACTATAGTCACATGTGTGTTTGCTATATACACACCACGCATGCGTCAAAATACGAACACGTCGCTCCGCACACGTCGCCCGCCCATGACGTTCTAACTAACATCTTTTCCCCGCCCCTTCTCTTTCGGCGCGCAGACAGATATGGCGGAGTTACAGCAGGTGTCTGATAATTCCGCAACTAACGAGGAGGAGACAAGCCCGGAGACCGAGGAAACGTCACGATCAAGGAGGAGATTCAAGGCATCGAATATGTCTTTTGCGGAGATGGTGGAGATGGTGGACATCTTGCTCAAGGCTGATTATGATGCCAAGCATGGGCCGTATAGCAAACCAAATAGAAGGAAGGCCAAAATCCTCACTAAAGTCGTGAAGAATCTGAAGGCGAATTTCGGGGTGAAACGCTCAAATGAGCAGCTCAGAAAGAGGTGGTCAGACCTCAAACTGAGGGAGCCAGAGCAGTTGAGGAGCATAAAGAGAATGCTCGCTAAAAGTAAGTAAAAAGTAGACTTTTATGCTATTAATCTTTTTCTAAACTGACATGTTGCTCTTTATTTTGGTTTCTCATATTGGACTCCCTTCCAAAATGTAATATTTTGAACTTGGTTGGGCACAGTAATCGTTCGTTACGTTACCGACACTTCGTTCGGCCACTATCCGCGGTTTTGGCTTATTTTAGAGCCACAAAAGTAATTAGACATCTGCCATTTTTGCTCAAAAATTGTGGCGTATTTTTTCGTCTAGATGATGTGTTTGTAAAGAGAATGAAATGCAAACTTTTATCAGTGTAAAGGAGAGGACACTCAGCAGCTGCTTCCACATCTGTACTTTGGAGCACTATAGTGTGGGCCACCAGACCCGCCTTTTTTGGGTGTCCCACACAGGTGCATCAGAGAATTTTTGTGGTGCCTCCATGTCAAATAAATTACATCCAAAGGTGAATACTAAACATATTCTTGGTCATAAATAATGCATTCTTCTTTAAATTCCGCCCAAACACACACTTGTACCACACTTCCAAGCAATTCAGCCTGTTTTTATTTTAACATATAGATTTACAGTGTGATAAATAGACCTTTTGTTTGATTCTCATAGGGGAGAGAAGACTGGGAGGAGGACACTCCAGGGAGCACATGCACCCCACAACTTCCAAGCAACCCCAAACTCCCAAAGACCCACAACCGAAAGATGTGCAGGAAGTTGAGGTGGAGGAAGGAGAAGTGCAGGAAGGAGAGGTGGATGACGTTGTGGATCTGGTCACCACAACAGGTCAGTATCTGTCACCACAGCTTCAGGTAAGAGATGTAGGCCTGCAGAGTTATAATACCTTTTTGTTTTTTGTTTTTAGGGGATATAAATGTTGTGAAGGATAGTACACGGTTCTCTGCTGACAGTGCCCTCCGCCTCATCCAGCAAGTGATGGAATGTAGCACGGAACTGGACCTTTATTAAACAAAGAATCCATGTGATGGAACAAACATTTAAAGACATTCTCGATGTTTTGGGGAGAATTCAATAAGCCATCCAAACACATTTGTTTTTACATGTTTGTTTTTGCAACTTTTCGATTTTTTTTGACAATCAAACCAGCCAAAAATTGAATCTGCACACAGTGTGTCAACATGTGCTATCTGCCATCAGGGGATATCCATGTACGTCTTTTGGGGGTGCAACCCCTTCCTCGTATCTAAAGTCGGTGAACTGAGGAAGGGGTTGCACCCCCAAAACACGTCCATTGATCACCCCTGATGGCAGATAGCACATGTTGACAATAGGGATCAGGATTGTAAACTTCCTAGATGAAAAAAATCCCAAATGTGTGCATATTCAATTTTTGGCTGGGCAAGGGGTGGCAGGACCCCATATTAGGACGGGCACATAGAGACATAGTTTGTGTAAGTGAATGTCTCAGATTGCTCAGAGGTATCCAATGTTGTAATTTTTGGAATGCAACTGTTATTTTTGTATTTTCATAATCAAAAAATTGCCGGGTTGGGGCCAGGCCAACCCAAAAAAACAGAAAAAACTAAAAATGGTGAGAATGTGCACAGAGTAAAATATTTGACCACAAACAACGTGTAGCTTCTTTTTATAATACCCTCTAAGCTTATTTGGTTATTTTGTAAGGTTACATAGTGAAATGGTTGTTATTTACTAAAGTTAAATACACTTGGCACTACAAATGCACAAAGACAAACTAGGAGACAGGAAAGAACAAATAATTAAAGGTTTAAACAAGCTTTTTATTGGGATCCTTAGACATAGGCTGGCATAGGAATTGCCCCCTACCCGTGAAATACTCCATGTATTTGTCCCGAACCTCACGGGCATTTTGGGAGGGCAAGCCAGGACGGGCAGATTCCAGGCCCGGCAGGGGATTTGCAGGGGAAAGTCCAGCCTCTGGCAAAACTGAGGCCATATAGGAATTCGATTTTTGGCTCAGAAAGTTGTGTAGCACACAGCAGCATAATACAACATAGTTTATTTTGTAGTCCGCCAAGTGTATTGAAGTCATAAAAAGGCGGAACCGGCTGGCCATTATGCCAAAGGCATTTTCGACACCTCTTCGGCCCCTGGCCAGCCGGTAATTGAACACACTCTTCTCTGGGGTCAGGGTCCTCTGGGGAAATGGCCTCATAAGATGCCGTCCGAGTCCAAAGGCTTCATCAGCCAAGAAAACAAAGGGGAGTCCTTCAATATTCCCTGCATCCGGTGGCAATGCAAGGTCGTCACTCTGGAGACGGAGGGCAAACTCCGTCTGGATGAAGGATCCCCCATCGGACATCCGGCCATTCTTCCCTACATCAACATAGAGGAATTCATACCGTGCTGACACCACCGCCATCAGCACAATGCTATGAAACCCCTTGTAATTGTAGTAGTAGGACCCAGAACGGGGTGGCGGCACGATGCGGACGTGCTTCCCGTCTATGGCACCACCGCAGTTGGGGAAGTCCCACCGCGTGGCAAACTCCGATGCCACAGTCTGCCATTCCTGTGGCGTGGAAGGAAGCTGTGGAGTGAAACAAGATGAAATAATATTAGAATACCAAAGTCAGATATTACAAGGAAATTTGATAAAAAAAAAATAAAGGCCAACATCAATCAAATTCTACGTTTATTAAGGTGTTTAAAATAAGTATAAGGGAAGGCTCATTTATCAGATTCATCACCCCCTCTGATGGGCCATTACTAAATTATTTTGGGGGGGGGAGATGTGTTTGGCCACAGGATAGCATTGCAGTGGCGGTGCGTCCAGTGTGGGCGCTGGAGCACTGCCCCCTCTCTCCTGTGCCCATCACTCAGAACAATACATAGGTTCATGCGTTGCATTAACCTATGTATTGTCTATGCCGCCCACTATTCAGGTGGATGGCCTCTTGTAAAGCGACCGACATATGAATAATTGCGGCATTTAGGGGGTTCAAATTGCATAGCAGAAACAGGTAGTAAAATAGTCTTGCACATTACAGCCTGAGGGATGTAATTGGCTTCCAAAAAGTAAAATAGGGGACGCGGGGGGGGGGGGGGGCATTCCTTGGGGAAACACTGGCAGGCTGCTCTGCCAATCATGTTCACCAAGTCTGTTTAATGGTAACATGATTGGCTGATGCAACATCAAGGGAAGGAGAAGACATCAAGGACAGAAGAAGGATGGCGCTGACCACAAGAAGGTAAGTGCAGGGCTGGGGGGAAAATGGCTGCATTAGAGGGGACTAAATGGCTGCATTGGATTGAACAAAATGGCTGCATTAGAGGGGACAACTGGGGGTGTTTAATAGGCACCAGAGCAAAAAAGGAGGAAGTTTATTTCCTAAATTGGAGTTTGAACCCCCAAACATTTGGAGCAACAGGCGCCCCTGCTGGAAAAGTTAGTGAAGGGAAATATTTATGGAGGAGAAAAAAGGGGCAATCTAAAGCTTCCAGCATGCATGGGGACAAAGGGGATCATTCTCAGCATATTACAATCATGGTAATTAGGGAAGGATGAAAGAAATACAATACATTAGCATACATGTAATACATAAAATGTGATGTTAAGGGAGAAAACTTACCCTAATATAGTCCTCCTGCAGGACTTGTATAATGGCAGAACAGGTGTCTGGGATTATGAGGCCCAGAGCCTGGGGGGAGATGCCTGTCGTGAACTTCAAGTCCTGAAGACTTCTCCCTGTCGCCAGGTAACGTAAGGTGGCGATGAGCCTCTGCTCAGCACTGATGGCTTCCCGCATAACGGTGTCCTGCCTGGTAATATAGGGGGACACCAAAGCCAACAGTTCCTGAAAAACGGGGTCAGACATCCGCAGAAAATTCCTGTAGTCCTCAGGATTATTCTCGACGATCTCCCGCAGCAGAGGCATATGGCAGAATTGGTCCCGCTGGAGCAACCAATTCTTGGTCCATGAACTCCTCCTCACACCATTCATGGACTGGTCTTGGTCCAAAACAAGCAGACCAACACCAAGCGCACGCACAGCACGAACTCGACGACGAGAACGTCCAGGCGACATGGCTAATAAGAAACGGTCGTCTTATCAGAACGTACAGAACAGAACGCACTTTAGAACAGCAAGGCCTGTGAATAACGAACTGAAAATCAGAAACGAACAGGCAAGAATGCACTGTAAAACAGATACGACCAGCCTAGACGCCCTGAAAGTCAAGATACGAACCCACAAGCACAAACTGAACCGCAGAAAACGATCTGAAAAGTACGAAGACTGAAAAGCGCGAATCGTCTCTTCCCAAACTTTTACTTCACACACGGTAACACGAGATCAGCAAAAGCAGCCCAAGGGGTGGCGCCAAGAAAAAAGATCTTCCCCTTTATAGTGCCGTCGTACGTGCTGGACGTGAGCGCGGAGAACAACGAGGAAATTGGGAAATGTCAGTGTGTACGCATAGAAAGCTTGACGAGAAAATCGACAAGCTTAACAAAAATCTCGTCGAAAAAAACGACGTGTTTTTTACGACGAGAAACTCGGTCGTGTGTACGAGGCCTAAGGGCAGATGGATTCCAGGAAGCACGTTCTACGAGAATCATTTTTCCTTGCTCAAGATGGTCACAGCCAGAAATGCAAGGGTGGGGGGGGTGTTTTTCAAAGTGATTTCTTAGCAAAATATAGCACAGAGACATTGATGGATGAATGGGAGAGTTTGCTTTAAATATATAGAAATTAATTAAATGGTGTTTTTGGTTTATGGTGCTCAGTTGCAGTGTAGTTCCGCTTTAAGTGTCTACCAGTTTCCTCCCAATTCTGGTAGTTAGATCATTCTTCAACCTTACTTACCCTACTTAATGCATGACTGTACTACTGTGATACAGATAGTAGACTATAAGCTTCTCAAAGAGTGGATGTTGGTGGATGTTGATGGTTCAGTGTACTCTAAAGCCTCGTACACACGATCGGACTTCTATCAGACTTTTCCGTGGATTTTGGTCCGAAGGGGCGTTGGCCGTGAACTTGATATGCATACACACGGCAGAACTTTTTCAGCCAACATACACCAAACCACATGGTTTTTCAGCTCTTTATCGCCACCCTTTGGGCAACTTCTGCTATTGTTGTCTGATGTTTAGCATTGGTTCTGAGCATGCGTGTTTGTACTTTGGATTTTAGTCCAATGGATTTGTGTACACACGATCGGATAATCTGACGGAACATATTTGTTGTCGGAAAATTTGAGAGCATGCACAGCCAACATTTATTGTCAGAAATTCCAACAACAATTGTCCGATGGAGCATACAGACGGTCGGATTGTCCGATAAAACACGTCCGTCGGACCATTGTTGTCAGAAAATTTGATCGTGTTTATTGGCCTTTAAGTTCTCTAACATTTTTAACACTATAGAAATTGCATTATTGTGGCTGTTCACACTCAGATGCTCTATGCTCAAAAAAGTTCTTGAGCTTTTTTGACCATATTCTAGTATGAATACAGTATAGACTTCTATAGGAATGTCTGTAAACCTGCGTTTTCAGGCATTTTAACACTTTTTATACGCTTTCTTACACCTGAAGAATTCCTCACAGTGCCACACCACGCACACAGTGTCCACCAGTGCCATCACAGTGCATGGGAAAGAAAAGAGCCCTGGACTGCCGCACTCTGTATAAACGATTTATTTTCAAAATTCCAAAATTAAAATCCAAAATTAATCCATAGATTCAAAAGTCCAAAAACAGAAAACTGACATGCAGGGGTGGATACTGACGCGTTTTACATCAAAGATAGATGCTTACTCATAGCTGAAGTGTATGGGGGACCCATCAGAATATATGGGAAATTAAGCCAACTTTGCACCAATCAAATTCACTGAACACAGTGGAATAGAATGAGCTTCTGATTGTCTCCAACACACTCCAAGTAGGAAAAGCACCTGTGTAGAAAGCAAAAATTATATGTAAATGAATAAAGTGACATAAACATATTGTGTTGAACATACATGTGAATCCAAGAATATGTGAACAAGACCGAGAGTATAATCAAGGTCTAGTCATTTTTATACAAGTGGAAAGGTAAAGACTCTGATCCCGTGATGCCCTTCTTGGCAAGGTAGTGGACACTACTCATTGGAAAGGTGGAGATGGATGTATAAACCACAAAAAGAAATATAAAAAGAATAGAAATGGTTTTGGTAATTCCATTCCCACCTTTTCCACTCCCTACAGTGCAGAGTTTCAGAAAGTAAAACAAATTGTTACAAAGTACCTTCCAGTATTGTCACATGATCCAATATATGAAAAAATTCTCAAAAAAGGCATCCGCACGGTATCTAGAAGAGCACCGTCCTTGGGTAATTTGTTATCCCCCAGCCTGTTCTCCAGTAAAAGTACCACTAGTAATTGGTTATCTTTTAAAGGAACATTTAAATGTGGAGGTCACAATTGTGTCTATTGTCCATTCATTAAGAAAAGCAACACTGTCACCTCCATGTCCACTGGTAAATCACACAAAATAGGTTCCTTTATTAATTGCAATACTAGTTACGTTATTTATGCCATTACTTGTAAATCATGTTCTATACAATATGTAGGCAGAACTACCAGACGTCTAAAGGATCGGTTATACGATCACCTTTACGACATCGATTAAAATCGCATGACAAACGTAGCACAGCACTGGAATGAGGTTCACAACAAAGATACCTCTAGTTTAAGCATCCAGGGAATAGAAAAAATAATAAAACCTCCCAGAGGTGGGGACAAATTCAATCTACTCTGTAGACAAGAAGTCCGGTGGGTTTTCATTTTGGATACTAGGCGCCCTGCAGGACTTAACCACGAATGGGATATATCACATTTTTATTAAATAGTTTAAATAACTGTCCCCACCTGCCAGTGTCAACCCATTGTATAAAATCTCTTTATTATCCTTATTTTGAGGATCTATTTAAATACTATAAATATTATTATTATTTTTTACTATCATAAAACGAGTTTTCACAATGGGTGCTCTATCCAATCAGATTGTCGTGCATCCTTCATTTTTTTTTTTTTTTTGTGCATCTTTTGTGCATTTTTTATCATTTACAATATTTTTGCCTTTCTGCATGCTCTGCAGTAGTTTCTACGTCCTTTGTGCATTCTGGCAACATGAAATAGATTTTTGTACAATCTCATGCACATCTTTGTACTTTATGCAATTTTTACATCTTGCAGTTTTGCATTTTTTTTTTTTGCACCTTTCTGCCATTGTTCATATCTCCTACAAATCTCCATGATCTGCAATTTTTGCAATCCTGCAACCTTTTTCTAGTTTAGTGTTTGACTTTGGCTCTGATGTTGTTGCAAGTCGGCTACACTTTTGTATGACTGTCATATCCTAGCAATCATGCCATGCATTTTGTTACTTTTACTATTTTTAGCACTATTGGATCTCTCTGTTTTACTTTTGTTTTTTTGATTCTGTGACTTTTTCCGCTAATCATTGTAATTACCACATGAGATAAACCATTTCAGCTAAAATAGCTTTTCTAACATCTTTCAGATCAGTGAGTCATAGGGTTCGGCTCCCAATATATCAGTTACCATATATATTCCAATTATACATACACATTGTATGGATATATTGCAAAGACACATTCTATTTTTTTTGCTAAATAAAGCACGGTGACTCATATATATATATATATATATATATATATATATATATATATATTTTTTTTTTTTTTTTTTAAATGGTAATTTTAATAACCAGAGTAACATGACAATTTTTTTTTTAGATCTGGATTTATACTGGATTCAAACTTAGACATTATAACACGGCCCCCTCTTGGACACACATGCCTTCTACCATCATGCATGTTTAATCACCACCATACTAGCATACATTTGAACATGCATTGGCCGGCCTATATATATATATATATATATATATATATATATATATATATATACATAGATATTTTTTGTTTGCTTATTTTCCAGTTTATCTCCATTTTTATCTTTATTTTTCACTTTTATGTCCAATTATGTCCATTTTCAGTTTATGTGTATATTCAGCTTCAGACAATATTTAAATCCACTGGCTCCAATATCCCAGATCGATCATTTTTGGTGGACTTGTTTTGCATTTTCTGTATCCACATTTATGCTTACATTTACGTTTACATATATGGATACACTTTACACATATACTGGAATAACACATATGGATTTTTTGGTCATACAAATATACTCATATTTTCACTATTAAGTATATATTTATACTTTTTGGTCCAATATACAGTTATTATAAATGCCTGTTTAATTTAAGCACCTCAGCATATATATCAGTATGGTTTGTATATTTAATAACACTAAAACAAAGGTTTTCATGTTTTCCTCATTTGACACCAACAACATTATATGCTAGCATTTTTTGTATATTTTTTTATTATTATTATATACATCTTTTTGATCACACATACACACATGTTGTCTTTCCACTTAATTAGCCTTTTTCTTTAACCACTTAAGCCCCGGACCATTTGGTAGCTAAAGGACCAGAGGTGAATTCAGAATTTTGCACTGCGCTGCTTTAACTGTAAATTGTGCGGACATGCAATGTTGTACTGAAACAAAATTTGCGTCCTTTTCTTCCCACAAATAGAGCTTTCTTTTAATGGTATTTGATTGCTTCTGCGATTTTTATTTTTTGCGATATAAACGGAAAAAAAACGAAAATTTTGAAAAAAAATGATATTTTCTACTTTTTGTTATAAGAAAAATCGAATAAACTCAATTGTAGTCATACATTTAGGCCAAAATGTATTCAGCCACATGTCTTTAGTAAAAAAAATGTCAATAAGCGTATATTTATTGGTTTGCGCAAAAGTTATAGCGTCTACAATCTAGGGTACATTTTCTGGAATTTACACAGCTTTTAATTTATGACTGCCTATCTCATTTCTTGAGGTGCTAAAATGGCAGGGCAGTACAAAACCCCCCCAAATGACCCAATTTTGGAAAGTAGACACCCCAGGGAAATTGCTGAGAGGCATGTTGAGCCCATTGAATATTTTTTTTTTGTCCCAAGTGATTGAATAATGACAAAAAAAAAAAAAAATTACAAAAAGTTGTCACTAAATGATATATTGCTCACACATGCCATGGTTATATGTGGAATTGCACCCCAAAATACATTCTGCTGCTTCTCCTGAGTACGGGGATACCACATGTGTGGGACTTTTTGGGAGCCTAGCCGGGTACGGGGCCCCAAAAACCAAGCACCGCCTTCAGGCTTTCTAAGGGCGTAAATTTTTGATTTCACTCCTCACTACCTATCACAGTTTCGAAGGCCATAAAATGCCAAAATAGCACAAAATCCCCCCAAATGACCCCATTTTGGAAAGTAGACACCGCAAGCTATTTACTGAGAGGCATGTTCAGTCCATGGAATATTTTATATTTTGCCACAAGTTGCGGGAATATGACAAACTTTGTTTCTTTTGCACAAAGTTGTCACTAAATGATATATTGCTCACACATGCCATGGGCATATGTGAAATTACACCCCAAAATACATTCTGCTGCTTCTCCTGAGTACGGGGATACCACATGTGTGGGACTTTTTGGGAGCCTAGCCGCGTACGGGACCCCAAAAATCAAGCACAGCCTTCAAGGTTTCTAAGGGCATAAATTTTTGATTTCACTCCTCACTACCTATCACAGTTTTGAAGGCCATAAAATGCCAAGATAGCACAAAACCCCCCAAAATGACCCCATTTTGGAAAGTAGACACCCCAAGGAAATTGCTGAGAGGCATGTTGAGCCCATTGAATATTTTTTTTTTTTGTCCCAAGTGATTGAATAATGACAAAAAGAAAAAAAAATGTACAAAAAGTTGTCACTAAATGATATATTGCTCAAACATGCCATGGTTATATGCGGAATTGCACCCCAAAATACATTTGGTTGCTTCTCCTGAGTACGGGGATACCACATGTGTGGGACTTTTTGAGAGCCTAGCCGCGTACGGGCCCCCGAAAACCAAGCACCGCCTTCAGGATTTCTAAGGGCACAAATTTTTGATTTCACTCCTCACTACCTATCACAGTTTTGAAGGCCATAAAATGCCAAGATAGCCCAAAACCCCCACAAATGACCCCATTTTGGAAAGTAGACACCCCAAGCTATTTGCCGAGAGGCATGGTGAGTATTTTACAGCTCTCATTTGTTTTTGAAAATGAAGAAAGACATATTTTTTTTTCTTTTTTCAATTTTTAAAACTTTGTGACAAAAAGCGAGATCTGCAAAATACTCAACATACCTCTCAGCAAATAGCTTGGGGTGTCTACTTTCCAAAATGGGGTCATCTGGGGGGGGTTTTGTGCCATCTGGGCATTCCATGGCCTCCGAAACTGTGATAGGCAGTGAGGAGTGAAATCAAAAATTTACACCCATAGAAATCCTGAAGGCGGTGCTTGGTTTTCGGGGTCCTGTACGCGGCTAGGCTCCCAAAATGTCTCACACATGTGGTATCCCCGTACTTAGGAGAAGCAACAGAATGTATTTTGGGGTGCAATTCCACATATAACCATGGCATGTTTGAGCAATATATAATTTAGTGACAACTTTTTGTAATTTTTTTTTTTTTTCTTTTTGTCATTATTCAATCACTTGGGACAAAAAAAAAAAATTTCAATGGGCTCAACATGCCTCTCAGCAAATAGCTTGAGGTGTCTAACTTTCCAAAATGGGGTCATTTGGGGGGGTTTTGAACTGTCCTGGCATTTTATGCACAACATTAGGAAGCTTATGTCACACATCATCCACTCTTCTAACCACTTGAAGACAAAGCCCTTTCTGACACTTTTTGTTTACATGAAAACATTTTTTTTTTTGCAAGAAAATTATGTTGAACCCCCAAACATTATATATATTTTTAAAGCAAAGGCCCTACAGATTAAAATAGTGGGTGTTGCATTTTTTTTTTCCACACAGTATTTGCGCAGCGATTTTTCAAACGCATTTTTTGGGGGAAAAACACACTTTTTTTATTTTTAATGCACTAAAAAACACTATATTGCCCAAATGTTTGATGAAATAAAAAAGATGATCTTAGGCCGAGTACATGGATACCAAACACGACATGCTTTAAAATTGCGCACAAACGCGCAGCGGCGAGAAACTACATTCATTTTTAAAAGCCTTTACAGGTTACCACGTTAGATTTACAGAGGAGGTCTACTGCTAAAATTACTGCCCTCGATCTGACCTTCGCGGTGATACCTCACATGCATGATGCAATTGCTATTTACATATGACGCTAGACCGACGCTTGCGTTCGCCTTTGCGCAAGAGCAGGGGGGGACAGCGGTGCTTTTTTTTAATTTATTATTTATTTTGCTTTTTTATTTTATTTTTAAATTGTTCCTTCCATATTTATTTTTTTTAATCATTTTTATTGTTATCTCAGGGAATGTAAATATCCCCTATGATAGCAATAAGTAGTGACAGGTACTCTTTTTTTGAAAAAAAATGGGGGGGTTAGACCCTAGATCTTTCCTCTGCCCTCAAAGCATCTGACCACACCAAGATCGGTGTGATAAAATGCTTTCCCAATTTCCCAATGGTGCTGTTTATATCCGGGGGGGGGGCATTCCCTCCCACTGCTTGTAAAAGCAGTCCAGAGGCTAATTAGCCACTAGGATTGCTTTTACATGAAAGCCGGCCGCTGGCTGAAAAGAATGATACCCGCAGGCATCAATCTGGTATAACCATTCAAAGTCCAGCAACATACCAGTACGTTGCTGGTCCTTGTTGGACATGTATTGTAATCTTTTTTTTCATGCAGCCTGTTTGCTGAACGAAAAAAAGAGATTGATCGGTGGGTATGCCCACCATTAGAATACCTCCCTTCATCCACCCACTTCTAATGATGGGCATATATGCCGAAGCATGGGGGCATCCTCCCGCAAAAAAGTTATGCCGCGTACACACGGTCGGACTTTTCCACGGGCAAGCCTCCGTCGGAATTTCGACCGTATATACGCGGCATTAGGAGCAAAATCGCTCCTCCGCCCCTGCTGCCCCCATGCTTCGGCATATATGCTCTTTTTTTAAACTGTGGTGGTGAAATCACCTCCTACAGCGTTGGAGTCACGGCTTTATGTATCGTGGGAGCAAACGCTGTTGCTGTCAAGATAAATAGATCCGCGCTGCAACTGAATGGCGTACCTGAAAACAAAAAATTACATACCTGAAAAGCAAGCATGATAAAACATTGCAGAATAGAATACAGTAAAAAAGAGCAGAACAATAGAGAGAAAATAGAGAGAGAGAGAGAACAATAAAACGACAACTATTTATTTTTTATTTTTTTTGTGTTTTGTTTTTTATGTTTTTTTTTTCTTTTTTACACTTTTTTTTGTAACTTTACCAACTGTAATGGTTCGGGTCTCTCAAAATGTAATGGCATCTTGGGAGACCCTGTGTAAGTGTGTCCTAGTCTGTGAAATGCTGTACCCTACGCTAAAACTTCACTTTTGAGTGGTAGCGATCAAAACTTTCACCAAGGCAAAGACCAGGTTTGTCAGGACAGAGTGGACAAAAAACACGGGTGTCACGCCTAAATCCGCGCTTGCTACAGACACAACATCTTTTTTGGGGGGTTCGTTGGGTAGGGGTACTCGGGAGGGCATACGGATAATGCCTCTCATGCAGCCGGCTTACTGCATTTGGTAGGGGATGGTGAGGTGCAGAACCGCCTGGATACAGGAGTTCTGTGACTATCTCATTCTGGAATTTTAGAAGAGATAACGTCCCGCCTGAAGCTCTGTATAGCACATGAGCATTCAGCAAAGCCAATTGGAATAAGGATAGAGACACTTTTTTGTACCAGCGTCTCGCCTTACGGTCAATTAGATACGGCGCCATCAACTGGTCGTTGAGGTCCATCCCTCCCATATTTTTGTTATATTCGTGGACACAGAGGGGTTTCTCCACAACACCAGTCGCCGTCCGAATTTGGACTGTCGTGTCTGCATGAAGGGAGGTAAGAAGGAAAACATTCTTATTGTCCCTCCACTTCATAGCGAGCAAGTTATTACACTTCACGCAGGCTCTCTCCCCCAGCCTAAGACGGGCATCTACAAGCCGCTGGGGAAAGCCCCGGCGATTAGGTCGCACGGTGCCACATGCTCCAATCTGATGATCAAACAAGTGACTAAACAGTGGCACGCTCGTGTAATAATTGTCCACATACAAGTGGTACCCCTTTCCGAATAAGGGTGACACCAATTTCCACACTATCTTGCCAGCGCTCCCTATGTAATCTGGGCAGTTGACCGGCTCAACCTGACTATCTTTTCCCTCATAAACCATAAAGCTCCATACATAGCCTGTTGCCCTGTCACAGAACTTATAGAGCTTGACCCCGTATCTGGCACGCTTGCTGGGAAGGTACTGCTTGAAAGCCAAGCGGCCAGAAAATTTAATCAGGGACTCATCAACGCAGACAACTTGATCGGGAATAAACAAGGCTGCAAAACGTTCGTTGAAGTGGTTTATGAGGGGCCGAATTTTATAGAGCCGGTCGTACTCAGGGTCCCCACGTGGACGACAAAGTTCATTGTCGTTGAAGTGCATGAACCGCAAAATCTGCTCGTATCGTGTCCTAGGCATGGAGGCAGAGAACACGGGCATGTGGTCAATTGGGTGCGTGGACCAATAATCACGCAATGACGGGAATTTATGTGTGCCCATGTTGAGGGAAAGGCCCAGAAAGGTCTTAAATTCGGAAACCGTAATTGGTTTCCAATCTTTGGCAATTTTAGGCAACTGGGGGTTAGCGGCGATGAATTGACCAGCATACAAATTACTCTGGTCCACAATAGATCTATAGAGATCTTCCGTGAAAAACAGCGAATAATAATCGATTGGCATAAAATCAGCTGTTTCCACCTGAATACCGGGTTGGGCAGTGAATGGGGGAAGTACGGGTTCTGCAGAAGTGGTGGGGACCAAATCAGGATAGGCGAATTCTGCAGGAAGGGCACTATGGGCACGACGGGCCTGCCTTTGTCTTCTTGGTGGCAGCGGGACACTACTTGTGCTTGCCACCTCGCCAGCTTGAACTGCACTTATGGGACTCGCCACGTCACCACGTGATACTGCAGTGCTGGATGTACGCCCAGGCTGTACTAGGCCGCTGGTGCTTGCCAATTCACCAGAAGGAATAGCGGCGCTTGTACTACTCTGCTCCATGATACGAGAGCCCTGCGGTTCTTGCTCCTCAACAACCTCAGAAGATCGGGATCGGGTACGCCTGACCTTAGCAGGGACCTCAACTTCGTCGTCAGAGCTATCTGACGTGGGGCCGCTGACGTCACTGTCTTCTACGGGAAGATATTCTGAGCCTGAATCTGACAGATACGTGACCTCCTCTTCACTATCTGTCATGCTCAGAATCTCGTAGGCCTCTTTACTAGTGTACCTTCGACTTGCCATTTTGGGCTCTAAATTTAGGGTTACACTAGTAAGATTCACAGGTAAAAAAAGCACCTGACTGTCACCAAATGTATCAAACGCTACCAAAAAAACTGTTAGCGATCGCAGGGATCAGGACTGTCTCTGCGAACGCTGCAGTTATGTGTGTTGTGTTTGGTAAGTGACAGTGATCGATCGATACTGCACTTGGGTGGGCTGGGCTGGGCGGAGGGGCTAAACGCAGGTACTAGCAGGTATCTGGGCTGATCCCGCTAACACTGCGTTTTTGGGAACCCTAAACCGCTGGGGACGCTAGTATAGATCTGATCAGATACTATACCACTAAGGGAGGTGTATGCTTTGCGCGTGGGTGTTAGCGTTACTGGCACTAACCTAAAGCTGTCTGGGGCGACGCAGACCCTCTCTGGCGCTAAAACCTAATTGATATCACCCACCGGCCGATCAGGGGGTTAAACCTTTATTGGGTTATATACGGTGGGTGCCCTGATGCTATAAAAAGCAAAATAACCAACCAGCGTCACCTGTAACATTTATATGGTGATCACTGGTGAAAGGGTTAACTAGGGGCAATCAGGGGGTTAAAACCTTTATTAGGTTAAATATGGGGGTACCCGACGCTATATAAAAACCTGACAGGTTACCTAAATAACGAAATAACTCACTGGGTAACCAGTGACGCTTATACGGTGATCACTGGTGAAAGGGTTAACGCTAGGGGCAATCAGGGGGTTAAAATAATATATGGGGGTACCTGACGCTAATAAAAACCTGCGGCGAACCTAAAAATAATTAACTAGCTATCTAGGACAAATTGAAAATAATACCTGTCACCTGTATCTCATAGGCACCACATCCCTTCATTACGAAGCTATATAGAAATATGAAGGTATTGGGACTTTTAAGGTGCAACAACTACACAATATTCAATATAAAAAATCTTTGGCAAAATAAAACAATTAAGGAGATTCAGGCAATAAATGAATTAATGGAATTATGGGAAGAAGGTAATCCACTAGATGACCCCCTTGAGGAACCCCAGTCTGGCCTCGTAGATGAGATTTCCACGGAGAGAATTTTTCCTCCACCTAATCTATATAAACCGAAATCCAGGACCTTTCCTACTCTCCAAGGAAACCCCAACATTTGGGCATTCACCCAACAAGTTACAAAGGAACTACAGAGTACCAATTGGAAAAGGTTTAGAAGAAATACCAACCTTAAGCCATCCCAACAAAAAGCCGTGTTATCTTTAAAACAGAACGAACAATTAGTGATAAAACCCTCGGATAAAGGAGGTAACATAGTGGTAATGGATTTAAACAAATATAAGCAGATGGTCATGAACCTCCTTTCAAATAAAAGTTGGTATCGCTCTATTCCTTTTGCACAGGTAAAATATGCGGAGACAAAATACCGTATTCTCATTAATCGGGCATTTTGTGATAACCTTATAGACAAAAAGACGTGTGAATTCTTGGTTATTGATAAGCCGAGACTTCCCACGTTTTATGCTCTGCCAAAGGTGCACAAAAATTTGGAAAATCCCCCTGGCCGTCCGATTGTGTCAGGGATTGGTTGCCTTACAGAACCAGCTAGTAAGCTGGTAGACGACTATTTGAGGCCCCATGTAGGTTCTTTAAGTTCCTACATTCAAGACACCGCCGATCTACTGAGATCTTTGGATGGTCTATGTGTACCACCGGGGTCATGGCTAGTAGCTATAGACGTTGAAGCCCTCTATAACTCTATCCCCCACACTAGGGGTATTAAAGTTATAGACGGCTTCCTCTCGGAGAGAGGACCTGGAGCCAGGCCCTACAACAATTTCATTTTGGAATTGTTGCTGTTCATACTTACCAACAATATTTTTGTTTTCGACCGTTCCCACTACCTCCAGGTGCAGGGTGTTGCGATGGGGACCAAGTGTGCCCCGTCGTACGCCAACCTGTACCTGGGGGGGTGGGAACGGGAGAGTTTTTTTCTTTAGAATCATTTGAAATGTTTTTTGATAAAGTCTTGATATGGCGACGCTTTATCGATGACATTTTTGTTGTGTGGACTGGCTCCTTAGAGGAATTGACATCTTTTATGTCTTCATTAGCTGTAAATTCCTTTAATCTCAAATTTACGATGATTTGTGACCAGAATGTGATAAATTTTCTGGATATTTCTATTTACTTAAACTCTGATGGCACCTTGGGCTCTTCATTATATAGAAAGCCCTCTTCAGGCAATACCATCCTGCATGCCACAAGTTCTCATCCCAGGACTCTGGTACAAAGTATCCCATACAGTCAGTATTTACGAATTCGAAGAAATTGTAGTAAGGAAGTAGATTTCGAGACGGAGGCCTCTGCCCTCCAATCTCGACTAATTGCTAGAGGGTATAGTCGTTCAACCCTCAAAAAAGCCTATAAACGAGCAAAAAATAAAAACAGGAAAGAGCTAATACATCCTAAGAAACCTCAAACTACTGACCAAACGGTACGATTAATTACCAGGTTCTCTGGTGAACATCAGAAAGTAAGAAAAATTATTGAAAAATTCTGGCCTTTGCTAGCAACAGATGAGATTATCTCCAAATATATTAAGCCATTTCCCCAAATTACCTATAGAAAATCTAGGTCTTTAAAAGATCAACTAGTTCATAGCCATCTCCAAATCAAGAGGGTTGAGAGTAGAAAGGGTTCGGCCCCATGTGGTCATTGTGAATTTTGCAGGTTTATATATGATTCTACTGAAATAGTTCTCCCTAATGGAGTTACGTATAGACCAAATTTCTTTAGCAATTGCCAGTCAATTGGCGTAATTTATTTGATGATCTGTGATTGTAAGGCCTTCTATGTTGGTAAAACGAAGAGGCCTTTCTTTCACAGAATGAGAGACCATGTATCTCTCATTCAAAAGAAAAAAATGGAGACTCCTATTAGTAGACATAGTGGTCTTTTCCACTCCTTCGATCTGTCAAAGATTAAATTCTTTGCTTTAGAATACATACCTCTTAATGAAAGAGGTGGGGATGTGGACAAAAATCTCCTACAACGAGAAACCAGATGGATACATACCTTGAGAGCTACTATGTATCCCGGGTTAAATGAGTCCATCAGTTTCAAACCCTTTTTGTAGGAAAAAAATCGTTATGCTGTATATGTAGACTCTGTTTAAAACAAATTAAATTTTGTTTTGTTATTTTTATTTTTGTTTATTAAATTTGTCTTTATGTACAGGTGACTGAATGTACCATTTCTATATTCCATAGGGGCTCTCTTTAATCATTGATAAATCTGCATTATATGTAATTGATTTCAATTGAGTTTACCACATTTTTTAGGGTGGCGTTTCCCTTTTCTTTTTTGGGGGGGATTTGGTGATCATATGGGCGCCCAGGGCGTTTCTCTTTGTTCTCCTTTGGGAGACAATCTGAGCGCCATCTGACTAAGCCCACCGGATATCCTGGCCCCATTTTTTAACATCCAATGTGCCCTTTCTGCCGTGATTTTAAAAGGAAGTCTGCCCTTTTCTATACTTTAGGCATGTTTTTTCCCCTTCCGGATCCGTCTTATGGTGCGTCCAGCTCGTCAGGATGTTTTCTCCTGATGAGCGGGGTGGTGCTTCCGGCGGACGTCTCCGGTTTTTCAGTGGTGGAATTGTCACTTCCGGGTCGGATCTGACGATGGGTGATGTCGGAACTGACGTGCCCGCTCCGCCCATTGATTTGGCGCCATTGTGCGTCCAATGGGAAGGGGGAGGGGGGTATATAGTCCGGATCGCAGCCTTGTAAATCAGTAGCATGACCAACACTCTGGGGAGAAGACGTTCTTAGATATCAGTCAAAGGTAAATTACTTAGGCACTAGATCTCTTTATGGGCAACATTGGTTTTTATCCTGTTGTCTGGTTTACTTTGGTCTTTAATCCCAAATGGTTTTTATATTTTATTTTTTCAGTAAACTGATTGATCGGTTTTGTAAAACAAGTTTTTCGGCAGAGATGCCCTAATGTGGACACACTTTATCCAATTGGATTAACCAGGTATATATCAGCTAGCAAGTATATGGCTAAAAATTAAAATTCTGATTACCAACTAGAGGGGATTATTACATATATTTATAGTAATTTCCACTATTTCTGTTTCCTTTAGAGTGGACACTGATTGGGGTACTTTGGAGATACTGCCCCCTTTTTTGCCTATTCTAATTTATATTTTTTACTATCAACAGCCATAAACAGGTAAATACTGATGGGGTATGTGCCGTATAACTAGATTAGACGCCTTTACTCTTATACATAGATTGTTATTTGACTTCATTCGAATTTTCTTTGTAATTTCCCCCAGATGGCCCTCTGTTCCTGTGCTAGTAATATCCGGGTGGTTATTTGTGCCAGTATTTCTCCCCCTCTATGATACACCATATGATCCCCTCCTTACGGGCGCCCCCCGTGTGGGATAGCTCATTGGCTATCTGGTCATTCTTCATTTTAGATTGTACCATCAAAATTTACAGGTTATGTACTTACAACTGATACTAATAAGGTCATATACCTTGAATAAATAGATCTAATTTTGAGATGAACTTTTGAGCAACCATTGGGCTGGTTATGGTTTTCAGTTATCCTTTTTTTTTTTTTTTTTTTCTTAATAATATTCTGTTTTGTAATTTTGAGTTTGAAATTTGAGTTAATAATATTATGTATTTATTATTTTTCTTTTTTTGTTTCCAGTATTTGCATGACAAACTCCTGAGGAAGCCTACAAAATGGCGAAACATGTAGAGAATTTTGTCTGTATGCACTTTGGAAACTCTATTATGTTTATTTTGATGGTTCATGTATATTTGTACATATGAATTTTCATATATATTTTTTTGTAATAAAATTATATTTTTTATATTGAATATTGTGTAGTTGTTGCACCTTAAAAGTCCCAATACCTTCATATTTCTATATAGCTATCTAGGACACCAGCGACAAGAAAAAAGCGATCGGAAAAACGATCGCTTAGTGACGCTGGCGTTAGGGGGTGAAAGGGTTACCTGAGGGGCGATCAAGGGGTTAAACCTTTATTAGGGGGGGTTAGGGGGGGCTACCTTGGACCTAAAGGGGCCTAATCCTAACTGCCCTGCAACTTTTTACAGTCACAAATGACACTGATTGCAGTGATCAGTAAAAAAAATGATCACTGCAAACGGTGCACTGTGACTGGGGGTACTGGGGGTGATCTGGGGGGTGACTGGGGGGTGATTTGTGTGCCTACGTGTACTGGTGTCAGTGGGCTGTTGGTGCACTTACTGTGAGATGTCTTCACTCCTCGCGCCGGATCGAAAAGACCGACACGAGGAGAGATGACATCACTTCCTCCTGCCTGTGTTTACATTACAGGCAGGGGAAGCTCTCTCATTCGCCGGGAGCGATCGAGAGGGGGTGGCCGGAATCGAACGGCCGTCCCCTCATGCCGGATCGCTCCCGAACACTTAACCACCGCTCACTGTACAGAAGGGGGGTCCGATCGGACCCCCCAACTATACAAAGGCGATCACGTACATATACGTGATTCTGCCTGTCGGTGCCATTCTGCCGACGTATAATTACAGTGGGCGGTCGTTAAGTGGTTAAACACAGGTGTGTATATATACACATAGTGGTGTTCTTTATTATGGCTTTTTAATTTATCTTTACCTTTCCACTTGTATAAAAATGACTAGACCTTGATTATACTCTCTGTCTTGTTCATATATTCTTGGATTCACATGTATGTTCAACACAATATGTTTATGTCACTTTATTCATTTACATATAATTTTTGCTTTCTACATCGGTGCTTTTCCTACTTGGAGTGTGTTGGAGACAATCAGAAGCTCATTCTATTCCACTGTGTTCAGTGAATTTGATTGGTGCAAAGTTGGCTTCATTTCCCATATATTCTGATGGGTCCCCAATACACTTCAGCTATGAGTAAGCATCTATCTTTGATGTGAAACACGTCAGCTATCCACCCCTGCATGTCAGTTTTCTGTTTTTGTCTGTTTTTGGACTTTTGAATCTATGGATTAACTTTGGATTTTAATTTTGGAATTTTGAAAATAAATCGTTTATACAGAGTGCGGCAGTCCAGGGCTCTTTTCTTTCCCATGCATTAGTGTAGAGCCAGCACCTGTTCCAGTATCAGGGCGGGAGCATTCCTTGGAGCTTCACAGCTTGGAGCGGTACACACCTTTCAGTGCCATCACAGTGCCACACCATGCACACAGTGCCCATCAGTGCCCATCATAGAAGGGGACATTTGCCATTGAAATCAATGAGCTGTGACTTGTCATGCAACTTTATGTGTCCAAAGTCACATGACAAGTTACACTAGTGGAAACGGAGCCTTAACCACTTCTCTACTGGGCACTTAAACCCCCTTCCTGCCCAAGCCATTTTTCAGCTTTCAGCGCTGTCACACTTTGAATGACAATTGCGCGGTCGTGCGACGCTGTACCCAAACAAAATTTGCGTCCTTTTTTTCGCACAAATAGAGCTTTCTTTTGGTGGTACCTGATCACCTCTGCGGTTTTTATTTTTTGCGCTATAAACAATAGAAGAGCGACAAGTTTGAAAAAAAACACAATATTTTTTACTTTTTGCTAGAATAAATATCCATTTTTTTTATTTATTTTTTTCATTTTCCTCAGTTTAGGCCGATACGTATTCTTCTACATATTTTTGGTAAAAAAATCTGCCACTGTGCCCCATCAAACGCAGTCACTGTGCCCCATCAAACGCAGTCACTGTGCCCCTTCAAACGCAGCCACTGTGCCCCATCAAACGCAGCCACTGTGCCCCATCAAACGCAGCCACTGTGCCCCATCAAATGCAGCCACTGTGCCCCATCAAACGCAGCCACTGTGCCCCATCAAACGCAGCCACTGTGCCCCATCAAACGCAGCCACTGTGCCCCATCAAACGCAGCCACTGTACCCCATCAAACGCAGCCACTGTGCTCCATCAAATGCAGCCACTGTGCCCATCATATGCAGCCTCACTAACCCCCCCCTGCCCGCCCACTCGCTGGGTGTCTGACCGGCACTTACCCCATCTTGATGGCGGGTCAGGCAGCGGGTGACAGCGGCGAAATGTGGGACAGGCAGCGGGTCAGGCGACGGCTCCTGTGTCTTCCATGCTTCCCGTGCGTCTCTTCTTTCCTTCTGCTAGGCGTCCAATAGGATCGCCAGTGTCTTCAGCCAATCAGGTGATGGGTATTAGACCCGCGCTTCCTGATTGGCGGAGAGGCGATTCAGTGTTAGAAAAGCAAATATTCATTGCTTTTCTATTCACTTTTGTTGCCAGCAGTTTAGACATTAATGGCTGTGTGTTGAGTTATTTTGGGGGGACTGCAAATTTACACTGTTATACAAGCTGTACGCTCACTACTTTACATTGTAGAAAAGTGTAATTTCTTCAGTGTTGTCCCATGAAAACATAGAATAAAATATTTACAAAAATGTGAGGGGTGTACTCACTTTTGTGAGATACTATATGTAGAAATACTAAGATGCCTTCATTTTAGAAATTTTCATACTCAAAGGCTCAAGTTATTTGGCAAGTGGGTTTCAAATAAACCTGTAAAATCATGAGATGACCATAGGCTGCCTGCCTCTCCGGTGCGCCGTTGGTGTCCCATGAAGGTCCTCGGCAAACACCAATTTTCAGAAAGTCAATGTTTGCTTAGAACCAGGTATGCAACCCTATCTAACACATTTAGGCTTTTCGAAGGGTTCCAGAGAGGCAAGTAAGATGTGCATATTGGAGTGGTGGCTAAACAAAATGAAGACAAATGAGAAATAAAATATTGAACGTTTTATGTTCAAAGTGTGAAATGAATAATCTTTATTAAGAGATGCAAAAAGGCCTGATTCTGACATGGACAAAAGGGTGATAATCAATTATTCCCTTGATCCTATCTAAGATTATAAATATAATAAATGAGGTGGTAAATTTGCCAAAACAAGTGTTACTTTATGTTCGTACAAAACTTTCTTATTCTTACATTTACAGCAGTAGCCTGGAGTGTTGTGTAGATATATTGTAGTCTGCTTGTGCAGACGTAAAACAAATGCAGTGTTGCGGATCACCTAGAGCCTTTCTGAACCAGCACAGTATTGCTAAAAGTTCTATTTGTTCAGTGGCGCCTTTCAAAGGTCTGTATGATGTGCACCCACTCATCACAAGGACACAGCGTGCCACATAGAGCAAGATCTCCTTTTCTCTATAGAATGTCATTTGGGGCGGCAGCTTGTCGGCAGACCAAACCTATAAAGCTCTGAACTAGGAGGGAGAAGAGCAAGCAGCATGCCTTAAATTACTAATTAGCTAGTTGAGTATTGAGTAGGAGTTATAATTAGTCCTAGGTAACCTAATATATATGGCCACCATAATCACCTGAGGCTGAACCCATCAGTAATTGTCGTCATCTAAGTTAGATCATTCATCCATAACTTGCAACTCCCATTCATTATCACTTAATTATAGCAAACAAGCAAGCTTGTTATACAACCAGCAAACACATTCACAACACTCGTGTCACAATGGAAATGTCTGCGATATGTATAATGATGCCCCTTATCTGGCCACCGGAAATTATCTTGGAATTATTGAATTTGCTGAAAGCAGCTCTGTCTATACTCGGGGATTAGTAAGGATGAAGCAAAAGAGGAAAGACCTGCAAGGCATGTAGAGAGTTCTTAGCAAACCTCCAGCATCTGCTGCTTTGCATTATTAATGTTCCATTTAAACTGTTCTTTTTTCCCCTGAAATTACCCAATAGGTAGACAGTCCAAAACCACCAGCCATATCTAATCATGGAACATAATTGTCCTTTTTTGTCTTTTGTTATTTATTTATTTTTTCACATATTTTTGTTGTGGGTTCCTAAAAGTATCAGCTATCTAGTTCCTAGCAATCACAGGACCAATTACCATTATTGCTCTTTGTTTTTCTCAATATCAAAGGTGTTGCTTGGGGGTATATACTAAAATCTTCTTTTGTGGGAGAGTTCCTTTTTCTTTTCACATTCTGTTTCATGTAGAAGTTTCTTGTTAACCTCTGACCCTCTACTGCACAGTTTTACTGGTAACTACACCAGTAAGCAGATGCACATTCCCACAATGAATGTTTTTTCAGTTTGTTGTTAAAGTGGATCTCTACCCAGATCATAACATTAAGCTATGTTTCAGGGCTTCATAAATAAAGAGTAATAGAATGACTGAAATACGTTTGCTGGAAAAATGCTGCACCAGGTTCAGAAACAGAGGCATTTGGCCAAGTGATTTCCTTTCTAAAGATCAGATTGGCTGGTCTTCCCCTATGGCATAAATCATGGGACAAAAGACCTGATGGGAAATCTTCACAAATGCAGACACAAATATGGAACTCTGCTTAGGTGTGTGTAAACACCGCTCTAGGTCAGTCTCCCATCTCCACCTCCACTAACACACAGGCCAGGTGCTGGCCTCGTCCATCACGGATTCTTCAAAAAATAATTCTGCTTTGCCACATTTCCAGTAAAATCACCTTTATTTCAGAAAGTTCATAAAAACACAAATAGAGGGGAACAGCATCACAATCTAATGCGTTTCATGCTCCCTTCGTGATTAGTCATAGCTCACATACAAATGTTCATTAGAGAGATATATACAGTGCCTTGAAAAAGTATTCATGCCTCTTGAAATTTTCCACATTTTGTCATGTTGCAACCAAAAAACGTAAATGTATTTTATTAGGATTTTATGTGATAGACCAACACAAAGTGGCACATAATTGTGAAGTGGAAAGAAAATGATAAATAGTTAAAAAAAATTTTTACAAACATATGGGAAAAATGTGGCGTGCATTTGTATTCAAACCCCTTTAACTCTGATACCCCTAACTAAAATAGTGGAACCAATTGCCTTCAGAAGTCATCTAATTAGTAAATAGAGTCCATCTGTGTGTAATTTAATCTTAGTATAAATACAGCTGTTCTGTGAAGCCTTCAGAGGTTTGTTAGAGAACCTTAGTTAACAAACAACATCATGAAGGCCAAGGAACGTGCCAGACAGGCCAGGGATAACGTTGTGGAGAAGTTTAAAGCGTGGTTAGGTTTTAAAAAAATATCCCAAGCTTTGAACATCTCACAGAGCACTGTTCAATCCATCATCCAAAAATGGAAAGAGTATGGCACAACTGCAAACCTACCAAGACATGGCTGTCCACCCTAACTGACTGGCAGAGCAAGGAGAGCATTAATCAGAGAAGCAGCCAAGAGGCCCATGGTAACTCTGGAGGAGCTGCAGAGATCCACAGCTCAGGTGGGAGAATATGTCCATAGGACAACTATTAGTCATGCACTCCACAAATCTTGCCTTTATGGAAGAATGGCAAGAAGAAAGCCATTGTTAAAAGAAAGCCATAAGAAGTCCAGTTTGCGAGAAGCAATGTGGGGGACACAGCAAACATGTGGAAGAAGGTGCTCTGGTCAGATTAGATCAAAATTTAACTTTTGGCCTAAAAGCAAAATGTTTTAAGCTATGTGTGGCAGAAAACTAACACTGCACATCACCCTAAACACACCATCCCCACCGTGAAACCTGGTGGTGGGAGCATGATGTTGTGGGGATTATTTTCCTCAGCAGGGACAGGAAAGCTGGTCAGAGTTTACGGGAAGATGGATGTAGCCAAATACAGGGCAATCTTAGAAGAAAACCTGTTAGAGTCTGCTAAAGACTTGAGACTGGGGCGGAGGTTCACCTTCCAGCAAGACAACAACCCTAAACATACAGCCAGAGCTACAATGGAATGGTTTAGATCAAAGGATATTCAAAGGATATTCATGTGTTAGAATGGGCCAGTCAAAGTCCAGACCTAAACTTAAATGAGAATCTGTGACAAGACTGGAAAATTGCTGTTCACAGATACTCTCCATCCAATCTGACAGAGCTTGAGCTATTTTACAAAGAAGAATGGTCAAAAATGTCACTCTCTAGATGTGCAAAGCTGGTATAGACATACCCAAAAAGACTTGCAGCTGTAATTGCAGCAAAGGCTGGTTCTTCAAAGTATTGACTCGGGGGGGGGGGGGGGGGGCTAATCACACTTTTCCGATATTTATTTGTAAAACAAGTGATCATTTTCATTTTTTTCATTTCACAATTATGTGCCACTTTGTGTTGGTATATCACATAAAATCCAAATATAATACATTTACGCTTTTGGTTGCAACATCACAAAATTTGGAAAATTTCAAGGGGTATGCATACTTTTTCAAGGCACTGTATATACCAGTGATAGCGAACCTTGGCACCACAGATGTTTTGGAACTACATTTCCCATGATGCTTATGCACTCTGCAGTGTGGATATACGCACCAATTACTTGTGATTGGAACAATCTGTGTGAAACATTTGGTTTTGGGCTGCCAATAATTGGCAGATGACCGCTCCTGTTTAGGGATGCAAATGCAGAAACTCTAAAGCCTTATACACACGATCGGATTTTCCTGTCGCACCTTCATGGCAACATACACCTTTGGGTTGTGGCTCCGCCCCCACAACCTGATAGGACCGCGTAGCTATTAAACCCAGAGAGGGCCCCCACCCAGGTATTCTTCTTTTTTTCCTCACCTGTCAGGACCGAACAGCACCCCTTACCGCTCTCGCCCCAGACAGGTTCAAGCCTCTCCTAGGTGGAAGTCCTTACCTGTACAGCCTCTAAACGAGCTAGATGGAAGGAACCCCACTGGGATGGTCTCAGGGGTATGTTGCCAGCATCTGTACAAACCTTAAACAGGTTTATTGTCTGCAGCGACCTCCAGCTCCTTCTGTGCACTTTGTCAAATATTGGCTTCCTGAGCCCTGTAGTCCCACAGCCTTCTACTACACATGACACCGAGCGTCTGGGCACTTCCGCACATGCACGGAGAGGCGGGTTCACACTGGTTCCCCTGTTTTCCAGTCTCCAAGATGGAGCCGGGTCTTTCACCGCGCTACTGCGCATGCGTGAGTGTCACGTCATCACCGCTGCGATGGCGGCAGATTTAAAAACACAGCTCCTTCTTCCTCTCTCTTCCCTTGAGCTCGGCAGCCTGTCACAGCGTTTTTTTTTTTTGCCTGTCTGATCGATTAGCCCTGCTAGTTCCTCTCCCTCTTTCAGGTGAGCTCCTCGGGTTATTCTTTTTTGTCTTCTGCCTTTACTGCCTGCATGCTTATTTCTGTCAGAGAAATAGCGGAGTTATTGGCATTCCTGCCAGTGCCCATCATGGCCGCGCCAGACTAACCCCTATGCGCGCATGCAGATGCGCGGCAGCTGGCCGTACACGCCGAACGGCGCATACAGACGCACACAGGCGCGCACGCACGCCGTGACTGTGTGGGCACACCCCACGGCCTATTTAAACCTGTCACTGGCACATACAAGTTGCTGGATTATCATCAGCTTCCTGTGTCTCCTGTATCTTGTGTCTCCTGAATCTCTGGCTTGACCCTTGGCTTGCATCTGGACCTGTGACCCTGCTTATCTCCTTGCATCTGACCCCGGCTTGGCTGACTATTCCATTATCTTCTGCTCCTGTGTATGACCTGGCTTATTCCTGTAATCCTCTTGGACTGATTCCTGTGTTTGACCCCTGGCCTGGCTAAAGACTCTGTTCTTGGTTTACCTACTGTTCCACACCAGAACCCTTCCTTGCACAGCTACTGATTCCACTCTTCCAGCGCACCCCAGTTACCTTCTGCCTGCATCTACCCAGTCAGCATCCAGTACCGGCAATCCGTGCACCTTTAGTCTCCGCACTCCCTGTCTCACCCCCAGTGGGGCGCAAGGGGCGCCCTCTCAGCAATCTGGCCTCACACCAGAGACTTTACAATTTCACTGTCTGTTATAGGTGGGATTCTGTCACCTCTCATGGAGGCCGCTGCCCCAGTAGACCATCACCAGCCTAATAGGGGGGACAATTGGTAAGTAGTGAAGATGGAAAAAGAGAGCCTGCCACTAATGCTGTCTAAATTGGACAGCCCTATCTGGTCTGCCAGATCGTCGGATTCAAGACGAAGAGAGCCCTCTAGGAGAAGTCGCTCAAGTCATAGGCAAAGCCGCTCAAATCGTGGAAAAAGCCACTCAAACCGCAGAAGAAGTTGCTCAAGTTGCAGGAGGAGCCGTTCAAAATATTACTCACAGCACAGTCACTCCTACCACAGGAGGTCTCCTCTGCACAGATGCTCTCCGCCCGCCCAGTCTCCCCGTCTATCCGGGAACTCTTGCTGGGTCTGCGGCACCATAGCACTTCCGGACAAGTTGGCCTGTCGCACGTGCTTTAACGAAGCAACTAAAGCGAGAGAGCTGAACAGTGAACCGGCTAGAGACCCGTCCCTGTAAATCGCAGGGTCTGAAGCGGACAGGCCAGTACGAGTCACTGCATCTGCTACTCCCTCCACATCAAAGAAGTCAGACCCCTTATCTGACAATGATGACCTGGAGGTCTCCACTGGGTTTGATTCCTCACTGATAGAACCCTTTGTAAAATCAGTGAAGGAGGCAATAGAATGGGAAGAAGAAAAATAAACTCCACAAAAGCTGAAGAAATATTTTCCGAACCTTAAAAAAGACCCGGCGACCTTCCCATTCATCGATGAGCTTGAGGATCTAATCAAGGACGAGTGGCAGAAGCCTGAGAAGAAGACCAGTCTCAGCAATAGACTAACTAAACTCTATCCGCTTAAGGAGCCTAATGTAAACATGCTAGTATCACCGCAAGTGGTTGACTCCTCTCTGATGCGCCTCGCCAGGCACGTAACACTTCCAATTGAAGATGCGGCTACATTCAAGGATGTGCTAGATAGTAAGATCGACCTGGATCTCAAGAGAGCCTTCCTGTCTGCAGGCGGCGCCTGTAGGCCAGCAGTGGCGCTGGCAGCAGTGGGAAGAGCTATCTCAAGCTGGTCCTCCAATGCGGAGAAGCTGGTGACAGAGGGGGTAGAACAAGAAAGAGTCATTTCAGCTCTTCAGGAACTTAGCCTAGCAGGCGATTTTGTCACAGAGGCCTCTGTAGACATCATCAAGTCTGCATCAAGAGCAATGTTAAGCTCGGTGATGAAGGGCGCTTTGGCTGAAACGTTGGTCAACAGATCCCTCCTCAAAATCCAACTGGTGTAAAATCCCATTCGATGGTACAAACCTCTTCGGGGAGAAGCTGGACTCGGCCATTTCAAAAGTCACTGGCGGAAAGTCGGGACTCATCCCTTCAGACAGAAGGCCCAAACAACAAAGGCCACCTACCTCTAGGCGAAATCTCCCAGCTAGATACAGGGAGGCAAAATCTTACAGGCCTGGAAAGGAGTACAGGAAGAAAAAATCTAAGCCCCCTACCACGGGGGACCAGAAGTCCTTTTGAAGGTGCGTCCACCCAATCAGCTGTAGTAGGAGCCAGGCTCTAGAAATTCAAGCAGGTCTGGGCGGAAACAATAAAGGACCCATGGACGGTAGCTACTGTCCAGTTTGGGCACAAATGGAGATTCAAGAGGCGGCCACCAAAAGACCAGTTCTGTATAACCAGACTACCGGCATCTCGAGAAAGGAGACTATTGCTAACGGAATACAATTCAAGATCTAATCCAGAAGCAGGCCATAGTGAAAGTCCCATTACCCCAAAGGAGAAAGGGGTTTTACTCCCCTCTATTCTTGGTGAAGAAAAAGACAGGGGACCTGCGTCCCGTTCTGGACTTAACAAATCTCAATCGGTCAATCCTAGTGGAAATGTTCAAGATCGAAATCTTGCAGTCAATTCTTTATGCCATAAATATCAGGGACTGGATGCTTTCAGTCGATTTACAGGACGCTTACCTGCATATTCCCATTCACACTGCATTTCAAAAGTTTCTCCACTTTGAGGTAGACCATCGACATTTCCAGTTTCAAAGTCTCCCGTTCTGGATTTCTACTGCTCCCAGAACATTCACCAAAGTCTTGCTGCCGGTGATAGCATTACTGAGGGAGCAAGGGTTGAGAGTCCATCACTACCTGGACGACATCCTCCTGCTCACGGACAACCAGGAATCCCTCTTACTCCATCGAGGCATTTTAACCTCCACCCTACAGAAATTCAGGTGGCTGATAAACTGGGGGAAGAGCAAACTCCAGCCCACCCAGAGAATGGTCTTCCTGGGAGCAGAACTAGATACCTGACTCCACACCATAGAGCTTCCTCAGGAAAAAATTCCCATCCTGATCCAAAAAGCAAAGAGACTACTTCTATTTACCACACTCTCAGCCAGAGAGTGCCTCAGCATCTTGGGGTCATTGTCAGCAACCATCCCGATGGTCCAATGGACCCAATAGAACACAAGGCCTCTTCAGACATCATTCTTGAAGCAATGGAACGGTGTATCGATGTCTCAGCGAATCACGATCCAAAAGTCAAACAATTGACTCTGGTGGTGGACCCGATTGCACAATCCAAAGAGTTGCAAGCACATAGTTACCCCCCCCCCCAGGAGGTGGTCACATCGGACGCCAGCATGGAGGGCTGGGGGGCACATTACCAGCACTTCGCAGTCCAAGGCCATTAGCCATTGGAGACACAGGATGTGGTATCGAACATTCTAGAAATGAAAGCAGCGTTCCAAGCTCTGTTGGCCTTCAGTCCCCTCCTAAAGGGGGAAAGAAGTCCTGTTGAAGATGGACAACAGAGTGGCAGTTGCCTATATCAACAGACAGGGAGGCATCAGAAGTCGCTCCATGATGCAGGAAGTCTGCCCAGTTCTCGAATGGGCGCAGTTGAATCTCTCGGGGCTAAGGGCGACGTATGTCCCAGGAGCCCAGAACCAGCTGGCCAATACGATAAGCAGAATTTGGTTTCCAACAACGAATGGGTTCTGAGCCACCAAGCCTTCTCCCTCATAACCCAAACTTGGGGCATGCCGGATATAGACTTGGCAGCGACACCAGCCAATGCGATGTGCCAGAGGTATTTGGCAAGAGTCCCCTTTCCATCGGCAGAGGGGACGGACTGCCTACAGCACGCCTGGAACTTCCGTCTGGGCTACATCTTTCCCCCGACACCTCTCTTACCAAGATTTCTACTCAGATTCAAGAGGTCAGCATCTACAATAATAGCAGTACTTCCTTTTTGGCCGAGGCGGCCAAGTTCTCGTGTCAGCCTTATCTGCCATGACAGGAGTTAAGTGGGCGCAGGAGCCTCTCGTCATTCAGTTCCAGAGGGCCTGCCTAAAGTTAAGGCCCCCCAGAAAGCCTTCCTTCCCGACTTGGGACCTTTCGTTAGTACTAGAGGTCCTATTTCATGAACCATTCTTTCCGGTTGAAGACATCTCCCTGTGTGACCTAACACTCAAGGTCACCTTCCTCATTGCAATAACGTCGGCTAAGAGAGTCTCAGAGATGCAGGCCCTACTAGCGAAGGAGCCATACCTAATCATTTACCCAGACAAAGTAGTCTTAAGACCGTCAGATCGCTTCATGCCGAAGGTATCATCCTCCTTCCACTTTAATCAGGAGATAAACCTTCCTGCTCTCTCTACAGAACAAGGGGACCCACATCCGCTGGATGTAAGAACCAACATCTTGGCGTACCTCTCGGCAACCAGCGACCTTAGGAAGATGGAGAATCTCCTAGTAATCCCACATGGCTTTAGGAGAGGGTAAAGCGGCGACTTCTCGCACCATCGCAGCATGGTTGGTAAAGACCATTAAAAGGGCTTACTCACTAAATTAAACACAAATACCTGAGGGCTTGAAGGCACATTCCACAAGGGCAATGGCGACCTCCTGGGCGGCCTACTGCAGGGTGTTCTTGGAAACTATCTGCAGAGCAGCTATTTGGTCGTCTAAAAACACCTTTATATCTCATTACAAGGTGGACTCTGCTCGGTTGTCCACGGTAGAATTTGGAAGAGCAGTTATCCAGTCCAACACCTCTATTCCTTGTAAATAAAACTTGTCTTTCTGCTCAGACCCACCCAGTTTGCGAGTTATTCCCCAAAGGTGTATGCTGCCATGATGCGACAGGAAAACGGAAAATTGTATACGCACCTTTCCGTAATTTTCCTTTCCTGTCGCATCTTCATGACAGCATACAGATGCCCACCCGTCTGAGGTGAGGTGTGTATATATACTGAGAATACCTGGGCTGGGGCCCACTCTGGGTTTAATAGCTACGCGGTCCTATCAGGTTGTGGGGGCGGAGCCACAACCCAAAGGTGTATGCTGCCATGAAGATGCGACAGGAAAGGAAAATTACGGAAAGGCATGTATACAATTTTCCGTTATCTGGCGGGAATTGTGTGAGGACAGGCTGTTGTTGGAAAATTTGACCGTTTGTATTCTCCATCGGACAATTGTTGTTGGATTTTCCGTGGACAAATATGGGATAGCATGCTTTAAAATTGTCCGAAGTACAAACACGCATGCTCAGAAGCAATGCTCATCATAACACAACATTAGTAGAAGTTGCCCAAAGGGTGGCGCTAAAGAGCTGAAAAACCACGTAGTTTCATTTTTGTTGGCCGACAATTATTTACCGTTTGTATGCAAGATAAGTTCCTGGCCAACGCCCTTCAGACAAAAGTCCTACGCTTTGTCCGATGAAAATCCGATCGGGTGTATGAGGCTTTACATGTATAACAGATATAAAACATCATAAGAATCATATAAAAAACAGGCTGAATAAAAAAATAAAAAAAACAACCCAATCTTTTGAAAAAGTTAGGAAAAATTTGAAAAAAGTTTATCGGGGTCACCAGTAGCATAAACCTAGGATGTACTTTATTCATTCATAAAAATGTGACACATCCCATTCATGGTTGAGCTCTACATGTTTCCGTGTACCCAGACGGAAGATCCAGAAAACGTCCTTTTTACACATAAGTCTGAACTGATCACCACCTCTCCTGTGGACTATGATCTTTTCTACACCTTTTATAGATACAGCTGAGGGGTCACCTTCATGACAATCATTGAAGTGGTTAGCTACATTGGTTGAATGTTTCTTGGTAATGTCATAAAGATGGTCATGGAGGCGATCCCTCAGCCTGCGGGTAGTACGGCCAACATACTGAATATTGCAAAGATTGCACGTAATTGCATATGTCAAACACCTAGTGTTACAATTACTGAAAGAAGTACTGTCATAAATTCTGTTGTTACTAGTAGAATGCACAGAGTCTCCCCTCTTAATGTGTGAACAGCAGGGGCAATCACTAATGCCACATGCAAAATTGCTTTTGAACTGAAGCCAATGTGAAGGATTTTCCTTCCTGCTGGGAAATAAACTTGGAGACAGATATCTGCCTAACGTCGGTGTCCTGCAGGAGACTACCTTAACCATTTCCCGCCGGGTCACCGTTGTTCTTATAGGCGGCAGGTGGGGACATCCCCCCCTCCCGCTACCCTCCTGTGCTTCTACCGGCTCGCCCGTGCGATCGTCGAGCCGGAGAAGAAATCCGCCAGCGCCGGAAGTTCACCATAGATAATTCTGCGGCCTCAGCTGGGAAGCCAAGATGTAGGGACTTATAGACCCCAGATCTTGTTGTAAAGAGGACCTGTCATGCCCTATTCATATTACAAGGGATGTTTACATTACTTGTAATAGAAATAAAAGTGATCAAAAAGAAAGTGTCAAAATAGAAAAGTAAAATAAACAATATTTTTTTTTTTAAAGTGCCCCTAATTGCACGCTCGCAGAAGCGAACGCATACTTGGGTCATGCCCACATATGTAAACGGTGTTCAAAATGCACATGTGAGGTATTACCGCAGAAGTTAGAGCGAGAGCAATAATTCCAGCACTAGACCTTCTCTGTAAATCTAAACAGGTAACCTGTAAAAAAATTTAAAGTGTTGCCTATGGGGATTTTTAAGTACCGAAGTTTGGTGCCATTCCATGAGTGTGCGCAATTTTAAAGCATGATATGTTAGGTATCTATTTACTTGGTATAATATCATCTTTCATATTATGCAAAAAAAAAAAGCAGGCTAACTTTATTGTTTTTTTTGATTTTTTTTAGAGATGCGTTTGAAAAAACGACCACCATTTTATTCCCTAGGGTCTCTGCTAAAAAAAATGAATAAAATGTTTGGGGGTTCTGAGTAATTTTCTAGCAAATAAATTATGATTTTTACATGTAGGAGGGAAGTGTCAGAATTGGCCTGGGTGGCAAGTGGTTAATGCCCTTAGACAACACCTGTGTATAAATGTGTCATTATACAAAATAGGCAGATACCTTTTGAACAATGTTTTTGATTTTATTAAACTCAGCGGTGTAAGGAGTGGAGAACACAGGGATATTATTTGATCTAGAAATCTTTTTCTTTTCATCTTTCAACAGCTCCTCATGAGATGTTTTTTTAGCAATGCTTAATGCTCGATCTAAAACCAATTCGGAATAACCTCCACACACACAGCGATACCACATCAAATTTATCAAAATTGGTATCATCGCTGCATACTCTGCAGAGTCTCAAAAATTGGCAGACAGGATGCTTTTTATAGTGTGCAGAGGGTGTCCTGAATCGGCACTGAGCACTGCATTGCCAACTGTTGGCTTTCTCTGAAATCCAGATATAGTCCGATTCCCTTCACTGAACAAATTCACATCCAGGAGAGAAATCGAGCTAGAATCTGAGTATCCTGTGAATTTTAGATTTAACTCATTATCGTTCAGATAATCAAGCCAATCATTCAGACTTCCAATCTTTGATGAACAAATAAACAAGGAGATCATCTATGTAGCGAAAGTATGTCTTCACAAATGATCAATAGGAATTGCCGATACCAAAGATGCCAGCCAGTAAAAATCCAGCATGTTTTGGCCATTAATCATGACTAACATACAAATTACATCTTATATAGTCCTTAAAATCAGTTGTGTACAAAAAGAGGAAGGGAGAAAGAAACAATTATCAAATTAATGGGAAATCTCCCAAGTATGGATTCCTGTCCTTTAAAAAACAGGCTGGATTACAAGTTTGACAAATTACTCAGCAGTAAAAACTTGACAAAGGTACTAATACCCACACCTTACAAACACAAAAAATTCTATAATATAATGTATTTCTAGGCAGGTCCTTGTGCCAGGTAGACATTAATGAAAGCAGAAAACAAATACTCTTGCGCACAAGTGAGTTAACCAGGTGGACTAAAGTTCGTAGTGGACAATGCCTCAGGCCTTGCTGCCCTCAAGGATAGGGATATCCTAGCAGTCAAAAGAGAAATGGAAGAAAAGAGGGCGCACCAACCTTGTGCATTATCCTTGGATATATTTTATTATTTAAAGAGTAAATTAAAAACTACTCGCAAACATATGGAAGAAAAAAACGCAATACAGATAGCCTTCAGATGATAGCAATTGGTCTAACGACAACAGACTCGAGATGGAAATGGAGAAGATTCCGAGGGCCACTGCCGGCTGATGCGTTTCAAAGGGATACCTTCTTCCTCAGAGCCCAGTAGTGTTACCTCCTTCAGCTTCTTATATACCGTATTTTTTGGCGTATAACACACACTTTTTTCCCCTTAAAATCAGGGGAAATTCATGGGTGCGTGTTATACGCCGATCCCCGCAGTCTCTGAGGGCAAGAGGATCGCCGCCGACATAGACCGAGCCTAGCCGAGTGTACTGTGTACTCGGCTTGGCTCCGCTCGCAGTCACGCCCAGTCCTGCCTCCTAGCCTTTACGTCCTGCCATTGGACCGGTGTTGTGTCCAACATAGGAGCTGAGCCAAGGGACGGGACGGGGCGGGACTGCGAGACGAGCCGAGAGGAGCCGAATACACAGGACATCCGGCTCTGTATCTCGGCGGCGCTAAATTTAAAAAGTGCAAGACTACAGATGGACACTGATAAGGCTGCATTGATGGACATTTAAAATGTAAGTTTTTTTTTTCCCTTAAACTTCCCTCCTAAATTTGGGGTGCGTGTTATACGCCGATAAATACGATATATACACCAGTGTGCACTCATAGAGCGTTTTCTTCTTCCATGTTTGTGAGTAGTTTTTAATTTACTCTTTAAATAATATATCCAAGATAATGCACAAGGTTGGTGTGCCATCTTTTTTTCCATTTCTCTTTAGACATTAATGAAAGTATTTCCTTGGTCCAGCTCCACATCACTTTGATGTGAGCTACACAGTGCCACTCAAGATTTGCTGATTGGTTACCACTCTAACAGATCGCATGATCACTAATGTTAACAAATAATGGTTATCGCAGATTTTTTTTTATAGAACTACCTACTTCATTGTACTTAGTTCTTTCTCATGCAGAGCAGCTTTAGCAGTGACAAAAGAAAAAAGATGTGTATGTGATTTACAGTGTAAAAAAAAATAAATATATGATTTAACCATAGTACTGAAAAATGCCTAATATTTGGAAACTCCAAATTGTACATATTGCAACAGCACCGACCCATGTATCAAAAGCCTTGTGCAGTTTTTGGGATCCCTGTAATTAAGATAAATAAGAGAGAATAATTTGGTGAACATACCCAAGAATACAAATTTAGTATATTGCAGCTTACCAGTTTGGAGATGTACTGGCTGTCTTGGTTTTCTTTTTTTTTCCCCCTTTATTTTCAGGGATCCTGTCAGTAACACACTTCCAGTCCTAGGATGACAACACCCATTCACTGTACTGTTTCTATGGAGGAGCAGGCTGCTCTCCTGATTTGGACTACTAAAATCTCTCCCTTTCTTCATCTCAATTACATAGGAAGGAGAGATTTAGTTTAAAGAATATGGTTTGGAATGCTGATAACCTTGTTTTAACCACTTCAGCCTCGGAAGAATTTACCTCCTTCCTGACCAGAGCACTTTTTGCGATTCGGCACTGCGTCGTTTTAACTGACAATTGCGCGGTCGTGCGACATGGCTCCCAAACAAAATTGATGTCCTTTTTTTCCCAGAAATAGAGCTTTCTTTTGGTGGTATTTGCTCACCTCTGTGGTTTTAATTTTTTGCGCTATAAACAGAAATAGAGTGACAATTTTGAAAAAAATGTAATATTTTTTACTTTTTGCTATAATAAATATCCCCCAAAAATATATACTTTCTTTTCCTCAGTTTAGGCCGATACGTATTCTTCTACATATTTTTGGTAAAAAAAAATTGCAATAAGCGTTTATTGATTGGTTTGCGCAAAAGTTATAGCGTCTACAAAATAGGGGATCGTTTTATGGCATTTTTATAATTTTTTTTTTTTACTAGTAATGGCGGCGATTTTTATCATGACTGCGACATTATGGCAGACACATCGGACACTTTTGACACCATTTTGGGACCATTGTCATTTTTACAGCGATCAGTGCTAATAAAATGCACTGATTACTGTAAAAATTACACTGGCAATGAAGGGGTTAACCACTAGGGGCGCTGAAGGGGTTAAGTGTGACCTAGGGAGTGATTCTTACTGTTGGGGGGCATGGCTTGGCGTGACACGTGACTGATCGCTGTTCCCGATGACAGGGAACAGACGATCACTGACAGTGCCAATAGGAAGAACGGGGAGATGTTTGTTTACACTTACCTCTCCCCGTTCTTTAGCTCTGTGACCCGATCGCGGGACACCGGCGGCGATCGGGTCCCGTGGGCGCGGTCACGGAGCTCCCGACAGGGTCGCGAGCGACCCACGCATCTTAAAGGGGACGTACCTGTACGCCCATATGCGCAGCCGTGCCATTCTGTCAACATATATCGTCGTGCGGCGGTCGGCAAGTGGTTAAATTTTAGTTCAGAGCACAGGAAGTTATAATAACACAACATTTCTTGCAGAGTCATCACAGTTTATTTCTGTACTTGCAGAAAACATACTTAGCCTGATAAAATGAAAAAAAATTACAGCCACCACAAGAACAGGTAAAAAAAACTTTTTTTTTTTTTTTTTTGTTCATGGATATAGTTATACTTTAAAGCGGAAGTAAACCGCACTTTTTTCTTTCTTTAAACCCTGCAAGGCAAAGACATGATATGCTAGTATGCCACGCATACTAGCACATTATGAAATATATACCTTAGAATGAAGCCCTCCAGCTGTCATCGCTGTCAGGCGCTTCCATCTTCACCCAGTCTTCCTTCTGGGTTTGCATCCTCTGGCTGTCTAATTGGCAGCGTTGTGATAACGTCACTCCCACGCATGTGCGCAGGAGTCACGGACCGCAGCACGGAGCTCTGAAGAGACGGCACGGGTATACCGTCCTTTCAAGATGCATGCGCCAGTGACATCACCGGCTGCATGCAGCGTGAATATCTCCTAAACAGTGCAGGTTTAGGAGATATTCACTGTACCTACAGGTAAGCCTTATTATCATCTTACTATAGGCTTACCTGAAGGTAGGGGAACAGAAAGGGAAGCCGCTCAGGTGTGGTCATCTTCAAAGGTAATCCTTCTCACAGAAACCACGGGTGCAGGCAATGCACATACAAGGCAAAAAAAGAGGAATTTCTTCTGGACAGCCGCACTCCAAATAAAAATTGCCTTTATTGTAAAATTCAACACAGCACTACAAGTCACAGCACACTGGACAGCTACCGTGTTTCACACTATACTTAAGCCCCATACACACTGTCGGACTTTTGCCCAACAAACTTCGTTTTGAGCAAGTTGGACCAACAATCCGACCGTGTGTACGCTCCATCGGACAAACTTTTTTCGTTTGGTTTTGGATTTCATCGGACAAAAGTTGGGTCTGCAAACGGACAAACTTTTGCCCAACAAAAGTCCGATGGAGCAAAGTCCGACTGTGTGTACAGAAAACCATCGGACTTTAGTCCGATGGACAAAACAACTATGTTAAAATCAACCAACAATAGCAGAAGTTGACCAAAGGGTGGCAGTAAAGAGCAGAAAAGAGCCGAAAAAAACACGTGATGTTGTAAGAAGTTTTAAGAAAGTTTGCAGAAAAGTCAGAGCGTGTCTATGCTATGAGTGTTCCCAACCAACTCCATTCGGACAAAAATCCACAGAAAAGTCCGATGGAAGTCCGACCGTGTGTACGAGGCTTAAGTGTTTAATCATAGCTATCTAACACACAAATCATTTCTCATATATACCACTCATGGAAAACCATGTGACCCAAAAACGGGGGGGGTGGGTGATTGGTGTTTTTTATATTGATAAATTGGTAATGGAGGTGTGTGATTCAAGACTCCTGTGTACTAAGTGGGGAAAGTGGACAGGAACATCTAGAAATGTGTAGGCACCAATAGAAAGTGAAATAAAAGATGAGTAAAAGTGCATGTGGTATTGAAATTAAATGGATTCCATTCACTGTATGTATGTGTGTGTGTGTGTGTGTGTGTATATATGTGTGTGTATGTATATATATATATATATATATATATATATATATATATATATATATATTGTGAGGGGGTTAGCTCGGCAGCGGGTGTGTGTGACCCCCGGGATGGGCTCCCCACACAAAACAGGCCCAGCAAACGGAGGTTGTGGTTTTCAAAATCAAAAAGGTGCGGTTTATTTTCTATTTACAGTGACAAAACACAGCAAAGCAAAAGAAACATAAACAAAATAAATCCTGGTCAAGTTGACCTCTGACTAAACATACAGGTTTCCTAACTAACGACTGGGATCAGCCTAGTGCTGTCCTAGTCCCTAAGTCCCTGGTTTTAAATGTCCAAGCAAATAGCCACACAGGCTTTGTCTCACCGCACAGGGGTTCACTCTCCCTAGACAGTCCACACAGGTCTGGTTCCAGGCATGAGCTAACATCTAATGAAGCTGGGAGTTCTTATAGAGGCCTAAATGAGCTGACAAGCTTCAGCTGGTCTCATCAACTCCCTGTCTGCACGACGCCCAGCACTCTCCCTAGAGGTATGAGTCATCCATGAGCCCACTAGCCTTAGCTGGGCTTATACAACTCTCCACCTAGTTGTATAAGTCGGCGTAAAGCCTGAATCTGGGCGAAATATATCTACCCCCCTGGATGCAACCAGGTGACTTTACCTTCCTGCTGTCACATACCCCCCCCTCTTGTTTTAACCTCGGGGTTGGAACACCAGCAATCAGGCATTCATGTACTCGAGACAAAGCATCCACATTCCCCATTTGAACGCCAGGGCGATGCTTTACTGTGAAGTTGAATTCCTGGAGGGCCAGGAACCACCTATTCACTCTTCTATTTGTTTCCTTGTTTTGAGCCATCCACTTTAACGGAGCGTGATCCGTAACCATGTCAAAGTGCCTACCTAGCAGGTAGTACCGAAGGGAATCTAGAGCCCACTTCACCGCTAAACACTCCTTTTCAACGGTGGCGTAATTTACCTCATGGGACTTCAACTTCCTGCAGAGGTAAATGACTGGGTGCTCTTCCCCGTTCCAGACCTGGGACAATACTGCTCCTAACCCCACATCTGACGCATCACTTTGTACGACAAAGTCTTTAGAGAAGTCGGGTGAGTACAACACTGGCTGGCTACATAAGGCTTGTTTCAAGAATTGGAATGCTGCCTCAGCCTCGGGGGTCCATTTAATCATGACCGACCCTTTCCCCTTCGTCAGGTTGGTTAGGGGCACAGCCTTAGAAGCAAAGTGGGGAATGAATCGCCGATTATACCCAGCGATTCCCAGAAAGGCTCGTACCTGCTTCTTGCTGTTGGGACGTGGCCAACTCTGGATGGCCTCGACTTTGTTGAGTTGGGGTTTTATTACTCCCCTCCCAATGGTGTACCCAAGATATTTGGCCTCCTCCTGCCCAATGGTACACTTCTTGGGGTTAGCCGTAAACCCCGCTTCCCGAACAGAGTCCAGGACTGCTTGCACTTTTGGCAGATGTGAGGCCCAATCTGTGCTATGGACAATTACGTCATCCAGGTAAGCCGCAGCATACTTCCGATGGGGCCTCAGCATCTGGTCCATTTTCCGCTGGAATGTGGCCGGCGCATTCTGTAACCCGAACGGCATTCTTTTATATTGGAACGCCCCGTCTGGGGTTACAAATGCGGTTTTCTCTTTGGCCGACTTGGCCAGGGGGATTTGCCAATACCCTTTTGTGAGGTCAAGAGTCGTCATGTATCGGGCTGTTCCCAGCCGGTCGATCAACTCATCTATACGTGGCATGGGGTAGGTGTCAAATTTTGTAACTTTGTTCAACTGACGAAAATCGTTACAAAATCGCCAGCTCCCATCCGGTTTAGGCACCAACACGATGGGACTAGACCAATCACTTTGGGACTCCTCTATCACCCCTAAGTTCAGCATTTTCTGTACTTCCTCCCGTATTGCCTCCCGTCGGGCCTCTGGGATCCGATAGGGTTTTAACTTCACCCTTTCACCGGGCGGGGTAATGATGTCATGCTCTACCCCAGATGTTTGTCCCGGCAGCTCAGAGAATACCTCCTTGTTGCGAAGCACAAACTCCTTAACCTCCTGTTGTTGGGGTTGTGACAAGGTGGCTGCTATTCCAACCTCAGGAATCACGCAACCAGTTTGAGCTGGTGACCAAGTGTCTGCGACTAGGGACTCTCTATCCCTCCAGGCTTTCAACAGATTAACGTGATAGATCTGTTCGGGCTTTCGCCTTCCTGGTTGTCTGACCTTGTAATTTACTTTGCTCACTTTTTCCATTATCTCGTAGGGGCCTTGCCATTTGGCAAGGAATTTACTTTCAACCGTAGGGACAAGTACCAGTATCCTATCCCCCGGGGAAAAGGTACGGGTCTTGGCTCCACGGTTGTACACTCTCTGCTGTGCTAACTGCGCTTGGGCCAAATGTTCCTTCACGATGGGCATTACCTGTGCAATTCGGTCTTGCATCAGGGCGACATGCTCAATCACACTCCTGTGGGGAGAACTCTCACTTTCCCAAGTTTCCTTGGCAATATCCAACAGCCCTCTTGGGTGTCTCCCATACAGTAACTCAAAGGGGGAGAATCCCGTAGAGGATTGGGGCACCTCCCTAATAGCAAACATCAGATAAGGAAGTAGACAGTCCCAATCCTTTCCATCTCTATCCACCACTTTCTTCAACATTTGTTTTAGGGTTTTGTTGAATCTTTCAACCAGCCCATCGGTTTGGGGGTGATACACAGATGTACGTAATTGCGTCACTTTGAATAATTTACACAGCTCCTTCATAACCCGGGACATAAAGGGTGTACCTTGGTCCGTAAGCAGTTCTTTACAAATACCCACCCGGCTAAACACAAGAGATAGCTCTTTGGCTATGGTTTTGGCCGAGGTATTTCGGAGAGGGATCGCTTCTGGATAACGGGTGGCATAGTCCATTATAACTAATATGTACTGGTGCCCCCTAGCGGACTTGATTATAGGACCTACCAAATCCATGGCGATCCTCTCAAACGGGACCTCAATGATGGGTAGAGGGACCAGCGGGCTACGGAAATGTGGCATCGGGGCCGACCTCTGACACACAGGGCAGGAGGAACAATAATTTTCTACGTCCTTCATCACCCCCGGCCAATAGAATCTCTGTAATACCCTCTCTCGGGTTTTCTCTGTCCCCAGATGACCTCCAAGAATGTGCCCATGGGCCAACTCCAACACCAACTTCCTGTAAGGTTTGGGCACCACAAGCTGCTCAACGGTTTCTTCTGCCCTTTTTGCCACCCGATACAGTAGGTCCTTCTCTACGCTGAAGTATGGGTAAGTGCAGGTATTATCTGGGTTCACTAAGTCGCCATCTATTTTCACTACTTTTTCCCGTGCCTTTATTAGGGCGGGGTCTTTCAACTGTTCTGTGGCAAAGTTTTCCCTGTGAACCTCAAGATCAGAAAACTCCACAGACGGTAGGTTTTCGTCTGAGGAGGTGGGCTCCTCTCCAGTTTCTTGAGTCTCCCCTGCCAATACTGATAAGGGAAATTCCGGAGAGTCCTCACCACTCTCAGGGGAGTTCTGGCTATCACATTCCTGGTACATAGGGGCACCAGTGAGGGGCTCAGGATCATCCCACAGTTCCCAGAACTTCGGAAAATCCCTTCCCACAATGGCGTCATGCGGTAACTGAGATACTAAGCCCACTGGATGAGAGAGGGTACCTTTGGGGGTCTCGAAACACACTGTAGTCACTGGATACTCTCGGGTGTCCCCATGCACACAAATAACAGCTACCTTGCTATTCCCAGAGACCTCTGTTTTAACTAACTCAGCCTTTATCAGGGTCACAAGGCTACCTGAATCCAGCAATACCACAACATTTCTACCATTAACACACATTTTGCATAAATGTTTCTCAGTTCCTCGAATGGCAGTGCATGCGACTGTCGCACACAGCGACTGACGTCTGCCCGTCAGAAAGTCACACTGCATGGGTTCCTCCACAACCGGGCAATTGGCTGCAATATGTCCCGCTTGCCGGCAGCGGTAGCAAACGATCCTTCTTGCCGCCTCTTGAGCCGCTGATTTCCCAGGCTGTTCTCGCCAAACTTGGGGTAGAGCTCCCACCCTCTCACTCTCTCTACCCTCACCCCTTGGAATCCTCTTATCCGCCCCTGGGGATGGTCTGGTCTTAGGGTGGAAAGTCCGAGTGTCTCTGGAAGAGGCCGTCAGGTTCTCTGTAGCCAAGTATTTCTCCACACGATCCACAAGACCATCGGCCGTCTCTGGGTCTCCATGGCTTACCCACTTTTGGATGGCAGTAGGAAGAGCTCTCAAAAACCGATCCATTACAACACGTTCCACAATCTTTGGTGCGGACAAAGTCTCTGGCTGTAGCCACTTTCTGCTCAGGTGAATGAGATCATACATTTGAGACCTGGGGGGTTTTTCAAGCTGGAAAGTCCAGTTATGCACACGCTGAGCCCGGACAGCCTGGGTGACACCCAGCCTTGCCAATATTTCAGCTTTTAGCATCACATAGTCTTTTGCTTGGTTAGGCTCTAGGTCATAGTAAGCTTTCTGCGATTCACCAGTTAACAGAGGAGCCACCAGTCCAGCCCACTGCTCCTCAGGCCACTTTTCTCTTTCAGCGGTCCTTTCAAATGTGGTCAAAAATACCTCTGGATCATCCTCTCCAGTCATTTTTGTCAATAAACGACTCACCCCAAAGGACGCGGTATTAGTGGGACGGCTTTCCTCACTGGTCTGCGGACGTTGCTGCATTACTGCTTCCATCTGTTGTTGTAGTCTCTGCTCTTGCTTCTGCAACAGGTCTATGAAGCGGGCCTCAGATTGCTGCTGGGCTCGTTGCTGAGCCTCCAGACTCTGTTGCAAAGTTGCGTTTGTCTGCTGCTGGGCTGCAAGGCTCTGTTGATGAGCTTGCTGCTGGGCTGCGAAGTTCTGTTGTTGAGCTGCAAGGCTCTGTTGATGAGCTGCAAGGCTCTTTTGCAAACCTGCATTTGTCTGCTGTTGATTGGCATTTGCTAGAGCCAGCTGCTTCAGTATCTCCTCCATGCTGGCTTAAAAAAAAAACTGCCACTGGTTCTCCACCAACTGTGAGGGGGTTAGCTCGGCAGCGGGTGTGTGTGACCCCCGGGATGGGCTCCCCACACAAAACAGGCCCAGCAAACGGAGGTTGTGGTTTTCAAAATCAAAAAGGTGCGGTTTATTTTCTATTTACAGTGACAAAACACAGCAAAGCAAAAGAAACATAAACAAAATAAATCCTGGTCAAGTTGACCTCTGACTAAACATACAGGTTTCCTAACTAACGACTGGGATCAGCCTAGTGCTGTCCTAGTCCCTAAGTCCCTGGTTTTAAATGTCCAAGCAAATAGCCACACAAGCTTTGTCTCACCGCACAGGGGTTCACTCTCCCTAGACAGTCTACACAGGTCTGGTTCCAGGCATGAGCTAACATCTAATGAAGCTGGGAGTTCTTATAGAGGCCTAAATGAGCTGACAAGCTTCAGCTGGTCTCATCAACTCCCTGTCTGCACGACGCCCAGCACTCTCCCTAGAGGTATGAGTCATCCATGAGCCCACTAGCCTTAGCTGGGCTTATACAACTCTCCACCTAGTTGTATAAGTCGGCGTAAAGCCTGAATCTGGGCGAAATATATCTACCCCCCTGGATGCAACCAGGTGACTTTACCTTCCTGCTGTCACAATATATATATACAGGTCCTTCTCAAAAAATTAGCATATTGTGATAAAGTTCATTATTTTCTGTAATGTACTGATAAACATTAGACTTTCATATATTTTAGATTCATTACACACAACTGAAGTAGTTCAAGCCTTTTCTTGTTTTAATATTGATGATTTTGGCATACAGCTCATGAAAACCCAAAAATCCTATCTCAAAAAATTAGCATATTTCATCCGACCAATAAAAGAAAAGTGTTTTTAATACAAAAAAAGTCAACCTTCAAATAATTATGTTCAGTTATGCACTCAATACTTGGTCGGGAATCCTTTTGCAGAAATGACTGCTTCAATGCGGCGTGGCATGGAGGCAACCAGCCTGTGGCACTGCTGAGGTGTTATGGAGGCCCAGGATGCTTCGATAGCTTAAGCTCATCCAGAGTGTTGGGTCTTGCGTCTCTCAACTTTCTCTTCCCAATATCCCACAGATTCTCTATGGGGTTCAGGTCAGGAGAGTTGGCAGGCCAATTGAGCACAGTAATACCATGGTCAGTAAACCATTTACCAGTGGTTTTGGCACTGTGAGCAGGTGCCAGGTCGTGCTGAAAAATGAAATCTTCATCTCCATAAAGCTTTTCAGCAGATGGAAGCATGAAGTGCTCCAAAATCTCCTGATAGCTAGCTGCATTGACCCTGCCCTTGATAAAACACAGTGGACCAACACCAGCAGCTGACATGGCACCCCAGACCATCACTGACTGTGGGTACTTGACACTGGACTTCAGGCATTTTGGCATTTCCCTCTCCCCAGTCTTCCTCCAGACTCTGGCACCTTGATTTCCGAATGTACTTTGGACCACTGAGCAACAGTCCAGTGCTGCTTCTCTGTAGCCCAGGTCAGGCGCTTCTGCCGCTGTTTCTGGTTCAAAAGTGGCTTGACCTGGGGAATGCGGCACCTGTAGCCCATTTCCTGCACACGCCTGTTCACGGTGGCTCTGGATGTTTCTACTCCAGACTCAGTCCACTGCTTCCGCAGGTCCTCCAAGGTCTGGAATCGGTCCTTCTCCACAATCTTCTTCAGGGTCCGGTCACCTCTTCTCGTTGTGCAGCGTTTTCTGCCACACTTTTTCCTTCCCACAGACTTCCCACTGAGGTGCCTTGATACAGCACTCTGGGAACAGCCTATTCGTTCAGAAATTTCTTTCTGTGTCTTACCCTCTTGCTTGAGGGTGTCAATGATGGCCTTCTGGACAGCAGTCAGGTCGGCAGTCTTACCCATGATTGCGGTTTTGAGTAATGAACCAGGCTGGGAGTTTTTAAAAGCCTCAGGAATCTTTTGCAGGTGTTTAGAGTTAATTAGTTGATTCAGATGATTAGGTTAATAGCTTGTTTAGAGAACCTTTTCATGATATGCTAATTTTTTGAGATAGGATTTTTGGGTTTTCATGAGCTGTATGCCAAAATCATCAATATTAAAACAAGAAAAGGCTTGAACTACTTCAGTTGTGTGTAATGAATCTAAAATATATGAAAGTCTAATGTTTATCAGTACATTACAGAAAATAATGAACTTTATCACAATATGCTAATTTTTTGAGAAGGACCTGTATATATATATATAATATGAGCATGAATGTCCAGGAGAGCCAGCATAAAGGTTTAAAAACATAGGCAAATATAAATTCGCCATGTATGAATGCAGGTAGACAGCAATGTTTATAGGAGATATATAATATCATCCACACTAGAGGCACAACTTCAAATGGAGACACTTATCATAACACATCATTAGTGCTGGCATCATGCATTCATGTATACTTACACATACTGTCACGATCATTAAAGGGGAGTTCCAGCCTTTTTTATGTTTACTAAAAGTCAGCAGCTACAAAAAGTGTAGCTGCTTGCTTTTAATAAACAGATACTTACCTGTTCCACTGTCCAGCGACGCGGCCACCCGGAGCTTCGCTCCTCTCCCCCCCTCTCCGCCGGCGCCTCCATTCTAACTGTGGGCACCCGGCCGTGACAGCTTCACGGCCGGGCACTCACTGCGCATTCACGAGCGGCGCTGCGCACCTGAGTGGACAGGCGATTGCCTGGGACCTGTCAAGTGTCCCAGGTGATCGCCTACAGGGAGGGGCCACCAAAAGGCGATATGACGAGTCGCCAAAGCGGTCCCTGGTCGGAAGAAGGAAGTGGGACAGGAAGTCCCACTCCTACTGAAGCCCCCACTCCCCCCCCAAAAAAAATTACATGCCAAATGTGGCATGTAAGGGGATAAGGAGTGGTTTAAGCGGAAGTTCCACTTTTGGGTGGAACTCCGCTTTAAGAGGATCATGGATATTTTATTCTACTATATACACAGCCAGAGTCATTCTTACTGGCAATGATGCGAACATCGTATGAAAAACTACTATTATTCCACACACGCACTCAACCGCTCTTTTTGGGAGGTCCGTAAACAGGACGCGATTATATGTGGCACCGTTCCAATTTTCAAAATCCCCTACTTTCTATTTTATTTTTGGATTTTTAATTTTATTGGTTAAAAGTGTGCCACACTTTATCGCTTTTCACAGCAAATATACGCCACCCAATTACCACATATCTCCTTAGTTGCGACTTATATTAAAGGCGTTGTGTGTACTGAACACAGTCCATGTTTCATATACATATATGTATTAAATCTTCTTTTATTAGATATTCCTGGTTGTTTTCAACACCAGGACCATTATCATATTCATTATTTGCACTATGCTTATATATACATATGTGGAATACATGTCACTATTCTTATGCACATAATTTGATCTCCACAACGAACAATACATGCACACGGCTTTATTGGTATCTAAATGCATCCATATGTTCACACACATCATAAAACACATTTATATATTTATATTAGTTTTTCTATATATATATATACATATAGTGAATGGAATCCATTTCATTTCAATACCACATGCACTTTTACTCATCTTTTATTTCACTTTCTATTGGTGTCTACACATTTCTAGATGTTCCTGTCCACTCTTCCCCACTTAGTACACAGGAGTCTTGAATCACACACCTCCATTACCAATTTATCAATTAAACACCAATCACCCACCCCCTCCCGTTTTTGGGTCACATGGTTTTCCTTGAGTGGTATATATTAGAAATGATTTGTGTGTTAGATAGCTATGATTAAACACTAAGTATAGTGTGAAACGCGTCAGTGGTCCAGTCTGCTGTGACTTGTAGTGCTGTGTTGGATTTTACAATAAAGGCAATTTTTATTTGGAGTGCGGCTGTCCAGAAGAAATTCCTCTTTTCCCTCTTCATCTTTCAGGACAGCCACCTTAGAGAGATCCCGGCTCCTCCCCTCTCAGGAAACACCGCCTTCAATCAGATTTAAGCCTCATTCTCCCGCCAGACCCTCAGTTATGGTGTTTCCTCCGGTGGGGAGACACCGCCAAGGAACCAAGCTGAGCAGCTGGCGAGGCTGGAGCTATTTCCTGGGAGGGAGGGAGACAGTTCTCTTTGGCTGTCCCACTCTCTCTCTCTTACCGTCTTTTTTGATCCGGTCGGCTGGAGCGCCAGCAACGCCGGTTTTCAAATTTCGCGCGCCCCCGGCTTCCCTTAGTGAAGGAAGAAGCCGGGGAGGTCCGCTCTTCATCTCGCCTAGGGTGGCGCTGTGGAAGTCGCGCTAGGTTCCCCCCTGCCTCACGGCAGTCAGCATGGAGCCTGAAGGCTGTTCCGGATGACGGGCGACGTCAGTTCCTGGAGGGGGCTTGCACCTTCCACAGGATCCGCGTCTTCCGGTTCCGGACGCGGAATATGAAAGCGGACCAGGCGCTGGCTGGTGCGGCCTCTTGTCAGAGCTGTGGAGACAGCGATTCAGGGCCTGTTGTGACCACGTTCCTCGCGGAGATGTCGGAAGCAGAGGCTCCACGAACAACTCCGGGAGACAGCAGCACCAGCCACTCAAAGGTAAGAGGAACCCTGGGGTGGTGTTCCCTTACTGGTCCCCGTTAGCTCCACGGGTGTTTTATCCCTCCCTGGTGGTCGGGGGGTAAAGGGGTGTGTCTGGGACCCTGGTGGTGGTTGGTCCTGGGGGGTGCACCCCTGGTGGTCCTCTGTTTAGGCTGGTGGATTTTAGTTTTACACTGCTCTCTCTCTCTCTTACAGAAAGCCACGAGTAAATCACCCCATGGGTCTAGGAAGAAGTGTCCTTCATGTAGAACCACCATGGGGGATTCCTGGGCCAAGGCACTCTGTAGGGAGTGCATTGATGGACTAGTTAGGGAGCAGGCAGCAGAGCAGGGGGCGGACCTGGCAGCATCAGTAAAGGAGCTTTCCAGCACCTTCCAGTCCTTTCAGGCACTTTTTTCCTCTTTCCAGTTGCCTCAGCCCCAGAGTAATCCTCCACCAGCGCAGCAGAGAGTTGCCCCCACCCTTACGGTAATGCTCCCTAGTAGTGGTGAGCAACCGCAGGATTCCAGAGAGGAAATTGAAGATGAAGCAGACAATGCAGCTTCAGATTCTGAAAGTGAATCAGTACTAGAGGAGTTGGACGGGGAGTCCACAAGCTCCTCACGGTATAAGCTTTCGCTTGAAGAGGTGGAGGAGCTCTTAGGAGCTATCCATACCACCTTAGGTATTCAGGAAGAAAGGAAGACACTATCCTTACACGACCAGATGTACAGGGGCTTAGGGGAACAGAAAAAGAGAGCGTTCCCGGTCCACGAGGTCCTGGTCGATGCCATTAAAAGAGAATGGCAGGATCCAGAAAGGAAACCTTTCTTCTCAAAGACTTTGAAGAGAAGATTTCCCTTTGCTGAAGACGAGTGTCTAGTCTGGAATAAATCTCCTAGATTAGACGCTGCCTTTTCCCAGGTCTCAAGGCACACGGACCTGGCCTTTGAGGACATGGGAGTCCTTTCTGACCCCATGGATAGAAGGATGGACTCCCTTCTAAAAAAAGTCATGGGATTCATCCCAAGGAAATCTCAAACCTGCCATGGCGGCCACAGTGGTGGCCCGCAACATGGAGTATTGGCTTACACAGATCAAAGCTCACATTGAAGCAGGTACAGCGAAGGAGACAATTCTTGCCTCTTTCCCCATGCTACTCAAAGGAGTTGCATACCTTGCAGACGCGTCTGCGGAGTCAATACGCATGTCAGCAAGGTCTACTGCCCTGACCAATTCTGCAAGGAGGGCCTTGTGGCTTAAGACTTGGCAGGGAGATAGCGCGTCCAAAGTAAAACTCTGTGGGATTCCCCTCACAGGGGACCTGCTATTTGGACCAGGCTTGGAGGCCGTTTTGGATCGAACGGCTGATAAGAAAAAGGCCTTTCCCCTAAAAAGAGGTTTGGGGAACAGACCAAAAGAAAGTTTCCTCCTCAGGGGAAAAAGGAAGCCCCAAAAACCAAACAGAAGAGGGTTTGGGGACCAAAAGGAAAAGGGCGTGGGGGGGCTATTTTTCGCCCTCCTGAACAGCCCAAAAAGACCCAGTGACGGGTTCAAGGTGGGAGGAAGGTTGAGGGTCTTCCTCCCACAGTGGGAGATGATCACATCCAACCAATTTGTGTTTGGGATCATCAGGAGAGGATACAAACTGGAATTTTCCAATCCTCCCCCACTCAGACTGTTAATCACAGACCTCCCAAGATGTGCAGAAAAATCATCTGCCCTTCTGACCTCCCTTCAGGAGTTAGAGGAACAGGAGGTGGTAGTCCAGGTCCCAACGCAAGAGTCGGGCAGAGGCTTCTACTCCCACATTTTTGTGGTCCGCAAACCGACAGGAAAGTTCAGACTTATTCTGAACTTGAAACCCCTGAATCTTTCAGTCATCTACAAAAGATTCAGGATGGATTCAATTTATTCGGTGAAAGCCCTGCTTCCTCCAAACTGTTATATGGCATCCATAGATCTAAAGGATGCGTACCTGCACATTCCCATCGCAGAGGATCATCAGAAGTTCCTCAGACTGGCAGTAAATATGGGAAAAAGGGTAGTCCATCTCCAATTCAAGGCTCTCCCCTTTGGCCTATTATCTTCCCCCCGTATTTTCACCAAAGTGATGGCGGAAGTCTTAGCGTTCATGCGACTCAAGGGAGTCTCAGTGATCGCATATTTGGACGACCTGCTTCTGTTTGCCCCTTCTCCGGAACAGCTGTCTCGGGACCTTCAGGTAGCAAGAGACATTCTCGAAAATCTGGGCTGGCTCCTGAACCTGGAAAAATCCAACCTGGTTCCGTCCCAGAAAGTCATCTTTCTGGGATACTGGTTAGACTCAGTAAGTCAGAGAGTCTTCCTTCCACAGGAGAAGGTTATGAAGGTAAACAGTGCAATGTCAGTTCTACAAGGCAGCGGCCTAGTCTCGGTAAGAAGGGCTATGTCAGCCTTAGGGTTACTGACATCAACACTCCCAGCAGTTCAGTGGGCGGGATTACACTTTCGCCCCCTACAACTGTTTATCCTAAAGGTCTGGGACCACAGCCAGCAGTCTATAGACTCCATGATCACAGTACCAGGTCAGATCAAGCGGTCTCTCTGGTGGTGGCGAAAGGGGGCAAATCTGACACAGGGTCTAGATTGGGTCCTTCCAATATCCAGGACAGTTACAACCGATGCGAGTGGCACAGGTTGGGGAGCACACCTGGATTCCCAGTTAGTACAAGGGACCTGGAAAAAGGAGGACGCAAGGAGGTCCTCCAACTGGAGGGAGCTGAGGGCGGTCTCACTGGCCCTCAGGTCTTTTCAGGGGGAACTTCAGGGCCAACACGTGAGAATCCGATCAGACAATTCCTCAACGGTGGCCTACATCAACAGGCAGGGAGGTACCAGGAGTGGGTCCCTGTGGAGTCTTACAGAAGACATCCTCAGGTGGGCCGAGTCCAATGTTCTGTCCCTCTCAGCATTACATCTGAAGGGGGAACAGAATCAGTTGGCGGATTTTCTCAGCAGGAAAACCCTAAGGGAAGGCAACTGGGTCTTGAGCCAGGAGGCCTTCAACATGGTCACTCAAAAGTGGGGGTGCTATGTGTGGACCTCTTCGCCTCAGGGCACAATGCCAAAGCAGACCTCTTCTTTTCCCTGAACAGACGAGATGGGGCACTAGGGGTGGATGCCCTGGCTCAGACCTGGGCATTCTCCAAGTGCTATGCCTTCCCCCCTCCTGTCCTGATTCCTGCAGTGCTGAGGAAATTCCGGGAGGAGAATACAACCCTAATTCTAATTGCGCCACATTGGCCAAGGAGGCCGTGGTTCTCCATCCTGAAGAGTCTGGCGGTAGAACCACCTTGGTTTCTACCAACCCAGAAGAACCTTCTCACTCAGGGCCCAGTCTGTTGTCCGCACATAGAGAGGTGGAACCTTGCAGCCTGGCTTCTGAGGAGGAATTGCTGAGGGGCAAGGGATTCTCAGATCGCCTAGTGGCAACCCTCCTAAACTGCAGGAAAAAAGAGACGCAGGTTATCTATTTGAAAGTTTGGAAGCGTTTCAATAGTTGGTGCCTGGAAAGCTCCTTTGACACCCAAAGTTCAGTAGCAGTATTGGAGTTCCTGCAGTCCGGGGCTGATAAGGGCTTGGCCCTTAGCACCCTTAAGGGGCAAGTGTCCGCCTTAAGCGTGTTCTTAGAGAAACAACTAGCCATGGACCCTTGGATAGCAAGGTTCTTTAAAGCACTAGCTAGACAGAGGCCAGTCAGAAGTCCTTCTTTTCCTGTATGGGACCTTTCCTTGGTTCTACAGGCTCTTACAGAAGAACCCTTTGAGCCACTAGATTCGTGCACAATTGAGCTTATCACCCTTAAGACGGTGTTTCTAGTGGCAATCACTACGGCAAGGCGAGTGAGCGAACTCGAAGCCCTCTCAATTAGGGCTCCCTTTTTTCAAGTTTTTACGGATCGTGTAGTTTTTAAGACAGATCCGGCCTTTTTGCCTAAAGTATCTTCTAGTTTTCATAGAGGTCAAGAAATTGTTTTGCCTACCTTTTGTTCAAACCCTGTGAGGGAACAGGAACAAAAATTTCATAACTTAGACGTCAGGAGGTGCGTCCTTCAGTATTTAGAAGCTACAAAACAGTTTAGAAAGTCTGATTCTTTATTTGTTTTATTTTCAGGGTCTAGACAGGGCTCTAAGGCCTCTAGACGCACGATAGCCAGATGGCTAAGGACAGCTATTAGTAAGTCTTACATATTAGGGGGATTAGAAGCCCCGGAGGGTGTTAGGGCACACTCTACCAGGGCAATGTCAACCTCTCAAGCAGAGTATGCTGGTGCTTCTCCGGAGCAGATCTGTAGAGCAGCAATGTGGTCCAGCTTTACCACATTTGTGAAACACTACAGATTGGATTTGCTGACAGCCAAAGACCAGGCCTTTGGCCGTAAAGTACTGCAAGCAGTAGTCCCACCCTAAGGTAAGGTACTCGCTTATCCTCTCTAAGGTGGCTGTCCTGAAAGATGAAGAGGGAAAAACGGAGTTACTTACCGGTAACATCCTTTTCCACGAATCTTTCAGGACAGCACCGGTACCCACCCAACTATTGGATATTTTTATGAGCTCATCGTATGAGGCCGTCAGGTAAGATGTTTATATGTGAATGACGTGTTCTTGTGTCTCCCCAGTTGACCGGAGGTACTCTCAAAGAACTGAGGGTCTGGCGGGAGAATGAGGCTTAAATCTCTGATTGAAGGCGGTGTTTCCTGAGAGGGGAGGAGCCGGGATCTCTCTAAGGTGGCTGTCCTGAAAGATTCGTGGAAAAGGATGTTACCGGTAAGTAACTCCGTTTTTTTTGCCTTACCTGTAAATACAAGGTTGGGTGAGTGGACCATTGGTCCTGTGATTGTCTATATCTTTGCACAAATACCTCTGTCCTGACCTGCAGATGAGCTTTACCCACTGTCCTAGTTAAAAAAAACTTTATGCTGCTGTCACACTGAGGCGCTTTGCAGGCGCTATTGCGCTAAAAATAGTGCCTGCAAAGCGCCCTGAAAGAGCCGCTTCTTTATCTCCAGTGTGAAAGCCTGAGGGAAACCACCCCGCTAGCGTCCAAAAATTGCAGCAAAAACTATGGTAAAGCGTTGCTAAAAAGCGTCACTTTACTGCCAACGCCCGCGATGCCCCAGTGTGAAAGTACCCTAACACTGGGCTACCCCTGCTAATATGGCTTGGCCTGAAGCTGAAGACCTGAACTAATTACCGACTGTTAGTGGGTATATGCCGTCCTCTATATAGTGTATATCACCAGTTGAATAAGAGTCAATTCAGTTAACCCAGTGGCATTGCTCTTTATAGGGTTTACTTTTCAAGTGTGTGGCCTCCCAATATAATACCCCTGTATCCCCCAGCTGGGGGCCTGATGGTCAATAGTGACCGGATATGCACATTTAGTGATGGTGTTAGTCACCAGGACTTACATGCCTATTTAACCGCCACACTTTGTACCTAACATTTACTTGGGTGTACAGTATATGGTGTGTGTGCTTGATGTATACGTGATGCAGCTGCTTTTATATAGACAATGTTGTCTTATTTTAACATTAGTCTAGGTGTTGGTGGTGGGTACCTAGTTTTTGTATTTTTGTCTTTATTAATTGTGCAATAAAAAATTCCCTTGATAAGCAGCTTGGTCCGCCCGTGACTTCCTGGCCTAGGGGGGTCTTCTTTCTATTTTTGTTAGAGTTTTAAGCCCCGGAGACCGCACCATAGTTGGTGAGCCTGCATTTTAAGGGACGCTGTACCTGTTACGCACATCAACTTGATAGTGCACCGTATGTACAATAGTGAGTTGATGGTCTTTTATGATTTGCACTCTGTATATACCCTGCCTCTCTGTATATACCCTCCCTCTCTGTATATACCTAGCCTCTCTGTATATACACTAGCCTCTCTGTATACCCAGCCTCTCTGTATATACACTAGCATCCCTGTATACCGCAGCCTCCCTGTATACCGCAGCCTCCCTGTATACTGCAGCCTCCCTGTATACTGCAGCCTCCCTGTATACTGCAGCCTCTCTGTATACACTAGCCTTTCTTCTATATACCCAAGCCTCTCTGTATGTAACAATCCTCATCTGGTGGTAGGTGACGTAGCAAGTGACAATCTGCATCTTGTGGCAGGTAATGTGACAAGCTCTCTGTTGACCCCAATGTAAGGGGAAGGCTCTCTGGGGACCTTGATGTAATGAGGGGGCTTTGGGGACCCTGATGTAATGATAATATATAATGTTATATATATTTATGTGAGATTTCATATTGATTGCTCATTGGACAAGATTTAAATTTTCATGGGATTTCTCACTGCAGCTGATTTTTCAGATCCATTGGTGCAAATAAAATCTTCATTCGCTCTTTTAGATAAGCCCGTTATAGATAAACCCTTGTATTTAGGGCTTATCTATAATGTGAGCACATACCCTACAGGTGTTTGGTCAGGGGAGGGCTGGCAGCCTTAGGCCTGGGGGGCAACTCCAGTCAAGTGGCCCACTGAACCACCAAATCAGCTCACCATCCATGCCCATCTGGTTTTATTACGGATATTGATGTTATGAAGCAAGACAAATATGATGGTAACATAATTTAATGTTAATAGCAACAAAGGAGGTTTAACAAAAATAATGTATCAATGCAGGCTCACCAGTGCCCATTGGTTTTAGCCTCATCAGTGCCCATTGGTTTTAGCCTCATCAGTGCCCATTAATTCAGCCTCACCCGTGCCCATCAATGCAGCCTCACCAGTGCCCATCAATGCAGCCTGATCAGTGCCCATCAATGCAGCCTCACCAGTGTCCATCAATGCAGCCTGTTCAGTGCCCATCAGCTCAGCCTCACCACTGCCCATCCTATGCAGCCTCACCAGTGCCCATCCTATGCAGCCTCATCAGTGCCCATCCTATGCAGCCTCACCAGTGCGCATCCTATGCAGCCTCACCAGTGCGCATCCTATGCAGCCTCACCAGTGCACATCCTATGCAGCCTCACCAGTGCCCATCCTATGCAGCCTCATCAGTGCCCATCAAATGCAGCCTCATCAGTGCCCATCAATGCAGCCTCACCAGTGCCCATCAGCTCAGCCTCACCAGTGCCCATCAGCTCAGCCTCACCAGTGCCCATCAATGTAGCCTGATTAGTGCCCATCAGCTCAGCCTCACCAGTGCCCATCAGCTCAGCCCCACCAGTGCCCATCAATGCAGCCTCACCAGCGTCCATCAATGTAGCCTGATTAGTGCCCATCAGCTCAGCCTCACCAGTGCCCATCAATGCAGCCTCACCAGTGCATATCAATGCAGCCGGATCAGTGCCCATCGATGCAGCCTCACTAGTGCCCATCAGCTCAGCCTCACCAAAGAAAAAAGTATTGGGTAGGGGGTTGGCAAGCAAGAAGGGTGAGGGGTTGGCAAGCTTTTTTGATCAGATCACTCCACCGGGTGCTCCATTGGCTGTGAAGCCAACAGCGTCTGGTCTCTATATATAAAATAGGGAGTCCAGATCTTCCAGTATTTGTCTTTTTGCTCCTTTAAGGTCATGGTAAGATTCTCCATAACCTGGATATCTGCGACTTTTGTCTTCCAATGAGAGATTGTAGGGGGGCTCGTACTTTTCCACAAGGCCGGAATAAAGGCCCTGGCGGCTGTCAGCAGATTTCTCAATAAAGAGTTCTTAAATTTCTTGTTGGACGTTGGGGTGTCATTCAATAAGTAAGCCGCTGGGTTCCTACCGAGGGAAACTCTGGTCAGCGTTTCCATAGTAGATTCAACAGCAGTCCAAAAACTGTTTAATTTTGGGCATTCCCAAAAGATAAGTAGCAGGGTCATACAGTGTCTCCCCACAGCGCCAACACGTGTTCGGAACCTGTGAGTATATATACCGTATATACTCGAGTATAAGCCGAGGTACCTAATGTTACCACAAAAAACTGGGAAAACTTACTGACTCGAGTATAAGCCGAGGGTCAACAATGCCCATTTGCACGCCTCACTGTGCCCATTGCAACTTCACTAAAGGGGGGAAATAAGGTCTGATGCGACCACTTAACCACCTCCATCCCTAATAATGTAGAAACAAAAAAGGTAGCCTTGGGACTTTGGGTGAGGTGGAAAAGATGGGCTCATGCTCACACAAATAGCAATAAAAAACAATTTATTAGTTACATAGTGTTAAATGACAAAGCGGAGACAGCAATGAGTGTGCGTCTCCAGGCATAAGAGCCAAAAATGTCTAAAACATAGTACAAATAATTGTTGCAGTACAAATATATTACATCCATGGTACAACAATGCAAAAGATAGATAGAAATATTTAGCTTGTGAAGCCACAGTGCGTATGGTGGAAAAAATGCTCAGGCAATAATGAAGCAAACAGTACAAAAGCTCATGTATAAAAAAGTAAATATTAGAAACATTATGTAGGCATAGTGGCCGACAGAGGTGGTCCTCACAATGTGCGACTGCACAGAAGCATCCTGAGTTCCCTACGCGTTTCGCGAGCTCCACTCGCTTCTTCAGGGGCAGATGCATAATCATTGTATCTGTGGTGGGATACAAGAATTTGAAGTGAGTGACCTAGTTGAACTGATAGTATGAGGGGGGGGGGTGAGTTGGGTCAGACCAAAGGGAGACCTTATACTCACCATTGCTGAGGACTGTAGAACCGAGCACTGCATGTCGAGATGGTGGTAACTCACATGTCCAGGGTGGGGGCTGAGGGGGCGGAGCAACACAGATATCGCCACAAGGGAAGGTCCGGATGAGACAGCACAGACTGGTGGAAAAAGTCTGGCCAGTGGACATGTTGGCCCCCAAAAAAGTAGATATGTCTAAAAATAATGTATATGTAGAACAAAATGAGTAACACCAAAAAACATGTGAGTAGCAAGTAAAATAGGCCAAAAGGCCAAAAAGGTAGTTAATGGTGATAGAACACCTATAATTATATGATGTATAAAAATAACCTTGCTGCAACACGCTATGATGTGGATATAGAAGATAGTGAGAAAATTAGGAACAAATTTCAATACTGGGGGCCAATGAGTGATGCTAACAAGCTGGAGGGCAATATAAACAAAGGGGGGTGTCATGGTGAAAACACACCTGTACTGCTGGCATAATTGGTTAAAAAATGTGTCAGACAAGGTGTAAGAGTATACTTTGCATTCAAAGTTGCAAGACCATTTGTGGAGTTGCTGAGTATATGTAGACAATACCTTAATGTGAATGAAACACTGATGCCAGCAGTAAGAACCATTGAGGAGCCTCCCAGCGATGTGACCACTGCACAAGACAGACCGCAAATGCGGATCCCAGCTGTGCAAAAAACAGCCGGACCTATATCCCTCGGGCGGCCCCGGAGCTCCGCCCCCAGCGTCATGTATGGATGTGGACGCAGCGGCGTCATTGCGACGCCGACTACCGTCCATCCAGGATGTTCCACACAGCCCAGCCAACAGCGTCAAATGACGCTGTGGTGTGGGCGTGGAAAACATGGCGCCGATGCGCCGGGTGGCCGCGCCCATCAATAGTGACAGGCGGGGGCAGCAGGAGGTCACAAAGTACCTCCCTTTGGCGCATCGCAGCCCCCAACAAGGAACACAGGACACGCCACCATACAGGGACAGGAGTGCGAGGGGAACAGCCTTGGGCAACCCCCAGGGCGAATGTGCTGATGCTGATTGGCCGACACTGAACAGTGCATAACAATGTATGCACTGTGCAGTACTGGATGGAGGGTGGCACTCGAACCATGGGCAGGGTAACCATAAAAATAGTGTACCCCAAACCTGGTAACAAGGGCTTGTTGGGTGTCTAGCACCCATATAAAAAAAACTACATAGAGTGTAACGATGGAAAACATTGGATGTCACAGTGAGCAAAGCCCAAGGGCGCATCAGACCTTATTGGGGGCTGTGGGTGTCTACCACCCGAAGTAACAGAAAAGGGGGGAAATAAGGTCTGATGCGACCACTTAACCACCTCCATCCCTAATAATGTAGAAACAAAAAAGGTAGCCTTGGGACTTTGGGTGAGGTGGAAAAGATGGGCTCATGCTCACACAAATAGCAATAAAAAACAATTTATTAGTTACATAGTGTTAAATGACAAAGCGGAGACAGCAATGAGTGTGCGTCTCCAGGCATAAGAGCCAAAAATGTCTAAAACATAGTACAAATAATTGTTGCAGTACAAATATATTACATCCATGGTACAACAATGCAAAAGATAGATAGAAATATTTAGCTTGTGAAGCCACAGTGCGTATGGTGGAAAAAATGCTCAGGCAATAATGAAGCAAACAGTACAAAAGCTCATGTATAAAAAAGTAAATATTAGAAACATTATGTAGGCATAGTGGCCGACAGAGGTGGTCCTCACAATGTGCGACTGCACAGAAGCATCCTGAGTGCCCTACGCGTTTCGCGAGCTCCACTCGCTTCTTCAGGGGCAGATGCATAATCATTGTATCATTGCTGAGGACTGTAGAACCGAGCACTGCATGTCGAGATGGTGGTAACTCACATGTCCAGGGTGGGGGCTGAGGGGGCGGAGCAACACAGATATCGCCACAAGGGAAGGTCCGGATGAGACAGCACAGACTGGTGGAAAAAGTCTGGCCAGTGGACATGTTGGCCCCCAAAAAAGTAGATATGTCTTAATGTGAATGAAACACTGATGCCAGCAGTAAGAACCATTGAGGAGCCTCCCAGCGATGTGACCACTGCACAAGACAGACCGCAAATGCGGATCCCGGCTTCACTAAGCCAATTGTCACTGCCCATTGCCTCCTCACTACTGTGCCCATCCTCACTACTGTGCCCATCCTCACTACTGTTCCCATCCTCACTACTGTTCCCATCCTCACTACTGTTCCCATCCTCACTGTTCCCCTAAAATTTAAATGAAACATTGTAAATTGTACCTAAAAAAAATTGAGAGGTTGCGGCGTCCATCGTCTAAAACTTGCGGTCTCTTCCTCTTCCATTCCGTGATAGGCGTTTTCTAAGCAGACACAGTTCCGCCTATCACGAACGTTCTCTCATCCTCAGTTTCCCAGCAGACGTCCGTGATTGGCGGAACACTGAACACAGTGTCTGCTGGGATGGGTGAGGATGAGAGAACGTTCGTGATAGGCGATTCTCAGCAGACACAGTTCCGCCTATCACGGAAGGGACCAGGAAGAGGCCGCGAGATTTAAACGATGGACGCCACAGCCTCTCAATTTTTTTTCAGGTACAATTTACAATGTTCAATTTCGCTGACTCGAGTATAAGCCGGGGGGGGGGGACTTTCAGCCCAAAAAAAAGGGCTGAAAATCTCGGCTTATACTCGAGTATATACAAGTACATACCCCAGATTATACGGATATATGCTTTTAATCTTATTTTTATTTATTTCTTTTTCTTTTTCTTTTCTTTTATTTTATTTTTTCATTTTTTTCATTTATATTTGAATTCCAATTTACATGTGAATTTTAATTTCTTTTCATTTTACTTTTATACATCATATGATAAAAATTCTTGAGTTATTATAAAATTATGTATCATTAGACAATATTGGATTAATATGTTATATTTTATGTAGTTTCCATCTAGTTATATTACTTCTTAGCATTTATCTCCTTTGTAATAATGTGATAATATTAGTGTGGACTATCTTGTTTAAGGGTGTCCTTTTAACTAATTTCCACAAGGTGGCAACATCACCTCAGGCGCATATATAAAAGGGCTATGTCCAGCCTGATACACTATTGCTTGAAAAAGATGCGCGCAGGGACCTAGAACGTCCCTCTGCTTGGTACATCGAAACGCGTTGCATGACGGTCCTGACGTCAATCCGCTGAACGTTGGGTTGCGTCTCAGCAGGACTCTTCGTTTGCGTTCCAGCCCTCTCCCTGGCTCCGTGACATGAATCTTCTGGTTAAGTCCTCCATGGACATCATCCCGGATTGTTTTACAACAAACGAGGAGGACATCACTTACTGAGACTTCCAGCAAGCGGTTTTTGACTTTAGCCCAGAAGACATATGTGCCTACTAGTCAACTTATGAGTGAGTGCTTTAATACTTTTATGTCATTGAAGTAAAAACAGTTTTAACTAAGTGGTGCCTATTTGTTTTTGTTCTATTTCTTTTACTGTCAATTTAAGAAGGTGCTCCTAACGACGTGTATAAAAGACACCTGTCCACAGAATCTATTTCTTCCATTCAAACCTCACGATCATGAGCAAGACCAAAGAGCTGTCAAAGGACGTCACGGACAAGATTGTAGATCTGCTCCTCAAGAAGACACATGTACAGGCCCATCTAAAGTCTGCCAATGAACATCTAAATGATTCAGAGAAGGATTTGGAAAAAGTGCTGTGGTCAGATGGGACCAATATTGGCATTAACTTGACTCTCCGTGTTTGGAGGAAGAAAAATGCTGACTATGACCCTAAGAACACCATCCCTACAGTAAATCGTGGAGGTGGAAACATTATTCTTTGGGGCTGTTTCTATACTAAAGGTACAGCCCGACTTTGCTGCATTGTGGGGCCAATGTATTGTAAAATCTTGGATGAGAACCTTCTTCCCTTATCCAGAACAATGAAGATGGGTCATAGAAAAAGAAGCACATTAAGTTCATGGAGTGGGATAACCAGTCTCCAGACCTTAATCCTATAGAAAATGTATGTATGGAGCGGAAACTTTGAGTTGCCGAGTTACAGCCAAGAAACCTTGAAGCGGAGTTCCACCCAAAAGTGGAACTTCCGCTTAAACCACTCCTCGCCCTCTTACATGCCACATTTGGCATGTAATTTTTTTTGGGGGGGACTGGGGGCTTCAGTAGGAGTGGGACTTCCTGTCCCACTTCCTCCTTCCGGGGGGGGAGAGGAGCGAAGCTCCGTTCGGCGGCGGCGCTGGACAGTGGAACAGGTAAGTGTCTGTTTATTAAAAGCCAGCAGCTACACTTTTTGTAGCTGCTGACTTTTAATAAACATAAAAAAGGCTGAAACTCCCCTTTAAGGATTTAGAGAAGATCTATAAAGAAGAGTGGACCAAAATCCCTTCTGAGATGTGTGCAAACCTGGTAACCAACTAAAAGAAACGTCTTACCTCTGTGCTTGCCAACAAGGGTTTCTCCACCAAGTACTAAGTCATGTTTTGCTTGGGGATCAAATATTTATTTTACTCACTGAAGTGCAACTCAATTTATAACATTTGTATCGTTTATTTTTTTGGGGATTTTGGGTTGGTATTCTATCTCTATCATTTAAAATACACCTATGATAAAAATTATAGACCCTTCATTTATTTGTAAGTGGGCAAACTTACAAAATCTGCAGGGGATCAAATAATTATTTTCCCCATTGTATGATTTGAGTTGCCGACTCCCTACATTAGTTTGTACCTTCTAATATTACTGGCATCTCTGCAGTGCTGGACTGTGGAGCTTTTCCTGCTAAGTTAAGCGTTTCCAGCTAAGAGTAGGTTGCATTTCTGCTTTCAGAACAGGAGATAAAATCACATTGCAGTGATAGCTGTTTTCATAATAAAGAATTTTTATTGGCCTACAACATGCATTCTTTGCTATATGTATCACAAAAGTATGCCTTGAGCATTAAAAAGTATACCTTAAAGATACCTATATGTGAACTGATTAAGAGCCGATTTGGCTTATGATTGACCCACGTGCAAGCTTTCACAGTATGGGTATTGTAAAGTAGGGAAGGGTGAGGTGAGTAGCAGGGCCACATTGACACGTGCAGTTCTGTTACTGCAGATGCCAAAATCCACATTTGGCAAAATTGGTCATCGTATTGTAGACAGGGCCACCCTTAGCTGAGTATAGGGAGTGTCAATGGGTTGATCTACCTACTAGCTTCACATGGACCATAAAAGGTGTAACTAAAAGTGTTACTAATTATTTTAAAACAAAGCTTTGCAGTAGTTTTCTTCTGTATTTGTTCCTGTGCCAATTATAATGATATGTAGGCAAGGCAAAGTGGAATTTATTTTTAAGCTTTTTATGCCATTTCTGTATTACTCAACATGTTAAATAGCACAGATGCAAATTTTGTACAAGGCAAAGAATGACTTCATAAAGATTAGTCTTGTTTTGCACAGTCATCAAATGCAATCATGCATATAATGTATTCTTCTGAATAATGGACGTGAAACTAAAATGATCCAAAGAATGTCTTTGATTTAATGTTTTGAAGCTATACTGATGATTGTGTCGGCATTAACTAATGAGATCCAATTATAAAAACTGTGACCATAGAAAGAGAATTTTGAAAGATAGCCATTGACAGCTCTTCCATTTTGACAGACTAGACATATTTAAATTGACCTAAACCCTCTCTTCAAGTTGGGTTTATTCCCCTTGAGCCCACTATTTATGGTCTGTTGGTGTTACTTTAGAATAGTAAGCAGTAAAGAGAAGGAAAGAGCCAAAGTTTAACTGGGTTCTTAAAAACACGTAGTTCTCTAACTGTAAATACACCAGACTGCCTGTACACCTAATGTTGAACTGAGGAACAGAGCTTGCGTCTAAACCCACTTCTCCACTTTCACCACCTTACCTAAAAGCACACACCCTGACTTTTTTTACTCATGCACACATGCCCCCAACAGGGCACCTTGTGTTTCCCATTGAGATTCTTGTACCAACCACTCTCAAACTTTCCAAATTTTACCACCTGCCATCTGTATTAAAGACCTGTCCAGTTCTGGGCACCAGTCCTCAGGAAGGATGTATTGGAAATGGAGACAGTGCAAAGAAGGGCAACAAAGCTAATAAAGGGTCTGGAGGATATTAGTTATGAGGAAAGGTTGCGAGCACTGAAATTATTCTCTCTGCAGATGAGGTTTAATGTTGATATAAAGTTATGCACTTGGGGGCTAAGAATATGAATGCATCATACATACTAGGGGGAGTACAACTGGGGGGATCTGTAGTGGAGAAGGATCTGGGGGTTTTGGTAGATCATAAGCTCAATAATGGCATGCAATGCCAAACTGCGGTTTCCAAAGCGAGCAAAGTCCTTTCTTGTATTAAGAGTGGTATGGACTCCAGAGAGAGAGATATCATTTTGCCCCTGTTCAAATCATTAGTAAGACCTCATCTGGAATATGCAGTTCAGTTTTGGGCACCAGTTCTCAAAAAGAATATAGGGGAACTGGAGAAAGTGCAGAGAAGGGCAACCAAACTGATAAGAGGCATGGAGGAGCTCAGCTATGAGGAAAGATTAGAGTAACTGAATTTATTCACTCTTGAGAAGAGGAGAATAAGGGGGGATATGATTAACATGTACAAATATATAAGGGGTCCATATAGTGAACTTGGTGTTGAGTTATTCACTTTACGGTCAACACAAAAGACAAGGGGGCACTCTTTACGTTGTGGGAGATTAGCTCGTGGGGATCACCTTTTCTCAGAATGAAGGTCAGCGTATAGGCAGTTTCTTTAAAACCTGGCGTATTGCCAGCTTTATTTACGAGTGGTTTGCAATAGTCATACAAAATAAACAAAACAGTAAAACAAATCCTTGCCGTCCGGCGCTAAACTATACAGTAACCGCTCTCTATACGGTGAGGGGCTGGTCCCCGTCACCCACAAAACACAAGGTGAAGTAAAGCAAACCTTTTTCTTTCAGCCCAAATAAACAGCTTTCCTCTTACTCAGATTCCCTTCTGAGTCTCAGGGCAGAGCCATGCTGTGCTCTCTTCCTGGATCTTTAAAGCCCAGCTGCCTATGGATTCCAGTGAACCTGAATATCCGGACCGGAACCCAGCCAACTACAGAGGCTGGAAAAACCTGGGCCGGATTCTGGTTCAGTCCCTTACAATGGACCGAATGCGAGGTGAAACATAGCGACTGTCATATATCTCACCTCGCATACCGTCACATATCCTCCCCCTCTGCTCAAGCCCCTGCGGCTGAGCACTTGACCCAGCCATACAGTGCACGCGGGAGAGGGCATCAGCATTATCCTGGAGTTTGCCCGGCCTGTGCTCAACCGTGAATTTAAAGAGCTGTAAAGCCAGGATCCACCTTGTCACACGGGCATTTTTCTCCCTGTTGTCACACATCCACTTCAGGGGAGCATGGTCAGTGACCAGCCTGAACGACCTCCCGAGTAGATAATACCTCAGGGAGTCTAAGGCCCATTTAATGGCGAGACACTCCTTTTCAACAATGGCATAGTTCCTTTCGTGCTTGTTCAGCTTCCGGCTTAGGTATACAACCGGGTGCTCCTCACCATTCCTGACCTGTGACAGTACAGCCCCTAGGCCCACCTCAGAGGCGTCTGTCTGTACGACAAACTCCTTTGTGAAGTCCGGGGTCACTAGCACCGGTAGTGCACAAAGGGCCTGTTTTAATTTTTGAAACGCCTTCTCGGCCTCAGTGTTCCATTTGACCATTACCGACCCTCTGCCCTTCGTCAGGTCAGTCAGAGGGACGGCAATAGTGGCAAAGTCAGGTATAAACTGTCGGTAATACCCCATAATGCCTAGGAAGGCCCGAACTTGTTTCTTGTTTACGGGTTTTGGCCACTTTTGAATTGCCTCAATTTTATTGGTCTGAGGCTTGACAAGTCCCCGGCCAATAACATAGCCCAAGTACTTGGCCTCCTCCAGGCCTATGGCACACTTCTTTGGGTTAGCCGTGAGGCCTGCTTCTCTAAGGGAATCTACCACCGCCTGTACCCGGGGCAGGTGCGATTCCCAATCTGGGCTGTGGATGACCACATCGTCCAAATAAGCAGCCACATACGGGCGATGTGGTCTCAAAGTTTTGTCCATCATTCGTTGGAATGATGCAGGGGCCCCATGCAGACCAAAAGGCATCCGCTTGTACTGAAACGAGCCCTCAGGAGTGGAAAAGGCAGTCTTCTCCTTGGCCGATTCAGATAGCGATATTTGCCAATATCCTTTTGTCAGGTCTAGGGTCGTTATATAGCGAGCCTGTCCCAACCTGTCCACAAGTTCGTCGACCCGGGGCATCGGGTATGCATCGAACTTGGATACACTGTTAAGTTTTCGAAAGTCATTACAAAACCTGATAGTGCCATCAGGTTTTGGGACCAGCACTATGGGGCTTGACCACTCACTGTGGGACTCTTCTATCACATCCAACTCCAACATGTTTTTAATTTCTTTTGCGACTGCCTCACGCCTGGCCTCTGGGATTCTATACGGCTTCACATTTACCCAAACCCCTGGTTCCATCACTATGTCATGTTGGATCACGTTGGTCAGTCCGGGTAAGGGGGAGAAAAAGTCTCTATTTTTATGCACAAACACCCTAACGTCACTTTGTTGTGCCACGGACACGGTATCCGTGATGTGAACGTCAGGTGTCATGGGTACCCGGTCGGTTGGAGGCGGGGAGGTGGCCAGTAAAGTCTCTCGGTCCTTCCAGGGTTTTAAGAGATTCACATGGTAAATTTGGTGTGGTTTCCTTTTCCCTGGCTGGTAGACTTTGTAGTTTACCTCCCCCACCCTTTCGACAACCTCGAAGCGACCCTGCCACTTGGCTAAAAACATACTTTCCACCGTGGGGACCAATACCAACACTCTGTCCCCAGGGCTGAAAGTACGGACCCTGGCACTTCGGTCATAGACCCTCCTTTGGGCCTCCTGGGCCGCTCCATATGTTCTCGCACCAGGGGCAGGACAGCTGCGATTCGATCCTGCATCAAGGAGACATGCTCTATGATGCTTTTATATGGGGTTGCCTCACCTTCCCATGTTTCCTTGGCAACATCTAGCAGTCCCCTGGGATGCCTACCATACAAGAGTTCAAAGGGGGAATAGCCTGTGGACGCCTGCGGAACCTCACGTATTGCAAACATGAGATATGGCAGCAAAAAATCCCAGTTTCTCCCATCTTTGTCGACCACCTTTTTCAGCATACTTTTCAAAGTTTTATTAAATCTTTCGACCAGACCATCCGTTTGGGGGTGGTAGACAGAGGTACGGAGATGGGAGATTTTGTATAACTTACAAAGCTCCTTGGTAACCTTGGGCATAAAGGGAGTGCCCTGGTCGGTTAAGATCTCTTTTGGGATCCCCAGTCGACTAAAGACATGGACCAATTCCTTGGCGATAGCTTTAGCATGTCATGGATATGCATTAATGTCTGTCTGCCATCTTACCTTCCTCCTCATGTGTTCATCTAGAGACCAGACCTCCTTCACCTGGCTTCCTTTATAATCTCCTCCCAGCCTGACTCCACCCCAGGCCCTATCACTGAACACTATATTAACCTGTGCACTGCAAGCCTGCTTTGCTGATCAACGTGTTTGTTAGGCATTGTGTGTTTGGGTTCCTGCCTGCCGTGTGCTACGTCTGTCTCTCTGTTACGTTATTGGCTTGTCCCCGACCATCCCTGTCTGCTCGTGACCCTTGACCTTCGGCTCGTTCTTCGTTATCCTTGTCTGCTTGTGGCCCCTGACCTTCGGCTTGTTATTCGGTTCTCTCTATCGTGTGCTGCTGCTTCCCCTTATCCTACGGGGCGTGAGCTAGGAAACTCCAGGGGCCGCGACCTGGTCCCAGCCTGCAGCGTAACATCCTCACCACTAGAGGCCCTGGAGAAGACCAGCTGGGTCTTAGACTCCGCGCCCTGGGGAATCTTGGCTCTCGCTTCCGTTGGGATCCCGGTTGTGCTCCTCTGGTCCCGCTTTCCACAACCACCCAGTTTCCTATCCACAGAAGCCAGCCATAGGGTTCACTACCTCGCGGTGCACTCCTGTCCCCCTACGGTGTGCATCTGTCACCTGGCCACAGGTGACCCTGACAGTTTGATCAGCCATGAACCCGGCTGACATCCCGCTTCCCGCGGATGATCCATTGCAGGGCATAGTTCGCAGACTTGAGACCCAGGAATCAAATCAGACCCAGGTGATGCGATTCCTCCAGGATCTGGCTTCTCGATTCGAGCAGCTTCAGGTCTCCTTGGGAACCCCGAATCCGCAACCCCAAGTACAACCAGCGGCTGTACCTATCGCACCAGTCGCAGCCTCACACTCACTAAGATTGCCAGCTCCGTTCCGTTTCTCTGGGGACTCCAAGGCCTGCAGGGGGTTTCTCAGCCAATGCACTATTCATTTTGAGCTTCAGCCTCAAAGCTTCCTATCTGACCGGGCTAAGGTAGCCTATATCATTTCCCTCCTCTCCGGTGAAGCTTTGGCCTGGGCTGCCCCCCTGTGGGAGAGGAACGATCCGGTGGTTTCCAGTCTGTCCGAATTCTTGAAGCTCTTTCGTAATATCTTCGAAGAGCCGGCTCGGGCTTCTTCAGCGGCTAGTGCTGTCTTACGTCTTCGCCAAGAATCTAGTTCAGTGGGGCAATATGCTCTTCAGTTCCGTATCCACACAGCTGAATTGAGCTGGAATAATGAGGCCCTGGTCGCTACCTTTTTACATGGCCTCTCTGACCGAGTGAAAGACGAATTAGCGGGAAGAGCCATTCCCGTCGGTCTGGACGATGTAATTTCATTATGCAACCAGATCGACATTCGTTTTCAAGAGAGGTCCTTAGAAAAAAGACGCCAGCACTCTCTGGGTCCTAGCCAGTCTGAGCTCCCCTCCCTTCATTCCGTGGAGCATCCTCTTCCTGCTGAAGAACCTATGCAGCTGGGCCGGACCAGACTAACCCCCGAAGAACGTGCTAGGCGCAGAACTCTGGGCTTGTGCCTCTATTGTGGGGGCAAGGGTCATTTTCGTGACTCCTGCTCGCTTCGTCCGGGAAACGCTCGGGTCTAATACATTTGGAAGGTGGAGTATTGGACCCAGAAACATCACCTTCTCGCCTGCTCTTGCCGGTGTCCCTTCATGTAGGCACTTCTCCTCAGTCAACCCTTGCATACCTGGATTCCGGGGCTGCCGGCAATTTCATGGATTGGAGAACTGCTTCTTCTATGAAGCTTACCCTTTCACCTCTCACTACCCCATTGGTAGTCTCGGCAATTGATGGCACTGTTCTCCCAGGGGGCCCTATTCGCTTCCAGACGCTACCCATTAGGATGTCGGTAGGGATTCTCCACCAGGAGTGGATATCCTTTCTTATTCTACCCAAGGCCTCTACCCCAGTTGTATTGGGCCTCCCTTGGCTACAGCTCCACTCTCCACATGTGGACTGGGTCTCTGGGCAGATCCTGGCCTGGGGTTCCTCATGTTTCTCGTCGTGTCTTCTCAAGGTGACCCCCAAGGAGAGTCTTCCGGTTGCTGCCACTTCTGTTTCTTCTGATCTTCCCGCCGCATACAGCGATTACCGGGATGTGTTCTGTAAAAAATCAGCTGAGGTGCTTCCTCCCCACAGGTCTTTTGACTGTGCTATTGATCTTGTCCCCGGAGCAACTCTACCCAGGGGTCGTACCTACCCTCTGTCCATCCCAGAGACCCAGGCCATGTCGGAGTATGTAGCAGAGAATCTGGAGAGAGGGTTCATCCGGAAATCCTCATCGCCTGCAGGGGCAGGGTTCTTTTTTGTTGCCAAAAAGGATGGTACCTTAAGACCCTGCATCGATTATCGGGGTTTAAATGCGGTTACTATTAAAAATCGATACCCCTTACCCTTAATATCTGAGCTATTCGATAGGTTGAAGGGTGCCTCCATTTTCACCAAGTTGGATCTCAGAGGCGCGTACAATCTCATTCGAATACGGGAGGGTGACGAATGGAAGACTGCATTTAACACTAGAGACGGGCATTACGAATATCTGGTGATGCCTTTTGGTCTGTGTAATGCTCCAGCCGTGTTTCAAAACTTTGTCAATGAAATCTTCAGAGATCTGCTGTACCAGTTTGTTGTCATCTATCTGGATGACATTCTGATCTTTTCTGAAAATCTGCTCGTCCACAGAAACCATGTCCGCACTGTACTTCAACGTCTTAGAGAGAACAATCTCTATGCCAAGCTGGAGAAATGTTCCTTTGAATGTTCTGAGGTCCTGTTTTTGGGGTGCTTTGTCTCATGTTCGGGGCTTCGTATGGACCCTGGGAAGGTCTTGGCTATCACCAACTGGCCTCTTCCTGCTAGCCTCAAGGCCACACAGCGCTTTCTTGGCTTCACTAATTATTATAGGCAGTTCATAAGGAATTACTCTTCCATTGCCGCGCCTATTATCGCTTTGACCAAGAAGGGTGTGAATGCCAGAGACTGGCCTCCCGAAGCTGTCTCTGCATTTCACAACCTGAAACAGGCCTTTGTTTCTGGCCCCCTCTTGAGGAGACCAAATCCTGGGAATGCATTTTTTATTGAAGTGGACGCTTCCTCAATGGGGGTGGGAGCTGTGCTTCTTCAAATCTTTGAGAAGAGACGCCAACCATGTGCGTTCTTCTCCAAAAAAATTTCTCAGGCAGAGAGGAATTATGCCATCGGTGATCGGGAACTTCTCGCAATTAAATTGGCGTTAGAGGAGTGGCGTCATCTCTTGGAGGGTTCCCCTCACTCCATAACGATCTTTACCGATCACAAGAATTTACAGTATCTACAGAATGCTAAACGTCTGAATCCTAGACAGGCCAGGTGGAGTCTCTTCTTTGCCCGTTTTAATTTCACGATTACCTACAAACCTGGTTCCTGCAACGGTCGGGCTGATGCGCTCTCTAGGTCATTTGACACTTTGGACGAGGAGTCCGCCCCTGAACCTGAGCCGATCATTCCCACCTCATGCATTGTTGCCCACTCTACCACCCTGAAGTCTAAAATTCCGCCTGGTAAGACCTTTGTCCCCACTGGGCTAAGAGCTAAGATCCTTCGTTGGGGACATGATTCCAAGGTGGCAGGGCATTCTGGATTCCTCCGATCCTTCCTACTCATCAGTCGTCACTACTGGTGGCCTAATCTCCGCTCAGACGTCAAAGACTACGTTAAAGCTTGTCATGTCTGTGCTCAGTCCAAATCCTCCACACAAGCTCCTGCTGGTCTCCTCATGCCCTTGCCTATTCCTAAGGAACCCTGGGCCCATATTGCCATGGATTTTATCACCGATCTCCCACTGTCTGAGAATAATACAGTCATTTGGGTGGTAATCGATCGATTCTCCAAGATGGCTCATTTTGTTCCTCTTCCTGGTCTTCCTTCTGCCCCTGCCTTGGTTCCCATTTTCATTCGAGAAATTCTCCGCCTACATGGGGTCCCTTCTCATATTGTTTCCGACAGGGGAGTCCAATTCACGTCTCGTTTTTGGAGAGCCTTTTGCAAATCCCTCAATATTGTCTTGGATTTTTCTTCTTCTTACCATCCCCAATCCAATGGACAGACTGAGAGGGTTAATCAGGAGTTAGAGGTCTTTCTTCGCACCTTTGTGTCTTCTCACCATGACGATTGGTCCTCTCTACTCCCGTGGGCAGAATTCTCCCATAACAATCATGTGAATACCAGTTCGCAGAAGACACCCTTTTTCACAGTTTATGGAAAACACCCTCAACTTCCTCTTCCTATGATCTGTTCTCCAGACATTCCAGCTTTGGCTTCGGTTCAGGAGTCTCTCAATTCCGTTTGGGGTCACGTTCATGATTCCCTCCGGGCAGCTGCTGAAAAATTCAAAGGCTTTGCCGACCGCCGCAGGCGTAAACCGCCTTCTCTTCAGCCAGGGGACAAAGTCTGGCTCTCTACCAGGAACATCAAGCTCCGAGTTCCTTCTCTGAAGTTTGCTCCACGATTCATCGGTCCATACACGGTAACTGCTAAACTGAATCCGGTTTGTTTCAAACTCCAGATTCCTAAGAGCCTTAAAATCACTAACTCCTTTCATGTTGCTCTTCTAAAGCCTTTAGTCCTCAATAAATTCTCTCGTCCTCTTCCTACCGTGGCGCCTGTCTCTGAGGATAATCAGGAGTACGAGATCAGTCAAATTCTGGACTCCCGACTCTGTAAAGGCGTTCTTCAGTACCTCGTTCATTGGAAAGGGTTTGGTCCTGAGGAGAGGTCTTGGATCACTGCATCTGAGGTCTTTGCACCTCGTCTGTTAAAGGAGTTTCATCTGAAGTTTCCCTCTAAACCTGGGCCCAGGCGGGGAAGGGGGAGGCCTCGTAAGAGGGAGGGTACTGTCATGGATATGCATTAATGTCTGTCTGCCATCTTACCTTCCTCCTCATGTGTTCATCTAGAGACCAGACCTCCTTCACCTGGCTTCCTTTATAATCTCCTCCCAGCCTGACTCCACCCCAGGCCCTATCACTGAACACTATATTAACCTGTGCACTGCAAGCCTGCTTTGCTGATCAACGTGTTTGTTAGGCATTGTGTGTTTGGGTTCCTGCCTGCCGTGTGCTACGTCTGTCTCTCTGTTACGTTATTGGCTTGTCCCCGACCATCCCTGTCTGCTCGTGACCCTTGACCTTCGGCTCGTTCTTCGTTATCCTTGTCTGCTTGTGGCCCCTGACCTTCGGCTTGTTATTCGGTTCTCTCTATCGTGTGCTGCTGCTTCCCCTTATCCTACGGGGCGTGAGCTAGGAAACTCCAGGGGCCGCGACCTGGTCCCAGCCTGCAGCGTAACATCCTCACCACTAGAGGCCCTGGAGAAGACCAGCTGGGTCTTAGACTCCGCGCCCTGGGGAATCTTGGCTCTCGCTTCCGTTGGGATCCCGGTTGTGCTCCTCTGGTCCCGCTTTCCACAACCACCCAGTTTCCTATCCACAGAAGCCAGCCATAGGGTTCACTACCTCGCGGTGCACTCCTGTCCCCCTACGGTGTGCATCTGTCACCTGGCCACAGGTGACCCTGACATAGCAGAGGTATTGCGCAAGGGTATGGTCTCAGGATAGCGAGTCGCATAGTCCAGGATCACGAGAATATGCTGGTGACCGCGGGCAGATTTCACAACCGGCCCCACCAGGTCCATGCCAATCCTCTCAAAGGGGACCTCGATTATTGGCAGAGGAACGAGGGGGCTGCGAAAATGGGGTGACGGTGCCGACATTTGGCACTCGGGGCACGATTCGCAGTACTCCTTGACATCTGCATGCAATCCGAGCCAGAAAAATCTCTGGGCGATTCTCTCCCTGGTTTTTTCAACACCGAGATGTCCCCCATTACATGACCATGGGCCAGGTCTAGCACCACCCTGCGGAAGGGTTTGGGGACTAGTAGCTGTTCTACCTCGTCCTCTCCATGTTTTATCACTCAATACAATAAATTGTTTTTAATTACCATGTAAGGGAAAGACACCACCCAATTAGGATCCACCGGTTCCCCATCCAACATCTTAACGTTTTCCCTGGCTCTCACGAGGGTGGCCTCTCGTAATTGCTCGGTACAGAAATCCTCTCTCCTGACCTCTAAATCGGGTACCACATCTTGGCTATTCTCAATGTCAGGGTCAGAGGGGTTCTCCTGTTAGTTACCCTCAGGCTGGGAGCTAGCTTCCAGGTCCTCCGGCTCCCCCACCATGACAGGGAAAGGAAGAGGGTCTCCGGCTTCCTTGATCCCACCAACAGCATCCCCTTCCCTTTAGCAAAAAGGGTTGGGTGAGAGTTTCCGTGCTTCCCCAGCAGGGGGAGCTCTATCTACCAGCCTCCCTTTGCTCTCCCATAAATTCCAGAAATGGGGAAAATCTCTTCCCACTAAAGCTTCATGAAGCAGTGAAGGTACCACCCCCACTGAATGTGTTACACTGCCCCTGGGGGTATCAACCTCAACCACAGCTGTCTGGTAGTCTCGAGTGTCCCCATGGATGCAAATTACCCCAATAGTACTGGGGTGTAGTTTTGTGGGGTTCACACAATCACTCCTGACTAGGGTCACCACACTACCAGAGTCTAGCAGGGCTGTCAGTGGCTTTCCATCCACAGAAATAACACACATTTGTTTTTCAATGCGACTCTGACATGATGCAGTACATGCGACCTGTGCAAACAAAGAAAGGCGTCTTTTCATATAAGCATAATCGCATTGCATAGGTTCATCATTTAAAGGACAGTTCGCAGCAATATGCCCTAATGCATGGCAACGAAAACATCTTATATGCTCAACCCCCAGTCCTCTCAATGGTTCCACAGACCTTCCTGGCTTCTTTGGCCAGTCTCCAGGTCTAGGAAGCACAGTCTCATGAGTTGGAACAACAGTCTTATCAAATCTCCCCAAGCTCTTGGACCCCGGAACAGTCTTACCCGAACCGCCGGGAGATCTTGCACCCCTAGACACACCGAAGTGGAGCGTAGATGGATTCACCAAGTCCTCAGTAGCACTGTACCTCTCCACTAGGTCGACCAGTTGGGCTGCAGTTTTGGGGTCGCCCTGTCCGACCCAATTCCTCAGAGCAGCAGGAAACGCACGCAGATACCGGTCCATTACCACACGCTCTACGATCTGCGGGCCTGTCAAGGTCTCTGGCTGCAACCACTTCTTGGTGAGGTGGACCTGGTCAAACATTTGCGAACGGGGTGGCTTGTTGCTGGAGAATGACCACTGATGCACCCGCTGGGCCCGGATTGCCATGGTGACACCCAAGCGTGCGAGTATCTCTGTCTTTAGAGTCTCATAGTCCTGGGCCTTATCGGGTTCTAGGTCAAAATAGGCCTTTTGGGGATCTCCTGTTAAAAATGGGGACAACAGACCCGCCCACTGTTCTTTTGGCCATCCTTTGCGGACAGCAACTCTCTCAAAAGTCGCCAGGTATGCCTCGATATCATCAGCAGATGTCATTTTCTGTAAGTGGTAGGATGCACGTATCATCTTGGCTTCCACTGGCACATGAGGTGCGGACCCCTTTTTCAGTTCCATCAGAGCCTCTGCAAACTGACGGTTCATCTCCTGCTGGGCCGCCTGTTGTGCTGCAGCGGCCTCTGCGACTTGGCGGTTCATCTCCTGCTGGGCCTCACGTTGTGCTGCAGCGGCCTCTGCGACTTGGCGGTTGGTTTCCCGGTGAGCTGCATTGGCCTGTAGCAGGGCCTTTAACATTTCTTCCATCTTCAGAAAGTGCCCGCTGAATCCACCACGTGTGGGAGATTCGCTCGTGGGGATCACTTTTTCTCAGAATGAAGGTCCGCGTACAGGCAGTTTCTTTAAAACCTGGCGTATTGCCAGCTTTATTTACAAGTGGTTTGCAATAGTCATACAAAATAAACAAAACAGTAAAACAAATCTTTGCCGTCCGGCGCTAAACTATACAGTAACCACTCTCTATACGGTGAGGGGCTGGTCCCCGTCACCCACAAAACACAAGGTGAAGTAAAGCAAACCTTTTTCTTTCAGCCCAAATAAACAGCGTTCCTCTTACTCAGATTCCCTTCTGAGTCTCAGGGCAGAGCTATGCTGTGCTCTCTTCCTGGATCTTTAAAGCCCAGTTGCCTATGGATTCCAGTGAACCTGAATATCCGGACCGGAACCCAGCCAACTACAGAGGCTGGAAAAACCTGGGCCGGATTCTAGTTCAGTCCCTTACAATGGACCGAATGTGAGGTGAAACATAGCGACTGTCATATATCTCACCTCGCATACTGTCACAACGTCTAGAGGAAAAAAGATTTCATCTCCAAATACGGAAAGGTTTCTTCACAGTAAGAGCTGTGAAAATGTGGAACAGACTCCCTCCAGAGGTGGTTCTGGCAAGCTCAGTAGATTGCTTTAAGAAAGGCCTGTGTACTTTCCTAAATGTACATAATATAACTGGGTACTAACATTTATAGGTAAAGTTGATCCAGGGTAAATCCGATTGCCTCTTGGGGGATCAGGAAGGATTTTTTTTCTCCTGCTGTAGCAAATTGGATCATTCTCTGCTGGGGTTTTTTGCCTTTCTCTGGATCAACTGTGGGTATAGAATTGGGTATATGGGATTGTACGATATTTTTTTTTTTTTTTTTTTATGGTTGAACTGGATGGACTTTGTCTTTTTTTAACCTGACTAACTATGTAACTATGGAGAAGAGACGCTTGAGAGGGGATATGATTTCAATTTACAAATATAGTGGAAAGAAAATCTGCGCTAAACCCTATTAAATCAACAACCAAGTGGAAAAAATATGTGAAAATAAACAATAATTAGACTGGTATATAAACCAAATATAGTGAAACAAATGGTGCAGCAACTAAAAAACCTTAAATATTCAGTCCATAGAAGTGTAAACAAAAAATTAGTGCGCTACCACATAAATGACAAACCAGAAAAAATGTGTTTAATATTATGATAAGGAATATCTCAGGATTTGGTAAATTCACAGTCCCCAAAAAATATAAATAAAATAAATTAGGGATCCTAAGGAAAAAATTATAGGAAGCAACTTCACAGTTCCCAGAATCCACACATACAACAGAATAACAGCTTGTCTGCAGGTAAGGTAAGGTAAGATTTTCTGTTCATCAAAGAAAGTAATGCCCTCACAACCGTTTACCAGATTTGTTGGATCTCAAGTGATAGAGATCAAAAGGGCATGTCAGAACACCACCAGCCGGATAAGGATCAGCATCAACGGATTCCAATGAAGGTGCAGATATCCAGTCCGTACTATGCATGACTCCTATTGCAAAAAATCCTGCACGCCAAATGGATATCCCGACTTGCTCACCGTACCGGTAATATTAACAAGGGCAGTGAAAGGAAGACTTCATGGTGTAGTTCGTTTTAAAAGATTTATTCCTCAAATTCAGAACATAACACCAAACAAAATTAAAAACAAAGTTCAAAAAGCACGACCACGGCTCTCAGCCTGACCGGCTGAAGTGTAACGTCTAGGATAGTGACTCCACCCAATGCATTTCCCCATACAAGGATTCTCCTTTCTCTGAAGAATCCTTGTATGGGGAAATGCATTGGGTGGAGTCACTATCCTAGACGTTACACTTGAGTCGGTCAGGCTGAAAGCCGTGGTCGTGCTTTTGGAACTTTGTTTTTAATTTCGGGAGTTTAACAAGACACGTGGCCACTCATTAAAATTAGAAGAAAAGAGGTTTAACCTTAAACTACGTAGAGGGTTCTTTACTGTAAGAGCGGCAAGGATGTGGAATTCCCTTCCACAGGTGGTGGTCTCAGCAGGGGGCATTGATGGTTTCAATAAACTATTAGATAAGCACCTGAATGACCACAACATACAGGGATATACAAGGTAATACTGACATATAAACACACACATAGGTTGGACTGGATGGACTTGTGTCTTTTTTCAACCTCAACTACTATGTAACTATGTAACCTCTTAGGGTTATTCAATATGTATCTTATTCGCACAGTACAGGACTGGTATGCATAGTCCATGGCTTATATGCTGCTACCTTCAGGTGATTGGATAATGGCAAAACCTTTACTAGAGCTGTTCCTAGAGCTACTCATTACAAACCTGCCCATTCCATGAGGCTCCAGTTTTTCTAGTGTCCTTAGGTCAAGGACCTGTTCCCCACTAGAGAAGTTTTTTTTCTTTTTTAAACCATTGAAGTTTTTTGCATCTGACTTTTCTACAAACATCTGACTGCTCTTTGCCTTGAGCTACCTAGCAGTTTCTGGATAAGTTATCCTTGGTGTGTACTTTTAGGACCGTGCCCCAACCCCACTGTCACGTACCTGGTATGTAGAACCTCGTTTATGCAGAGGAAGGCCTCTCTTGCACCTCTGACTCAGGGCCCCTAAAGAGAATACAGGTAGCGCACGAGTGCCGGTAAACGTGCTTGCTGTTGGGCTGCTGATCCAGTAGTCCGCCAGATGGCAGCGGGTCTCCATGGTCAGTAACAGGCTGGTACTTGGCCGAAGAGCAATTCCCAAAGGTAGCTGGAGAGGTGCTAGCAACTTGGTAGCTCTGGAGGGGCTGGAACGTAAGCAGAGTCAGACAAGCCGGGTCATACACAAAATGATCAGATCAAGTACAGATGCGTAGGCAGGAGAATGGTCAAAAGACAAGCCGGGGTTGATGCAGGTGGAAAACAGGAATAGTCAGGAACATGCCGGGTCAATACTTCAAGAGCAGATGCAGGTAACTGGAAACAGATACTCACAGAACGCTGTAGACGAGACAGCACTGATCCTCGGTGCTGATCCAGCTTAAATAGCCCATTATGTTTGCCCTTATCTGTCACGGAATGCGCCGCACACATTCAGGCGTGCGCATATGCGACCGCATTTCCGCATATGTGTTTGCACGTTAGCACGCGCTAATGCTCCTCTTCATCCAGGCATTCAGGGAACAGGGATTCTTCTGCAGCTATTATTCTGTCTTCTGACAGAGCCTTCCTGATGCCCACTGTGTAGGGATGGCCTGTAATGTTTGGTTTCAGGAACTGAATCCAGCACTAGGCATTTAGTTTAGCATGGGCAATGTGTGAAGTTAATTGCAGGATACTATACACTATACAGGTCTAGTGCCATGGTTAATTTCTATGGTCCCAGACCCTAAAAATCACTTCAGGGTTATGCCCACTGTGACAGGGGAAGCGTAATCTTATTATGGCCCAGTATCGTGGATAAGGCAAAACAGGGTTTTCACTGTACTGTACATGGACTCCTGGCATTAATAACACTAACTGCAAGTCATATCACATCATTCACATGTTCAGCGGGCAGAGGACTTGGTGTTGTTCACTTTATCGTGGCCCAGCTCCCCCCTGCCATTTTTACATGTGGTTGTTTTTCCATCCTAGTTGGACTTCTTTTCAGAAAGATGAGGTCCTGGCTCTTCCACCTGAGAATGCTCCAGTGTAACTTTGGGATGTCAACCTAGTGCTCTGTGCTCTTCAGAGCCCCCCACCTTTTTGAACCGACCAGAGGCATTCCTTTGAAGATCTCATCTTTATGGTTGCCTTTTTGGTTGCCATCACTGAGTTACAGTGCTACAAATGCCGGAGTTGGAGAAGCCGCTGTCGACTGAGGAGGAAGCTGAAACCAGGGCTCTGATGGCCTCCCACTGGAACTTTATTCTGCATATTTGGAATTCTTGGTTCCTAAACTCCTTAAGCTTTACAATCATATTTTCGAGGACTCATTTCCCGCTTCTAGGCGAGAGGCCTCGATTGTACTCATTCCCAAAACAGGTAAGGAAGGACCCACATCGCCCGGAATCATACCGCCCCATTTCTATGCTACAAGTGGATGTCAAGATCTTGGCCAAGATTCTTGCCACCCGCCTCAACACAGTTATTTTATTCTTAATACATGAGGACCAGTCAGGCTTTATGGCTGGCAGAAATACCTCCTTTAATCTGAGAAGACTATTCATCAACCTTCAGACTCAGCATAACGTAGGTTCCAGAATAGTAGTCGCCTTAGACACTGCCAAGGCGTTCGACTCAGTTGAGTGGAGCTATCTCTGGACCTGCTTAGAGAGGTTTGGCTTAAGACCCAGATTCATAGAATGGGTGCAACTATTGTATCAAGACCCAGTAGCTAAAGTGATAGCCAACGGGTGGACCTCTGAACAGTTTCCCCTTACCAGGGGCACGCGTCGGGTTCCCCTTGTCCCCTCTGTTGTATGCCCTAGCAGTGGAACCCTTATCCATAGCACTACACTCTCATCCAGGTATATTGTGGCTGCATGTAGGATCTATGACCGAGACAGTTGGCACATATGCTGACGACACCCTTTTATACATCGATGGCTCCATGGAAGCACTACCCACAGCCTTGGCTCTGATATGGCCTTGGCTCAAAATCAATTGGGATAAATCTCAAATGTGTTTTTGAGTTAGAAACTTTCTCTTGTAAAGAGGCTTTTCTTGTTTAGCACAAAAACAAAGTGGTTTTGAGACAAAAAGCTTCATTTTTGCCTAAGGTGGTCTCCTCCTTTTCCTACATTGCCTAGGTGTTGTCAGGGTTGTCAGGGGCTACCTGAAAGCTACAGCCTCTATTTACATGTCGCTCTTTGTCCTTCCCATGCACCATAAGAAACACACTGCCTTCTGCTCCACCATTGCCAGGTGAATCAGAAAACTAATTTCCTAGGCCTAGGTCCTTAAAGGGTAACTCCAATTTTGCGTGGAAAAAAATAGCAAGTAAAGAAAAAATAATATAACCTATACAATTGCGACACAAGCCATATTGTAATTGAATGTTAATAAAAATGACATTTCCTTTTCTATCTGCAGCCGCTGTAATTTTCTGAAAATGCAATGCAATGTGGCTACCTGGAGTTGTTCTGTACACAGAATGTGTACTGGCCACACCCCGGAAACATAATTTCCTGCTTGTGTGATTGGCTCACTGATTTTCCCAGAAGTCGGCCTCAGATACAAGTCAGATTTCAGACATCCCCTACAAAAAAGTTTGTAATTTTTGGTGTGATATTCCCAATAGGAACCCCTCTAAAGGGATGCAAGCCCAGCAGATATCCTCATTAGTGCTCTGCTGACCGAAGCTGACTGATAATTATGAAACCACTCCCATTAGACCAGGGCACAGAGGAATAAACAGGGATTTCTTCAGAATAACAAAAAGTAGAAATCTGTAACAAAGTTTGTTATAATCCTTGTAATGTACATAGATCACCCAGAGGGGAATGTTTTTTTCTCAACAAAAGAGGACTTATGCTTTAAGGAAAAGGTTCCCCCCTTCACATAAGAGATCATTCTACCAGAGCTGTTGGTGTCTGCTTGTCTTTTCAGCATCAAGCTTCTCTATCCCAGATTTGTAAGGTCACCACCTGGTCCATCACGTTTTCCAAGTTATACCAGTTGGATGTTGAGGCCTTAAATGTTGCGATCCTCAGATGCAAGGTGCTTCAAGCTTTGATCTGAGTATTGTTTCTTAAACCCTTGTTTTTTTCTTGTGGGCCTGTTGGCAGTTCTCAGTTGCTGTGTTGTTGCCCACCCCTATGTTTTATTGCTTGGATCTGTCCCATGGTCTGTAAACACCAATAAGCGTTTAACGATTGGTTTGCACAGGTTATAGCGTCTACAAAATAGGGGATCGTTTTATGGCATTTTTATTAATAATTTTTTTTTTTTACTAGTAATGGCGGCGATCAGCGATTTTTATCGTGACTGCGACATTATTGTTTACACTTACCTCTCCCCGTTCTTCAGCTTTGTGACCCGGTCGCGGGACACCGGTGGCGATCGGGTCCGCGGGTACCGCGGGCGCGGTCACGGAGCTCTGGATCGCGAGCGCGCCGGCGACCCATGGCTGGAATCTTAAAGAGAACGTACCTGTACGCCCATATGCCCAGCCGTGCCATTCTGTCGACGTATATCGTCGTGCGGCGGTCCTTAAGTGGTTAAAAGAGATGCCCAAAAATATTGCCTGGAACTCTTTCTTGTAAATGGGCACCAAAAATCTCACAATGAACAACAATTGAACTCCAACATCCTTTTTTTTTTTTAATATTTAGTAACCTAAAATCTGACTGATGTTACTAAAAAAAGAAAAAAGTCTCTGCATTTCATGAGTATTTCTAAATACCAAATTTCATCAGAAGGTGCTATAGGTAACATCTCATTTGATTTTAAAAAGAGCAGGCACTGAAGTTGTCATTCTTATCATGGCTTTACCACCAAGTGAGTCTTAGTTGAGAAACAAGTATTTAGCTATTAAAGTCTACAATTCCATTCTATATACTTGCTCCAGACCAACGACACACTAGGTAGTAGCTGGGTGTGCAAGAATGAAAGCACCAAAAGAACTATAAAGCCCAGAATTGATTTTATTCAGACTCTTATATCATAAAAAAATCTAATGCATTTTGGGGTTTAAAGGGTCCCCTTTCATTAGGGCATGGTACTTTTAAACTTTAACTGGCATTTGAATCTATCATACTAATTACCCCACAGGATTCCTTCAATGTTATCAGTCCAGAACATGCTTCGTTCAACAGTCCAAAGCCCTAACGAAAGCGGGTGCTTTGAAGCCCCAAAATGTGTTGGTTTTTATAATATATATAAGTCTGATTAAAATTATGTTTTGCTTTTGGCGCTCTCCTTTTTGCCCACCCAGTCCCTACTGCACTTTGGCCACTACTCTTCAGAGAGCTGTCTAATGCCGCGTACACACGATCGTTTTTTTTGACGGTGAAAACACTGTCGAGAAAATCGACGTGAAAAACGAGGAACAGCTTGTTCCCCCCACACACGGCCATTTTAAATTACATTTTTTTTTGGTCGAAAAAAACGACCGTGTGTGGGCTCCCCGGCAGTGTTTCCCTATGGGAAAACTGCCGCGGAAAAAAACGACGGGAATCACGACGAGAAAAATTAGAGCATGTTCTAATTTTTCTCGTCATGATTAATGACATTTTTCCCATCGAGAAAAAAAGACAAAAAGCCCACAGACGATCGTTTTTCTCGTCCAAAGGAAAAAATTTCATTTTTCTCGACGGGAAAAATGATCGTGTGTACGCGCCATTAGGATAGAATTCCTCCTAAAAGTCCTGACTGAGGACACCTGCTGCTTTAAGAGATCCAGTACCACACATCTTTCTTCTGCATCACTAGGTAGTGGATTCTGGAATTCTGCACCTTTTTAAAACCAAGTCAGCAAAAAAAAAAAAAATTGTTTACTGTGCTCACAGGCTATATTTAAATCAACCCCATAGCACAACTTTATTGGTCTTAAAAGAGTTAAAAGGAAATAAATAATAAAGCTTTGTAATACATTTGAATTTAGTTTTCCCTCTGTTTCCTTGAAGAGACATGTCAAACATAATAAGTTTTGCATAGAGAAGAATGCAACTCTACATTTTAACTTTTGTTTTATAATTGAGGGATGTCATGTATTTGTTTTCTTTTGTACTCTTTAATATGCACAAATGTAATCCTTCATTAGCAACCACCCTAGTGTTGAGACAATTTCTAATTAACTATTGTCACTGGATGTATTACTCATTTTGGCTTTGGCTGTCTCCAGCTAACTCCCTTTCTGTAACGCAAGATGTTAGCTGAAAAGGAGGAAGGCAAAAAGCACCTCCACTTTAGCAATGATGTGGAGGTGGGAAAGGGGATAGGTAGACACTAACTTTCATACTTCCATTAATGAAAATGTAAATGTATATTGGAAGCCTTGCGTTTAAAGTCTCAAGCCCTGTACACACGATCAGATATCCTATGGATTTTCGTCTGATGGATTTGTCCATCAGAAATCTGATGAAACTGTTTTCCATCAGTCTTGCCCACACACCATCAGTCAAAAAACCGACCGTTCCAAACGTGGTGACGTAAAACACTCCGATGAGCTGAGAAAAATGAAATTCAATGCTACTGAGCATGTGTCGACTTGATTCTGAGCATGCTTGGGTTTTTTATCTGATGGATTTCCCCACAGATGATCGGAAATTGCCATCGGTTTTTTATCCATCAGATAATTTTAAAACATGTTCTATTTTTTAAAACCGATGGAAACAAGACTGATGGGTCCCATACACGATCGGTTTGTCTGATGAAAACAATCCATCAGACGGTTTTCATCAGTCAAACTGATCGTGTGTACAGGGCTTAAGAAAACCCTAAAAATGTACTTCTTTTATTTTGGTCTGTTATACAGTGTATATATAGTGTACACCATTAAAAGTGTTGTGTTTGTTAAAGGGACACTAAAGGTTCCCATTTAATAAAAATAACAAACATCTTATACTTACCTCCACTGTGCAGATCGTTTTGCACACAGTGGCCCCGATCCTGGTCTTCTGGGGTCCCTCGGCGGCTGTCTCTGCTCCTCCCCGCAAGGACTCCACACCTTCATGCGAGCGAGCTTGCATGGTGTGGAGTTATTGCGGGCATGCTCCCGTGATAGAGCGGCGGCCATAGCTGCCGACTGTATCACTCGGCCCCGCCCTCCGGCGCGCCGCATCATTGGATGTGATTGACAGCAGCACCAGCCAATGGCTGCGCTGCTTTCAATCCATCCACTGTAGCCAATCAACGGCCAGGCTCAGGAACGAGGAGGATGACGAGGGCGAGCACGTGACTTTCGAGGGGTCAGGTAAGTAAAAGGGGGGCTGGGGGGGGCAGAATTGTCGGATGTTTTTTCACCTTAATGCATGGTATGCAATAAGGTGAAAAAACATTTACCTTTACAACCCCTTTAAGTGCAAAAATACCTATTGATCCAGCCAGAGATCTGATAACTTCTTTTAGGAACCTTGTCCATCTAAGTTATGGGGAAGAGGAGAGGAAAATGTTTCTGTAATCATACAGTGCCTTCAAAAAGTATTCATACCCCTTGAAATTTTCCACATTTTGTCATGTTACAACCAGAAACGTAAATGTATTTTATTGGATTTTATGTGATAGACCAACACAAAGTGGAACATAATTGTGAAGTGGAAGGAAAATGATAAATGGTTTTCAAAATTTTTTACAAATAAATATCTGACAAGTATGGTGTGCATTTGTATTCAGCCCTCCTGAGTCAATACTTTGTAGAACCACCTTTCGCTGCAATTATAGCTGCAAGTCTTTTTGGGTATGTATCTACCAGATTTGTACATCTAGAGAGTGACATTTTTGCCCATTATTTCTTTGCAAAATAGCTCAAGCTCTGTCTGATTGGATGGAGAGTATCTGTGAACAGCAATTTTAAAGTCTTGCCACAGATTCTCAATTGGATTTAGGTCTGGACTTTGACTGGGCCATGCTAACACATGAATATTCTTTGATCTAAACCATTCCATTGTAGCTCTGGCTGTATGTTTAGGGTCATTGTCCTGCTGGAAGGTGAACCTCCACCCCAGTTTAAAGTCTTTTGCAGACTCTAACATGGTTTCTTCTAAGATTGCCTTGTATTTGGCTCCATCCATCTTCCCATCAACTCTGACCAGCTTTTCTGTCCCTGTTGAAGGAAAACATCCCCACAATATGATGCTGCCACCACCATGTTTCACAGTGGGGATGGTGTGTTCAGGGTGATGTGCAGTGTTAGTTTTCCGCCACACATAGCATTTTGCTTTTAGGCCAAAAAGTTAAATTTTGGTCTCATCTGAACAGAGCACCTTCTTCCACATGTTTGCTGTGTCCCTCACATGGCTTCTGGTAAACTGCAAACAGGACTTTTTATGGCTTTCTTTTAACAATGGCTTTCTTCTTGCCACTCTTCCATGGCCAGATTTGTGAAGTGCATGACTAATAGTTGTCCTGCGGACAGATTCTCCCACCTGAGCTGTGGATCTCTGCAGCTCCTCCAGAGTTACCATGGGCCTCTTAGCTGTTTCTCTGATTTAATGGTCCCCTTGCCCGGCCTGTCACTTTAGGTGGATGGCCATGTTTTGGTAGATTTGCAGTTGTGCCATGCTCTTTCCATTTTCGGATGATGGCTTGAACAGTGCTCTGTGAGATGTTCAAAGCTTGGGATATTTATTTATACCCTAACCCTGCTTTAGGCCTGGTTCACACCTATGCAGGTTGTAGTTTGCATATTCCAGGTGCAGTTTGCATTTTCAATACACATTTTTAATCCATTGAAGTCTATGGTACCAAAAACCCGAAATAAGTCCCTGGCCCTTTTCATAAAATGTACAGATGTGAACTACATCCATAGGAAACCATGTTAAATGGATTATAGTGTGTTTCTGCAAAACTGAAAACGCACTAAAAAATGCTTAGGTGTGAACGAGGCCCTAAACTTTTCCACAACTTTATCGCTGACCTGCCTGGTGTGTTCCTTGACCTTATGATGCTGTTTGTTCACTAAGGTTCGCTAACAAACCTCTGAGGGCTTAACACAAACAGCTGTATTTATACTGCGATTAAATTACACACAGGTGGACTCTACTTAATAATTAGGTGACTTCTGAAGGCAATAGGTTCCATTCGATTTTAGTTAGGGGTATTAGAGTAAAGGCGACTGAATACAAATGCATGACAAACTTTTTAGATATTTATTTGTAAAAAACAGTGAAAACCATTTATCATTTTCCTTCCACTTCACAATTATGTTCCACTTTGTGTTGATCTATCACATAAAATCCCAATAAAATACATTCACGTTTTTGGTTGTAACATGACAAAATGTGAAAAATGTCAAGGGGTATGAATTCTTTTTCAAGGCACTGTATGTTTTGTTTTTAAGTTTAGATACGCTTTAAGGCTTGTGTGTCCCTTTTTATGTTTGCCTGCCTGCAATAGACGGTTAGTTTGGGAAAGAATTAGGTGTGACAGATTCTGGCATTCAAGGACTCAGAACATCACTGATCCACAACTCTGCTAGACCCATATACGTAAGGAACACCACCTACTGATAGAAGTCGGAGCTGTTACAGACAGGGATTAGTACATAAGAAGTAGAGCTGAATATTGCTCTTACAAGATAAACTTAAACCTTCATCTTTTAAACTCAACTATACATTGTTTCCCTGTTCTTTAGAGTGGGGAATGGTTAGACCTTCTGTCAGGTTATTCTTGCTGAATTCCCCACCGAGGTCATTTCACCTTAAGCCTGATACCCAGTGGGCTGAAGGGAAAATACTGAGGAGTTTGCGAGGAGCTCGCTGTACTAACTATGCAATATTGGTATAGCGATCCCATCCCCTGCTGGATGGTGTTCGGCTTCTGGTTTTCCAGCATGGCCATTCAACAAAAGCTGATCGTTCGGCTGGCTTCTGATTTACACACAAGCCAAACGTCAGCTAGTTCCTGTTGAACCAGTCGATATTCGGCCCGTGTGTACCTGGCTTTACCCTCCTGCCTTTTGAAACTTGTTATCAGCACATTTCCCAAGAGGGGACATGGCAGTAGAACCTTTACTTCCACATACACAACTTTTTCACAGTACATTGATTTTTTCAAAAATACAGCTGCAGACCTGTATACAATTTTGTTAACTTGTTCTGCTCCATTTGGAATGGAATGGAAGAAATCTCAGTTACCCAATGAGTGATCAAGGTGGTCAAAGTCATGAGATGTTTATCATTCATATAGGTTAGTGATACTGTTAGCTATGGGCACCAGCAAAGCTGACTACATAGGACATACTCAGGCAATCTGAGCATGCATGTTTCTTTTGATAAAATGCCTGCTAAGCTCAAGCAGACATGTTCCTAAAGATATAAATACTGCAGGCTTCATGTAATCCAGTCAATGTCTCAATAAATAGACAGGTTGACGATTTTATGAGTATGAAATATGAGAAGCTGAATGGATATCTACATACTTTATAGAACTTTTCAAGTCGAATTTTCAAAGAGTGCAACCTTCATATTGGCTTGTCTTAGTTGCACTTATATGCATGTCTTAAGCCTGTCATAAAAGATTTGAATCACAGCCAGTTCAGCAGGGACCGGCCGAGCTTCGATCAATGTATGGGCAGCATGATTGTACCCAAGTTAATCGATCGATCGATCCAGCATGTCAGGTTTTTCATGGGATTATTGCCAGCTATAGCCGATAGCAATAATCACTGTGAATTCTCCCGCTGAGAGAACACAATAGCTGCGCAGGAGGGTTTCCAACTGCGTTGATGGTGGGGAATCGAACAATTTTCTTTTCTGTAACTCGTGGTTGCAGGAAAGAAAATCGCACCATCTATGACCGGCTTTAACCACTTCCCGCCCCGTCAATAGCAGATTGACGTCCGGGAAGTGGTTCTGTTATCCACACTGGACGTCATATGACGTCCTGCGGGATAACAGCCGCCGCGCGCCCGGGGGGCGCGCATCGCGGCGATCGGTGGAGCGGTGGGTCAGTCTGACCCACCGCTACACTGATCTCGGTAAAAAGCCTCCGTCGGAGGCTTTTTACCATGTGATCAGCCGTGTCGAATCACGGCTGATCAGGAAGTAAACAGGAAGAGCCGTTGATCTGACAGACGCAAGTAGAGGAGAGCCGATCGGCGGCTCTCCTGACAGGGGGGGTTTGCGCTGATTGTTTATCAGCGCAGCCCCCCCTCGGATACCCACACTAGACCACCAGAGAAGCCCCCCAGGACCACCAGGGAAGCCCCAATCATGTGGATGGCCCCCATGGCCATCCACATGTAGTAAAAATAAATAAATAAAATAAAAACATTAAAAAAAATATGCCAATCAGTGCCCACAAATGGGCACTGACTGGCACTTTCACAATGTGTGGTGGCTGGCATTGCTGGGCACCAGTGCCACCAATGCCACCTACTAGTGTCCATCAGTGCCACCTATCAGTGCCCATCCATGCCAATCTGTGCCCACCTATCAGTGCCCGTCCATGCCACCTATCAGTGCCACCCATAAGTGCCCATCAGTGCCGCCCATGAGTGCCAATCAGTGCCGCCTATGAGTGCCAATCAGTGCCGCCTATGAGTGCCAATCAGTGCCACCTATGAGTGCCCATCAGTGCCGCATACCAGTGCCACATATCAGTGCCCATCAGTGCCGCCTATCAGTGCCCATCATCAGTGCCCATCAGTGCCACCTCATCAGTGCCACCTCATCGGTGCCCATCAGTGTCGCCTTATCAGTGCCCTTCAGTGCCGCCTTATCAGTGCCCATCATTGAAGTAGAAAAGGTACTTATTTACAAAAAAAATTAACAGAAACAAAGAAAAACTTAGTTTTTTTAAAAAAATTCGCTCTTTTTTTATTTGTTGTGCAAAAAATAAAAATCGCAGAGGCGATCAAATTCCACCGAAAGAAAGCTCTATTTGTGGGAACAAAATGATAAAAAAATTTGTTTGGGTACAGTGTAGCATGACCGCGCAATTGTCATTCAAATTGCGACAGCGCTGAAAGCTCAAAATTGGCTTGGGCAGGAAGCTGTATAAGTGCATGGTATTGAAGTGGTTAAGGAGGGAATGCAGACTACTTATGAATTTAAGGGTGGTGGAAGAGGAGGAACACAGAGGGAGCTGATCGAGGATTAAAGGGTAGAGGTCATGTATCAACTATTATTCCTCCATGTTGGGGGAACAACAGCAGTTCATGCCCCTTTTCTTCATGCATGAAGCAGTTTGCACCAGCCGTGACACATCTCTGACAAGGAAAGTTGCTTAGTGGTAAGAGTCAGGGCTTAGCTAATGCAGAAACCTTGCATAATTATATGTCAGGATATATTTGGAAACAGTTTGGGACAAATCACAGAAAAGATAGAATTGTGGAAAAGGGACATTTTGCCAGTGTCACTGTAAAATATAATAGCATTGAACTAAATAAACTCTGTAAGCAACATAGTTGTAGTAGGAAGGGAAATATGTTTAAGTCCAACATACATTCCATTTAAATTTTGTATGCATTTCTTTTTCACAGTCTTTTGTCAACATGAACAGTATATGTTACAGGGCCCATAGAAGCAAATAATATTTGGATGTAATGCACTCTCCATACATTTTAAAAAGGTTAAAGAAGGTTCGGTCTGATTGGGATGGAAAGGGGACTAGGAGGGGAATGTTACTTTCATTGGATATCCAGAAGGCGTTCGATTCTATCTCCTGGGACTATCTTTTTGATGTTCTCACACGCTTTGGATTTGGGAGACGCTTTCTGGATCTCCTTCACATATTATATGATTCCCCCAGTGCCTCGCTAATGCTCAGAGGATATACATCCCAAACATTTCCTATCAGGAGAGGAACTAGACAGGGCTGCCCGTTGTCGCCACTATTATTCGCCCTGGCGATTGAACCACTAGCGCTCAAAATTCGCGCCTGCAGAGATATACAGGGCATTTATTGCGGAGACTATGAACACAAATGTTTACTCTTTGCGGACGACTTGTTGCTGACCTTGACCTCACCGATCACATCCCTACCTAACTTGTATGCTATTTTGCAGCCTTTCTCCAACATTTCCGGGTTGGCAATTAATCATAGTAAGTCAAGAGCACTGAACTTATCTTTGCTAAGCTCCACTCAGGCTACGCTTGAAAAATCATTTCAATTCCGATGGGAATCCACAGCTCTCCCTTATTTAGGCATACAGCTGACCTCATCTATTGGTGAGTTGTACAAAGAGAATTATCCAGCCCTTTTCAAACGGCTAACAGCTGACATGGCTAAGTGGCAGGTTCACCCGCCATCGTGGTTTGGCAGACTTCACTCAATTAAAATGAATGTTCTACCTCGATTATTGTATTTCTTCCGTACCTTGCCAGTTTCATTGGCCCGTGATGACCTTAAACGATTCCAGAATAAAGTACTACAGTTTATTTGGGGTGATAAGAGACCCAGGGTGAATAGGAGCACTCTATACACGTTGAAGCGGAGAGGAGGACTTGGTCTTCCAGACTTATTAAAATATTTTTATGCTGCCCAGATAGCACAACTTACAAGGTTTCACTCCCAACAGGCACAGGCCATTTGGATGGCTATGGAATCTTATTCCTGCCGTCCCAAACCTATTTCTTATATTTTATGGCTCCCTATCAAGGAGCGACCTCCTATACTTTGCCCTACTTTATCCATGTCACTGGAACTATGGGACAGACTCTCCAGATCTCACAAATTCAAATCTCCTCATTCTCCACTGACACCTCTGCTTCAAAATAAAGCATTCACCCCGGGTCTCACTCCACTAGCGTTCGAATGGTGGACTAATAAGGGTTTTAAGTGTATTGCTGACTTGTGCGATCATAGAGGTATGCTGACCGAACGGACTATGGCTGACAGACATCAAATGCCTCCAGCGGAGGGTTATAGGTTCGCCCAAATCTCACATTATGTACAAACCCTGGCTCGCAAGAGCAACCTAGCAACCCAAACTCCCATGGAACATCTATGCAAAAATTATGATAAAATTAAAGGACATTTATCTGCTATATATTCGATATTGCTGAGTGTATCGACAAAGCTGACTTATATGGTCCAATGGGAGACCGACTTGCAGGAAACCCTGGATCTGGACGAATGGCATAGGATAGCCGAGACAGCATCTCGTTCGCTCGTCAATACTTCAATAATTGAGGCCAATTATAAGGTTCTACTGAGGTGGTATATGGTGCCGGTCAGACTGGCAACTTTTGTCTCAGGAGCTACCCGTTGTGCTTTAGAGGATGTGGCCAGATGGGCACCACCTATCATATTTGGTGGACATGCCCAAAGGTCCGGAGGTTTTGGATCAGGGTGTATAATTTAGTTTACTCCCTTACCCAACTAAACCTAACTAAATCAGCTAAGCAAGCATTACTGGGGGGAGGAGATGTGGAAGCCTCCAAGTCCTGCAAGAGGCTCTTGACATTTATTTTTATTTCAGCCAAAATCACTATTGCTAGGAACTGGAAATCGGCAGCTCTACCATTCGATCAGCTTAAAGGCAAATTGTCTTGGTTGATGCTAAACGAACGCTTGACCGCTCTGGCCCAAGATAAAATGAAACTGTTTCATGGAGTTTGGGACCCATGGCTTCGTTACCTAACTAATGACCCGGGGATGTTTACAGCATAGCCTAGGGGATTAGGTTGAGATGTCTGGATGCTGAATCGGGGCTCCTCCCCCCCCTCCCTCCCCCCATTCCCCCCTCCTCAACTGTCCTTTCCTTACTCTGTCTCCTTCCTTCTATTCTTTGTCACTGTCCTCTTTCCTCTCTTTTGAAATTTGTTTATTGTTTATTTTTGGAGTCAGATCCAGACCTTAGAGGTTTGTGCTGCTCCCTGTTTTCTCAGCTCCTACGGGACCATTGTCAGTCTGATCAGACCTCTGGGCTGCCCACACGGCCGGCTGGGTTGCGCCCCCCCCGATAGATGGATGGGGGGCGGCTCATCTGGGTGGACGGTTCAGATATGATCTGCGATGCTAATAGGGGTTAACGGCTCTACGGAGCTTCGGACTACTCCAAGGACCTCTACACTTGGTGATCTTCATTGTGTTACCCCAAATGTTGACTGTGACTGTACAATGTTATGTGGCGACTTTTTTTTTTTTTTTTGTAAACTATGTTTATTAGTTTAGTCATGGGTTTACAGGCATGCATAATATATACGTTACAATGACCAACATTTTAAAATTTCTTCAATAACAAAAGAAAAAGAGCATAGCAAAGTAAAGGCAGATATATCGTCTGAAGAAGTAGTCTCCTAGTTATGTTATGTAGCCATGTTGCCCTATCTATTAACTGTGGCAGGTACAGGACCTCGGCTTGTTGGCCGACTCGCAGCCATTTGGGCGAGCACCCACCCTCCCGAACGACCCCCCGCTTCATAGCGGTATGTGCCATCGGGGGGAGGGGGGGCGCTCCACCCTCAGCCAGCCCATGTGCTTTCCATTTGGGTTCCATGCCGGAGGAGGGGGGCCATTTAAAGGCCTCCTACTGACCGCCTCCGGCACCCCACCCGCGCCGTTACCACAGCCAGGCCCCAGCCGGGATGCCCGGCGTATGCATTTGTGCTTCTCCGTGGGCTAGTGTGGTGTTGGCCGAGCTCCTATTGCCAGGCTTAACTTACTCACTATGATTAGAGTGCTGGCTGCCAGATTTTCAGATAACTTTTTAACATTGCACAGTTTTGGCAAGAGGCAACTAGGAAAGTATTCAAGAGCTTGGAAGGAAAATAGGGGGGGTGAGGGGGGAAGGGGATATGGGGTAAAGTGGAGGGAGGAGAGGGGGTAGGATCTCACCCTGAGCTGGTAATTTTCGCTAGCGTTCCGCACCGGATGGTCTGCCACCAGGATGATATCTCGTTCTGTAAAAGGTGTACATGTTACGCTCAAGGTCTATGCTCTTGTTCAGGATGTGGGGGGGGCGGTCAGGTTTAACTATCAGCAAGGTCAGCGCGCCGACCAAAAGTTGGGTCTGCTAGCTTCAATAGTGACATCTCTAGGCTTGATGTTACCTGAGATTGGTCGGAGAAATGTTCCGTCCACAGTGCCCATGTGGCTATGTGTTTCTCTTTTGTGTCTTTACAGGTTGCGATCCATTCCTCCGCTTCTCTGATCTCATTTACCCTGCGTATCCAGTCTTCCCTACTCGGCACCTGCGTCTTCCTCCAATAGATCGGGAGAAGCCGCTTTGCCGCATTTAGCAAGTGGGGCAGTGCGCTTTTTTTGTAGCGACTGATTGGCATGGGAGGGATATGCAGGAGGAAATGAACCGGTGAGAGGGGGACATCTATCCCTAAGATTTCCTTAATCTGTTCCCTAATGTCTTGCCAGAAGGACGTTATTAGCGGGCATTCCCACCACACATGCAGCAGGGTTCCTCGGCCTCCACATCCCCGCCAACACAACTCGGAGCTCGTCGGGTACATCCGCGCCAAATCGGCCGGGACCCTATACCAGCGTGATAGCAGTTTGTAATTAGTCTCCTGCATTTTAGTGTCTGCGGAGCTGGAGTGGGTGAGCTGGTAGAGGCAAGTCAGCTGAGGCTCCGTGAATATCTGTCCTAGATCTCTCTCCCATGCATGAATGAAGATGGGTTTGGGGGCCGAGGCTGAGGCGCCCAGCAATAGGTAGAGTTCTGAGACCATTCGGGGGATTGGGTCTTCCGCTATGAATAATTTCTCAAAAGGAGTGAGTGATGTGATGTCCCTTATAGAGCTGCAATGTGTTTCGAAGAAGTTGTGCAACTGTCTGTATCTCCAGAAATTCATCTGTGGTTTACCTGTCCTGGCTGTCAGGGATTCATAGGGAATCATTTTGCCATCCTTCAACAGTTTCCCACAGCTGGCATTCCCGTCATCCACCCAGGTACCGAAGAAGCCTGCGTGGTCCCCTGGGGGGAACCAGAGGAACCCGCCCAGCGGTGCCAATGGGGACACAGGGGGGGCCAAGTGCAGCACTCGATTGAGACGGTCCCACGTTCTGAGCGTAGCGCTCGTCAGAGGGGATGTGTCTACTGATAGCCCCCTGTGTTCCCGGGCTAACCATGGGGCGTATGACAGGTTCCTCCCTGCCAAGCATTTTTCAACTGAAACCCAGAGCTTAGATTTGCCATGGAAGCGCCAGTTTAGGATCCTCTGGAGGGTAACAGCCTGATGGTATTTGAGTAGATCTGGAACACCCAGACCTCCAGAGCGCTTTGAGCGTTTCAGGACCTTCAGAGCTACCCGCGGTTTCCGCGAGTTCCATATGAAATTGTTAAGCATACTAGACAGTTGGGCAAAGAAGTTTCTGGGCAAGGATATAGGGAGCATTTGCATGTAAAACAGGATCCTAGGGAGGACATTCATTTTTATTATGTTGACCCTACCCAACCACGTGAAGGCAGTTTTTGTCCAGTGTTGTAGGTCTTGTCTGACAGCAGTTATCAGTCTGGGAAAATTTGTGGCGTACAGTAGATCGTATCGGTCTGTTAGTTGTATGCCTAGGTATCTCAGGGAAGTCTTGGCCCATGTGAAGGGGAATGCGCTTTTTAAGCTTTCTGTCAGTGTTGGGGGTAGGCTTATGGGCAGTATTTCGGATTTCGTGTAGTTAATTTTGAAATTGGATAACGTTCCAAAATGTTGGAGTTCCTGCATCAGGACTGGCAATGAGATCAGGGGATTCGTTAAGTGGAATAGTACATCGTCGGCGTAGGCGGAAAGCTTGTGCTCTACATTGCCCAATTTCAAGCCTCTGATGTCCGTGTTCGCCCTCACCCTTCTCAGCAGGGGCTCAAGGGCCAGAGCAAAGAGAAGGGGCGAGAGGGGGCACCCCTGTCTCGTGCCATTCCTGATTGCAAATCTGGGCGAAAAAGTGCCGTTGACTTTCACCTGTGCGCTAGGTTCTGTGTAGAGGGCCTGTATCCAAGCTAGCATATTGGGGCCTATCCCTAGTGTGCTCAGGACCTCCCATAGGTAAGACCAGTCAATGCGGTCGAAAGCCTTTTCAGCATCAGTGGATAAGATCAGGTATGGTAGTGGTTCGTCTCTGCTCCTAGCCCAGTGTATAAGTTGAATCGCTCGTATGGAATTATCTCTGGCTTCACGCCCCGCGATGAAACCGGTCTGGTCAGGGTGTACTACATGGGGTATCAGGTGCTTTAGTCTATTGGCTAAGATTTTGGCTAGTATTTTGACGTCCGTGTTCAATAAGGATATGGGGCGGTAGCTTTGTGGGACCGTGGGATCTTTACCTTCTTTTGGTATGACCGATATGTGCGCTAATAGAGCTTCGGGGGGGATATTACCGCCCTGTGTCAGGGAGTTGAAGTATCTACACATAGGTTGCACGAGTGTCGAGGTAAATTTTTTATAATACGCTTTGGTGAACCCGTCTGGGCCTGGGCTTTTTCCATTGGGTAGGGATGTGATGGTGGATTCTATTTCTGCGGTGGTGATTGGGGATTCCAATTCTATTTGTTGGTCTGTGTTAAGTGCCGGCAGTCCGTTTTCGGACAAGTATTCACGGAGATTCGCCAGCCTGTCCGCTTTTGTGTCCGGGGTCATCTCGGCATCTAGGTTATATAGGTTGGCGTAATAGTCACGGAATCTGGAAGCTATCTTGGAGGACTGAAACAGCATTGTTCCAGAGGGTGAGCTGAGTTTATGTATTTGCGTCTGGGCTCGTTTTGCCCGTAGGGCCCTCGCTAACATGCGGCCGCATTTGTTACCATGTTCGTAGTACTTGTGGGATAGGTATCTCAGCTGTCTTCTCGCCCGTCTTTCCAGCAGGCGCGAGAACAGCTCCCTAAGTTCAATCAGTTCCCTCAACACTTGGGGGTCCCCCCCCACTTTGTGTTTGAGCTCCGCTCGTTGAAGTGCGGAGAAAACTCTGTCATAATCTGCCTGTCGTTCTCTCTTTAGTCTAGTGCCTTGGGCGATGAGTTCCCCTCGTATCACTGCTTTGTGGCATTCCCAGATCACACCCTCACTAAGGCCTTCAGTGGTGTTTTCACGGAAATAATTAGTCAATGCTTCCGCCACCCTAGATTCTACTACAAGGTCGTCCAGCAAGTTTTCATTAAGTCGCCAAGCCCAGGCCCTATGGGTGCCCGAGGGCAGGGCGAGAGTCACGGTGATCGGTGCATGATCCGATATAGTAATATTCTCAATGGACGAACCCCGCAGAAGCTCCAGGGTAGGGCGGTCCACAAATATCAGGTCTATCCGGGTGTATACCTTGTGTACCATGGAGAAGTAGCTATAATCTCTATCCGTGGGGTGGAGAACTCTCCAGCTATCGACTAAGCCTGCGGTCTGTAGGGATTTGCGGAAATGCTTAAGGAAGGCATGCGAGTGCGTAGGTTTCCTATGTGACGTGTCTAGGGAAGGGTCGGGGCTCACATTAAAGTCGCCTCCCATTATTAGGGCGCCCTCTCGGAACTCCGCCAGGCGTTCTAGGGCTGCGTCGATAAAAGTCAGCTGGTTTGAATTAGGGGCATAGATGGTGGCAAAGGTGTATTTTGCGCCCGCTATGGTTCCTTTCAGGAAGACATAGCGTCCCTGCGGGTCTACCATGTCATTCACGTGCTGGAAAGGGCAGTTTTTGTGGACAGCTATTGCAGTGCCTCTTGACTTGCTAACAGGGGAGGTGCCAATGTACCACTGGTTGTAAAGATGTGTGGGTAATTTGGGTCGTGACTGGTGTGTGAAATGTGTCTCCTGTAGGAAGACTATCTGTGCCTCCAGTTTTTTCAGTTCCCACCATAATTTACTGCGCTTACAGGGGGAGCATAGACCTCGAACATTATACGAGATTACCTTGAGATCAGCCATGGTGATATGGTGTTGTTGGGTGGTTTCATGTTCTGCAGTTTGATCCGGTACGGTCCGCGCAGCTCAAGGTGAGTCCTGTAGTAGCGAGGTGTGGGGAGAAGGGTAGACAGGGGGGAGGGGAGGGGATGAGAAAGGGGAGTAGAATAGGGGAAGGAAAGACAAGTGTTAACATTCACAACAATAATAAACAAAAAAACTAGCACAGCGAGCCAAACAACGGCTCGAATTAACTGCAGTCTGGACCTGGGGGGTTCCCCAAACATAGGGGGTCCACCAAGTCCAGGCCTGTCATCCCAAATGGGATCTAAACCCGTATACGGGTGGCCTACGGGGGGGTCGTGGGCCGGCATGAAGGGAGGTAGGAGGGGTAGTCCGCTCCGCCCCCACCAGTTAGTATCAAATCTGGTGCACCAACTGTCCAGGGGATGTTAAAAAAAAAAAAAAAAAAAAAAAAAAAAGGGGGGGGGGGGTGAAAGGTGAGGGACGGTTGAGTCCAATGGGGATTGGAGGCTTCTTGCACAGGGGCTCAGGGACGAGAACCGGGCCAGGAGATGGAAGCGGGAAGGAACCATAAGCGTAAGTACGCGGCAATCTGACAGGGTCATCAAGATACATTGCTTACACCAAGTCATGTCTCGGGAATCGGGGCCCCGTGTGCATATCTGGCCTCCTGTCCCCCGTGGGACAGCATTTTGGGCCCAATTCAGTGCAGAGATGGAGGGAGGTTCAGGTTCTGGGTGGGTCTTCAGCCGTTCAGTGCAGAAGGGCCGGGTGAGGCGTCTCCATCTTGACGGCGGCGGCTGCGTCTGCGGCGTTGTGGTGCAGGCATCCAGTGTTGGGGGGGTCGGATGGTTGGGAGGCCCGCCATCCCTAGGTCTCCGCGCCAGTCTGGGAAGTCCACTGCGTCCAATCCAAGGGCCGAGAGGAAGTGAGGGAGGTCGTCCTTAGTGCGTAGCGTGGCCGATCGGCCATCTTTAGTTGCCTGCAGGTAGAACGGGAAACCCCATCGGTAAGGGAGGGCAGCTTCTTGGAGGGCCGCCAAGACAGGCTTCAGGGCCCGGCGTTGCATAAGTGTGCGCCTGGAAATGTCCTGATAAAAAAAGAGGCGAGCACCATCGAAGTCAAAAAAGGGTCTGTTACGCATTTTTTGCATAATTCGCTCTTTAAGGGTGTACTTGTGCAGTTTGCAGATGATGTCTCTCGGGTTGTCCGCATCTTGGGAGGGAGGTCTCAGGGCTCGATGGGCGCGATCGATTTCGATATTAGCTGTGTCAGGAAGATCCAGGATTTCCTTGAATATCCCCTGTAAGGAGGGTATAATATCCATGGGCGCAGTGGCTTCAGGCATGCCACGGATGCGAATATTTGCCCTTCTACTGCGATTTTCAAAATCATCTAGTTGGGACAGCAATAGCTCCAGCTTCAGGTCCTGGGCAGTGCATCTCATCTGCAGTGCTGCTATAGTGGGGAGGGTTTCATCCATCCTTTGCTCCACATCCCCCAGTCTCGTACCTAGCTGTGTGGTGTCCTCTTTAAGATGTTCAATGTCCTCTTTAAAGGCTTTCTCTATTCTGCTTGTAAACCTCTCTAGGTCTTCTCTGGTTGGTAGGGACCATATGTGGCGTTTTAAGTCCCCATCTTCCATGAGGTCTGCTATGTCTGAGCCTGCAGCTCGGGAGGCAGTGGACCCAGGGGAGGCTAAGGGGACAGAGTCACTCACCGATCCAGGCGATAGCTGCGGTGAGGCTGTCTGTGAAGCAGGCTTTGTCTGCTGCGCCGCATGCTGTTTGGAGCTCTTTCCGGCCGGCGCCATCTTGGATTTCTCCGCGCCCTTGCCGCGGGTCCCGGGGAAGTACGATTCCAGGTGTCCCTGACGGGATCTGTCACCCCCAGTGTCCTGCGACGTGTTCCGCCGCCTCTGTGACATCTCCCGGGCCGTTCCCGTGCCCCGGATCGTCGGTGTGCTGCTGATTTAGCTTCGGTGTGAGCGGAGCAAGGACCAGACACGTCCTCACTGCTCCATGTCAGGACACGCCCCCCATGTGGCGACTTTTATACATTTTGTATGACAAAACTTGAATAAAAAGATTGAAACACAATTAACACCCGGGCCTAATGGTAGTATGTCATCCATGTCATTCTATTTACATCCTAAATACTTAAATTTCTGTGTACATTCCTATTTGGCTTCCTGCCTTCAGGACAAACGGCAGAAAAATGCTGTAGGCACAGTGGCCACGTTAATGCAGTTTTTGTACCAGACCTGGATTAATGTATATAATTACATGTTTTAAAGTGTATTTTCTCTCAAATTTGAGAAACTCCCACTGTGCCACTGTGCCATTCACACAGTGTACCTAAAAATTAAAATTAAAAAAATGTTTTACCTTTCTTGTTGTTTCTTTGAAACCTGTTTATACCAGGAGTCTATAGGCAGCTTGAAAGTGTTTAGAATCATTCGCAATGTGTAAATAGCTGACAGACCAAGGAAAATATTTTTTAAGTGCATTAACATGCAAGTTTCTACCCCCCAGGTCTTGAAACATTTAACTTTTCGTTTACTACTACTAATAAGATCTGCCAGCATAGTACAGACAGGGTTAATGATGGTAAAGAAACTAAAAGGATTCCAACAAACTCTCCCTTAAAAGGCAGTCCTCATCCCAAATCAATATTAAACTAAAAACTATTGTGAATAATTTGGACCTTTAAGGTATGCAAGTATTCAACATCATTGGAAGAATGTCAAGGAAAAAAACCCAATAAGTCTTATTCATTAGAAAATAATTTATTTAAAAAGGGTAACAAACACCTAAAAGGAGCTAAATATGAAACATTTTTCAAGAACCCAATATAGGGCTGTAACAATATCTCCTAAAGTAACAAGGACATTGTTAGGCTTGCAAAATAAATACGGTACACTTAGAGATGTACCGGTACATCAAATGCATTAGACTCAACATTCCTTTGACATGTTGCATGAGCAATTCCACTTCTTCAGAAGAAATATCAAGAGTATTAATTTCTACAATAAAGTATAATAACATTTTCAGTGTGTGTGTGTATATATATATATATATATATATATATATACATATATATATATGTGTATATATATTGTGAGGGGGTTCGCTCGGCAGCGGGTGTGTGTGACCCCCGGGATGGGCTCCCCACACAAAAACAGGCCCAGCAAACGGAGGTTGTGGTTTTCAAAATCAAAAAGGTGCGGTTTATTTTCTATTTACAGTGACAAAACACAGCAAAGCAAAAGAAACATAAATAAAATAAATCCTGGTCAACTTGACCTCTGAGTAAACATACAGGTTTCCTAACTAACAACTGGGATCAGCCTAGTGCTGTCCTAGTCCCTAAGTCCCTGGTTTTAAATGTCCAAGCAAATAGCCACACAGGCTTTGTCTCACCGCACAGGGGTTCACTCTCCCTAGACAGTCCACACAGGTCTGGTTCCAGGCATGAGCTAACACCTAATGAATCTGGGAGTTCTTATAGAGGCCTAAATGAGCTGACAAGCTTCAGCTGGTCTCATCAACTCCCTGTCTGCACGACGCCCCACACTCTCCCTAGAGGTATGAGTCATCCATGAGCCCACTAGCCTCAGCTGGGCTTATACAACTCTCCACCTAGTTGTATAAGTCGGCGTAAAGCCTGAATCTGGGCGAAATATATCTACCCCCCTGGATGCAACCAGGTGACTTTACCTTCCTGCTGTCACAATATATATATATATATATATATATATATATATATATATGTAGCGGGTGTTTGATTTTAGGGGAGGCATCTGGGTGGTAGTGTAACCCAGATGCATTGCTTGTTTGGGAATCTGAGACCCTTTTATGGTTCTTGGAGGACTCTGGTGGTGTGAGGTTCCCTGCGGCCTGCAGGTGGCGCTGTCGCCTTGGCTGGAGTTGAACACTCACTGCAAGACTGCTTCCCTTTTTGTCCTTTCCTGGCGCTGGTACAGCGGGCACCTTTAGCCTGGGGTGAGGTACTATGGCGGAGGCCTGGAGTTTAGTACCTTCGACTGAGTTCCGCAAGGGTGGAGGAATCCGAGGGGGCCCTAACTCCTTGGGTGCCCGTGTCTGAGACGAGGAGGCCGGTGAGCGGAACTTCTCCGAAGAGTCCAGCGCAGCATTGCTGGTGACAGAGAGGCCTCCGGTAACTGTCTTGGACTGATGTCCTTCCCCTGATAGGGGCTACGATAGCGAAGGTAATTCATGTTCTGTTCAATATAGTCAGTGGCAATGACTATTCGCCACTGGTGACACTACAGTGGTTAGCTCTATCTAGAAGAATTGTGCCTTGGCCTACTCCCCACAAATACTGAAGTGGTATATGGGTCTCAACCTGTCTGTGCTGTATGACTATTTATTGAGGAGAATAAATACGAGTTGGACCCTTTCAGTGTGTGGAACTCTGGTTACTAGGAGCAAAGGGGAGTCAATCCAAGGAGAGATTTGACTCTGGGACACATACACAAAACCCGATAGTTCTGGCCTTCACCTCTACATCTTGGAGGACATGGGCCGTGGTGTATCTCATCCCTCCCCCTAGTGTTAACCCCTAGACGAGACAGACAAGCCGTGAATGAGAAGGGGTGAGAGGGGTGAGGTCGCTACATGTGTTCGGGATGTGTATGGTGTCTGAATTTGAACTTTGCTGCCCGGAGGAGTTCCGAGTAGGTCGGCCATATTGGCCAACACGCCACGAGGCAAACCATAGCTGCGCAGTTCGTGGGCGGGGAGAAGGAAAAGCACGCGAACAAATGCAGAGTGTGGGAGGAGTCTGGCCATGTGGAAGGACACACGTGGAGATTTTGGCGCGAAGGGGTCAGTGCGCATTGGAGCAGCAAACAGTCAGGATGACTTCAAGTACCCCATGGATTTCTGCTTCTTCTGTCACCGAGATGACTTTGTTTGCTGCCCAGATTACAGATACGGGAATAAGACTAAGGCCCTGGGTGCGGTTGGCTCTGTATACCTGCAGAGACATAGAGGCCCTCGGTGTGATCTGTCCCGGCTGTTCGGGACTGGTGGTCCAGTTGAAGCCGTTAGGGCGATGTGAGGTCTGCAAAGAGTTCCTCTTCGAGGTGGAGCCATCCACAGAAAGGCCTCGCGCCTTCCACCTCAACTACCTCACAGGGACTGCCACTCCAGAGGGAGAGATCAATGCCTGTGCGTTTCCTGTGCGCGCTGACCAGGGCGACGTGACAGCCCAAGCGGAGATGAAGAGAGAGAAATCCGAGGATGCTGCCTCGGTCACCACAAGCTCCCTGCTCCCACCGCCGAAGAGGAAAGTTGGCCTGGTGATGGCATCCTGGGGTCGTGGAAGAGCGTCGCCCCGTCGCTTGCCTGGCCTGGATGGATCCGGAAGGAAGAGTCCTGGACGTCCGTGTTCTTCAAAAGGCCCAGGTGAGCCAGGGGTCGGGACTGTGTGTGTGTGATGGGGAGATAGATGAGATCTTCCACAAGAAGGGATGGGACAAGATGAAGCTACCTGCGTCCCGTGTCACAAGGGACCCACCTATGTCCATTGGGGATAGTACACCCCGGGTGGAGGCCTCGGAGCTTAGGGAGGAATCTGGTTCCCTGTCCGTGATCCCACTTCTTGAACCATCAAGTGTTTCACCTGCTCCTGTTGCGGGAGTGCAACGGGCATCACTGCAGGCTCCTAGGCCCAAATCTACAGAGGTGGTGACTGTACCTCGCCATCCGGAGTCCATTGTTCTACCTGGAGTGGGAGACCGTGCCACAATGCCATCTCTGGCTAGGCTGCAGCGTCTCTTTTGCCAGAAAGTTGCCCGAGAATATGGGTGGGAATACCCGTATCTACCCCGGGAATTGCTCTACGAGGTAGAAGTTTTTCGGCAGCGGTGGTACAATGATTTTGTCTGGACTAAGCTGAAAGTACCTCATGCACGCCGATACCTCTCGTGCTCACCTACAGTCACCAGAAAGTTCAAGGACTGTAAGGTAGAGTCAATGGTGGGAAGGCACATCCATGCGGACAAGGTGGTAATTTGTCGAAAGGATGGAGGGAACATTGAGTACCATGTGGAGTCTTTTGACCAGCACTTAAAGCCTTTGTTTTTGCCAGATCCCAAGTTCTATTTGTAGGAGAAAGAGACTCCTTTCCATTTTTTTTTCTTGTTGCTACCAGAGACAGAGACTGTGTTCTAATTTTTTCTTTTGGGATGTTTTACTCTTTGGAGAAATGGGAGCTGTTGTTATTTTTGTTCTTCCTCCTTCTCCCATCAAGGAAAAAAAGAAATCGGTGACTTTGGGGTTTAGCCAGCATAGGGTCACAGCACAGAGTAGCTGAAGTTCATCTGGATCTGACAAGTGCCTTTACCGCGGCATTGCCACCAGGTGGCGGTGTTGCGCAACGTTTGCTTGCTTCACACTCTCCACTACATTATTGGAGAGAATGGGTTTCTTTGCGGATAGACCCATTCCTTCCAAGAAAACACATACATTATGCTAGGATGTGTGTTTTTGTTTTTTTCCCTCTGCAGGAGATTTCATCTATCAAGGCTGCTGATAATGGGGTGGTCCTTAGATAGTGAGGGGGAAATTTCAATGTGTAAAGTTATTTAAAGTTTTTTTTTTTTTGATACCAAGTTCATTGTTTTATATTCCTGTTTCCCTTTCCCATTTTAGGTCCTGGCACAATTCATTACTAAATTGTTGAGTTTGGTTTTAATGTGTAGTTTAGTTTCTGGGTCAAACTTATGTCACCACTCCTTGGGAGGTATGGGTTTGCACCAGACACTGGGGACCAGTGTCCAATTACCAGGGGGAGAGTGTAGCGGGTGCTTGATTTTAGGGGAGGCATCTGGGTGGTAGTGTAACCCAGATGCATTGATTGTTAGGGAATCTGAGACCCTTTTTTGGTTCTTGGAGGACTCTGGTGGTGTGAGGTTCCCTGCGGCCTGCAGGCGGCGCTGTCGCCCTGGCTGGAGTTCAACACTCACTGCAAGACTGCTTCCCTTTTTGTCCTTTCCTGGCGCTGGTACAGCGGGGGGGGGGAACCCACTGTGACGCAAAGGGAGAGGAGATAAAAGGGGCGGACACCCTGACCTTGGGGTTCAGAGTCGGAGGACGCAGCCGCACCCAGGCGCCTTCAGCTTGGGTGCTGGCGTTCCGGAGTTCCGGGCCCAGGTGCCCTTGACCTGGCCGGAGCGGGAGATGGAGTCCATCTCTGGCACCTTTAGCCTGGGGTGAGGTACTATGGCGGAGATCTGGAGCTCAGTACCTTCAACTGAGTTCCGCGAGGGTGGAGGAATCTGAGGGGGCCCTAACTCCTTGGGTGCCCGTGTCTGAGACGAGGAGGCCGGTGAGCGGAACTTCTCCGGAGAGTCCAGCGCAGCATTGCTGGTGACAGAGAGGCCTCCGGTAACTGTCTTGGACGGATGTCCTTCCCCTGATAGGGGCTACGATAGCAAAGGTAATTCATGTTCTGTTCAATATAGTCAGTGGCAATGACTATTCGCCACTGGTGACACTACAGTGATTAGCTCTATCTAGAAGAATTGTGCCTTGGCCTACTCCCCACAAATACTGAAGTGGTATATGGGTCTCAACCTGTATGTGCTGTATGACTATTTATTGAGGAGAATAAATACGAGTTGGACCCTTTCAGTGTGTGGAACTCTGGTTACTAGGAGCAAAGGAGAGTCAATCCAAGGAGAGGATTTGACTCTGGGACACATACACAAAACCCGATAGTTCTGGCCTTCACCTCTACACCTTGGAGGACATAGGCCGTGGTGTATCTCATCCCTCCCCCTAGTGTTAACCCCTAGACGAGACAGACAAGCCGTGAATGAGAAGGGGTGAGAGGGGTGAGGTCGCTATATATATATTAATATTGATAATCAAAAATAATATAACAAACATGTTATAGGCCTCTTACATCTTGTCCTCTGTTGTAGTTTTCAATCAATAGCTGTAAGCCCTGTGGAAAGTTTACTGATTGGGAGTGCAGATACAGGGCTTATAGCTTTTGATTTAAAACTTTAATCTGTTTAGGTGTTTTTACCCTTTTTAAAGGATAAGTTCACTGTTATAAATAAATAAATAAATAAATGCACATTTTTTTTGCAGGATGCAATCTCAGACTCCTGCAGACACTTAGAATAGCTGTCTGCTCATACAGTACCTCATATGGGCAGGCAGCTACCCGAGAGCAGGAAGAATCAATGGACTACCAGAGTGCCCACCAGTGCCTTTGTAGTTTGAGAACTACAAACCGCAAGATCTTAACATGTGTCGGAAAAATGAAAAAAAAAAAAAAAAAATAGTCTAGAGGGGAAGTGGTTAAAGTTATGCAATGGCAATGGGAACATGTAACAAACATAAAGTAGATGTTATCCCAATTCAGCTGCATAAGTGGAAATACACTTTAAAGCGGACCTTCAGTAATTTTTTAAACTTTCCATCTATTAAATCTTCTGCCAATGATGTTTTAACGTTGGATAGTAAATACCTTATACAGCCCACTTCCTCTTTCTTGTGTAGTCATTAGCCTAGGCTTATAAGATCATGCACAGCTCTCTCTTTCACTCTCGTGGTGTTTGCCAGGAAGGGAGGGGGGTGAGTCATACGAGGGCCAATGAGAGCTGCAAAGATGGAGGTGTGCCTCTGTGTGTCTGTGTAAATCCAGAAAGTGAACAGGCAGCAGCTTCAGCTACCCACAGTTAAAATGGATGCAGCCAGACTCAGTGGAGGGAGATTCCTGCAGCATATTTGGCGAGTACAGAATCACAGTATATATAAAATAATATGCAAAGTGGTTGGAGGGAAGCTTCAGAATGGCAAAGATGTTTTTATTACAAATGATGTGAGCAGACTGCAGTTCCTCTTTAAGTATAATTAAACAAAATGTGCTCTATGACCTTTTAATTTAAGCTATGAATATTCAGTGAACCAAATCATGTATAACATGAAGTACTGCTAGTATTCTGCAGACATATCACCTCCAAACCTTTCAGCTGCTGTTTCTCAGCTATTTAGCACATGTAAGTAAAGTGCAATATTTTTTTCACAATTTATTTCACACCTCTTTCCCTGAAGAAATTAGATTAAAAGCATATCCTACTTTTTGTAAAAAAATAAATAAAAGAGTAATAAATGCACCCATATTGCAAAAATAAAAATATGCGTATATTTGTTTTTTTTTGCTTTGGAGCCTGCAAAGCATCGCAGCTGCAGAAGTTATAACCTTTGGTTATAGAACGGAAAGTGGTGGTAAAGGCTGATTTTTTTTTTAACCTGCTCTGTAAAGCAGCCCCTTACCTCCTCTTCTGGAGTCCCCCACCGGTGCTGTCTGCTCACCCTCCTCTCTGAGTGCCCCCATAGCAAGCTGTGTGCTGTGGGGGCACTCGCGCTCCCAAGCCTGGCTGTGTGCGTCCATAGACACACAGCGTGTCATGGCTCGGACCCCACTTCCTCCTCAAAGGATTTGATTGACAGCACCAATGGCTTCCGCTTCTGCCTTCTGTGTCTTCTGTGTCTTTAAAATACAGGAAGAGGGAGCAGCACTGCTACAGATGGGCACCACAGCACTGGATTGAAAGAGGAGCCAGGTAAGTATTTAAGGGGGGAAGCTGATCATAGAAGGTTTTTTACCTTAATGCAGAGAATGCATAAGAGAGAGATTACCGGAGAGATTTCTATTCACTTCCTGTTGTTGCTATGGGACAGGAAGTGAAGGCAAATTTCCCCAATGGGAGACAGATAGCAATAAAGAAACTTGCAGGGGTGTTGCCTTTAGTTATACTTTAAGTGAAAAATGTAAACTAGCCATTTGATGTAGTCTGTGTCGTTTATGTAGTCTGCTGATAATTAATTGAATCATTTCATCCAATAAACCTGTTCAGAGAAAATATGGAAATTGATCTAATGGCTTCTTTAGATTCAAGGTCAATGACCAAAATATCTATGCAGATCCAAAATTTGGGCTTTTCAGGCGGTCCCCATCCAACTTACAAACGGAGGGAGACAACAGGAAGTGAGAGGAAATCTACCGCTAGGAAATTCACTCCTGTAATGCCTCGTACACAGGGTCGCGATTTCCGACAAGAAAACTGTGGGGTTTTTTTCAGCAGGAAAACGTCTTGAAATTGTCTTGCATACACACGGTCACAATAATCTTGGACGAAATTACGACCGTCAAGAACGTGGTGACGTACAACACATACGACGAGCCGAGATAAATGAAGTTCAATAGGCAGTTTGGCTCTTCTGCTTGATTCTGAGCATGCGCATTTTTTTTCGCGTCGTAATTGCATACAGACGACTGCGATTCCCGATAGGAATTTTTCCTGACGCAAAAATTGAGATCCTGCTCTCAATATTTTTTTGCCCGGAATTCTCACAGAAAAAGTGCGATGGAGCATACACACGGTCAGAATTTGCGACAAAAAGCTCACATCGCACTTTTATCTTCGTTCGTGTGTACCAGGCATAATAGTTATTATGGGAAAAAGGTACCTCCACTGAAGCTTTATCACCGATCCTTGTTTCCACAACAACCCAAAATTTTCAAAATCCAATTGTCATTGGAACAGAAAGTGAGGTGAAATGTTCTGAACAGGGGCACAGACAGCAAAACAAAGGTTACAGGGGTGATAACCCTTCCCTATGTTTTCCAAAAAGCTTAAAAATATTTTTTTTGGCTGGAGCTACACTTAAAAAATGTACCTGTTCCGACTTACAATCAGATTCAACTTAAGAACAAACCTAGTCCCTGTCTTGTTTGTAACCCGGGGACCGCCTGGTACTTTGAGGTTGAAATACTAAAGGAGTAATGGCTGTTTACTCAGTAAGATGGATTTTTAATTTGCAAAGTAAATAAGCAAGGGTGAATCTTCTTCACCATCAATACACAATCATGTTGGAGGGATATTAAATCCGTACTGCCCGCCCAAAGTAGTTATACTGTGGGTGAGCAGCACAGCCCCACTGGATCACATAAATGTACGTCGGCTGGAACGTCTGGGTTTGCAGGCACGCCTGATGCTGACAACGCTGTGATTGGACACAGCATGATTTTTTCAGCAGGTCCCAGATAGTAATTCATGGCTGAGACTTGCTGATCGGCTGTGTTTACAAAGACACAGGGCTCTGTACACTGATCAGCGATCTGGCAGTTTATTTTCCCTGCAAAGCAGGGAGAAAAAACAGCCAGATAGAAAAGTAAAAGCAGCACACATTACACATTGTTAGGCACATATTTAACCCTTTGATTGCCCCTAGATGTTAACCCCTTCCCAGCCAGTGTTATTAGTACAGTGTCAGTGTACAGTATTATTACTGATTACTGTATTAGTGTCATTAGGGATGTCAGTGTCAGTTAGTGATGCTCCCAGATAGTGTCTGTTAGAGCCAGATTGCGCACCACCCTATTACAGTCACACTAGAAGTCGCTGATCATCACCATTACTAGTATAGTGTCTATAGCTGTGTAAAGTCCAGTATATACACCATATATTTTAGACGCTATAACTTTCGCACAAACCAAATAACATACACTTAACATATACTTTTTCTACCAAAGATATGCAGCAGAATTTGTTTTGATCTAAATAAAAAAAAAGCAACAACTTTTTTTTTGTTAGCACATGAGAGTGTTCAAAGTGAACACAGGTTCTCGTTTACTGACACAATGTTGGTGTGTTTTGAATAGACTTAACCTGGCCTAAATAGTCCTGCGGAGCTTCTTCGATCGTAGATATAGGCTGTACATGGGCACTGAACTTATGACCAAGTCAAAAAGTGTATTTAAGCCCTTGAATAAAATTTTTATATATTGTAGTTTACCACTCCATAGATGTGGTGGCTGCATTCGTTTTCTTTTTTTTTGCAGGCTGTTTCACCTTTATTGTCACCTGGTGGTTCTACCAGTAACACACTTTATGTAGCCTATGTATGCCGCGTACACACAGTCAGAATTTCCAACAGAAAAAGTCAGATGGGAGCTTTTCGTTGGATATTCCGACCGTGCGTATGCCCCATCAGACTTTTTTTATCGGAATTTCCAACGGACTTAGATAAAGAGCAGGTTCTCTATTTTTCCAACGAAAAAAAATCTGATTGGAAATTCCGATCTTCTGTAGCAATTCCGACGGGCAAAATTCCGAAGCATGCTCGGAAACAATTTGACGCATGCTCGGAAGCATTGAACTTCATTTTCTCAGCTCATCGTTGTGTTGTACGTCATCGCGATCTTGACGGTCAAAAGTTCAGAGAACTTTTGTGTGACTGTGTGTATGCAAGCCAAGCTTGAGCAGAATTCCGTCGGAAAAACCATCCAAGTTTTTTCCGACGGAAAATCCGTTCGTGTGTAAGCGGCATTAGGGTAAAGACTCTTATTGTACTGTATCTGTGGAGGTACAGCATGGTCACTTTAGGACAGGAAGGGTGTTGGGACTGCAGACCACTTCCCCTTCTCTTCTTATTCATAACATACAGTGCCTTGAAAAAGGATTCACACCCCTTGAAATTTTTCACATTTGTCATGTTACAACCAAAAACTTAAATGTATTTTATTGGGATTTTTTTGTGATAGACCAACACAAAGTGGCATATAATTGCGGAGTGGAAGGAAAATTATAAATGGTTTTCAACATATTTTACAAATATCTAAAAAGTGTGGCCTGCATTTATATTCAGCCTACTATCTCAATAGTATGGTGTGACTGTGTATTTGTATTCAGCCCCCCTGAGTCAATACTTTGCAGAACCTCCTTTCACTCCAATTACAGCTGCAAGTCTTTTTGGGTATGTCTCTACCAGCTTTGCACATCTAGAGAGTGAAATGTTTGCCCATTCTTCTTTGCAAAATATCTCAAGCTCTGTCAGATTGGATGGAGAGTGTCTGTGAGCAGCAATTTTCAAGTCTTGCCACAGATTCTCAATTGGATTTAGGTCTGGACTTTGACTGGACCATTCTAACACATGAATATGCTTTGATCGAAACCATTCCATTGTAGAGTTGGCTATTTGTTTAGGGTCGTTGTCCTTCTGGAAGGTGAACCTCCACCCCAGTCTCAAGTCTTTTGCAGACTCTTAAATTTTTTTCTTCTAAGATTGCCCTGTATTTGGCTCCATCCAACTTCCCATCAACTCTGACCAGCTACCCTGTCCCTCCTGAAGAAAATAACTCCCACCACATGATGCTACCACCACCATGTTTCACAGTGGGGATGGTGTGTTCAGGGTGATGTGCAGTGTAAGTTTTCCACCACACATAGGGTTTTGCTTTTAGTCCAAAAAGTACAACTTTGGTCTCCTCTGACCAGAGCACCTTCTTCCACATGTTTGCTGTGTCCCCTACATGGCTTCTTGCAAATGTATGGCTTTCTTTCAACAATGGATTTCTTCTTGTCACTCTTCCATAAAGGACAGATTTGTGGAGTACACTACTTATAGTTGTCCTGTGGACAGATTCTCCCACCTGAGCTGGGGATCTCTGCAGCTCCTCCAGAGTTTTCTTGGCTGCTTCTCTGAATAATGCTCTCTTTTGCCCGGCCTGTCAGTTTAGGTGGACGGCCATGTCTTGGTAAGTTTGCAGTTCTGCCATACTCTTTCCATTTTCGAATGATGAATTGAACAGTGCTTCGTGAAATGTTCAAAGCTTGGGATATTTTTTTTATAACCTAACCCTATTTTAAAATTCTCCACAACTTTATCCCTGACCTTATCCCTGACCTGTCTGGTGTGTTTCTTGGCCTTTGTGATGCTGTTTGTTCACTAAGATTCTCTAACAAACCTCTAAGGGCTTCACAGAACAGCTGCAATTGGTTCCACTAGATTTTAGTTAGGGGTATCGGAGTAAAGGGGGCTGAATACAAATGCACGCCACACTTTTCAGATATTTATTTGTAAAAAAAAATTGAAAACAATTTATAATTTTCCTTCCACTTCACAATTATGTGCCACTTTGTGTTGGTCTATCACATAAAATCCCAATAAAACGCATTTACATTTTTGGTTGTAACATGACAAAATGTGGAAAATATTAAGGGGTGTGAATACTTTTTCAAGGCACTGTAAGAGGAGGATGTTCTATAGTCGACATAGAAAGCAAGGCAGGGCTTGTATAATTGCTTAAGATCAGATTGCAGAGGGCACAGGATATCACTGAATTTTCGCAGGAAAAACAGAATTATTGAACTTATTGACATAATAAAATACTTTAACCACCAGTCCACAGCCCGCCGTCATATGACGGCGGGACGATGAGCCTCTCATTCTGGGCAGACGTCATATGACGTCGCGCCTTCCCGAGCCACTAGGGGGCGCGCGAGCCCGCCGTGTCACTGGGAACCCGATGCTCGTGCCCGGTGGCCGCGATGTCCGCTGGGCACCCGCGATTGCCCAGTAACTGAGCAGGACCGTGGATCACACAGATCCACATCCTGTCAGGGAAAGGAGCCCGATGGTGTGTCCCTTGTACATAGGGACACCGATCGGTCACCTCTCCCAGTCAGTCCCCTCCCCCCACAGTAAGAATCACTCCCTAGGGAACACATTAACCCCTTGATCGCCCCTAGTGTTAACCCCTTCCCTGCCAGTCATATTTATGCAACAATCAATGCATTTTTCTTTTACAAATTTTTTTATTGTCGTTTAAATCAACAGTACAGGTTTGCACTAGAATGTTACAGCATTCAGTATACAAAGTAGATCTGGACTCGAAAGCCCTCAACAACAGGAAGGAAGCATGGGCCGTGATCTGATGTTATATTCAAGATAAAAATAAAAAATAAATGAAAAAGTCCTCAGGACCCGATGGTCCAGAACCTGGGCCATGCCCAGAAGGGTGTAAACCTGTAGAATGGGTGTATAATACACAACAATAAAACCTGAAAGTTGGCATCCACTAGAAAAGATAGAACAGTTAAGCCTCAAGTAAGCGCCTAAGAAGAAAAAAAATATATAAAAATAAAAAATTGGAGAAAAAGAGAGAAAGAGAAAAGAGAAAAAGAAAAAAAGGAGGCAGGACGAGAAGAAGAGGAGAAGGAGAAGAGGGAGAAAGAGAAGAGGGAAGTAGGAGGTCCACGGGGTGCGCGCAAGAGGGGTCCTACAGTGACAGCAAAGCAGTGTCGAATCTAGAAGGGTGGTAGTATGTGATCCAAGGTTGCCAGACTCTGAGAAACTTGTCATGCGTATCAGAAAGAATAGCTGTTAGTTTCTCGTTGACCATGATATCGTTCAGGCGGTTCTTGACTGCCTCAAAGCTCAATGTAGGGGTTTTCCATGCTCTCGCAATTGTCAATCTAGTTGCAGTAAAAAGATGTTGGGCTAGTTGCCGTTCTGGACGCAGAAGTTCCACGATGGGCTTACCAAGGAGAGCTACATAGGGGTCTCTTTTGACATTAATCTGAAAAAGATTGCGGAGGAGAGTATATACCCTAATCCATAGTCTGCACGCCCGCGGGCATGACCACCAAATATGTGCCATGGTGCCTTCCTGGGAACACCCCCTATAACAAAGTGGAGAATAATTTGGGATAAAGCGAGCCAATCTTGCCGGTGTGTAGTACCACCTATACAATACTTTATAGGCATTTTCCAAAATTGACACATTAACAATCAATGCATTTTTATAGCACGGATCGCTGTATAAATGTGAATGGTCCCACAAATGTGTCAAAAGTGGCCGATGTGTCCGCCGCAATATCGCAGTCACGATAAAAATCGCAGATCGCCACCATTACTAGTAAAAAATAAATAAATAATAAAAATGCTATAAACCTATCCCCTATTTTGTAGACGCTATAACTTTTGCGCAAACCAATCAATAAACGCTTATTGCGATTTTTTTTTTTTTTTTTACCAAAAATATGTAGAAGAATACGTATTGGCCTAACCTGAGGAAAAAATTTGTTTAAAAAAAATATTGGGATTTTTATTATAGCAAAAAGTAAAAAATATTGTGTTTTTTTAAAACTTGTCACTCTTCTTTTGTATATAGCGCAATAAACAAAAATCGCAGAGGTGATCAAATACCACCAAAAGAAAGCTCTATTTGTGGGCAAAAAAAAATAAACATTTCATTTGGGTACAGTGTTGCATGACTGCGCAATTGTCATTCAAAGTGTGACAGCGCTGAAAGCTGAAAAATGGCTTGGGCAGGAAGGGGGTGAAAGTGCCCTGTATTGAAGTGGTTAAATTGTATATCACTCAAAATCTCAAAAGAAGTTCACTGCTAGGCTTTACATACAATTGTAGCCCCATCCCTCCCAACTTTTTTTTGGAGGTAATTAAACCTACCCATATTATTACAATTCTTACACACAATGCAAAAATCCAACAGTCAATAATAGATATTAAAATTTCTGTTTTGATATTATTTAGACAAATTCATTTTAAAATGGAACCCCAAATTTTTTTGCTAAATTTTGCAAGTAAAGGAAGGATTTTGTCCCCTTCCAAGTCTTTATTGCTATATACCTAATAGAGATATGTCTGGCCATTAACAGGAGGTGAATAGAATTGGGAGCAAAGACAGCAAAAAAAACCTGACAAACATTCCCCTTGCTGTGTGTTGTTACGAAAGTGAGAGTACATAATACGGAGTCCAAGACGAGGATTGACATTTGCGGTGCTGACTCCTTTGTAATCACCCACTTTGGCCACTGGATCTCTATCGTGCATGGAGTTGTTAAGCATATGGAAGGTCATCTTAATATAAAGCAGTTATTAGCCCCCCTGCCTTGTTCTTTTCATGAAGTGGAATGTGAACCTGTCAAAGTGCATTTTCTGTATGTTACTATTCCTTTTATTTTTTGGGACAGCATCCAAGTACGCCAGTAGGCTGTTTTAATTAGGCTATGTTGATTTCCTGTCATAAAAAAAAAAATCTTGCTCAACTTACATATAAAAAGATATATTTGTTTATTATCTAATATGTTTCTTCTAAATTATTTAAATTGAACTTCCAAAAGAAATAAGAATCTTTTAATTGCATGATAATCCCTCCTATATTAAAGGGGTTGTAAACCCTAAAAAAAAAACTTGCAAGACAAAGGCATAATGAGCTAGTATGCATTGTATACTAGCTCATTATGTGAAATACTTACCTTAGAACGAAGCCCTGCAGCTGCGTCCGCACACCGCTGAGGCGGCTGACCTCTTCCCCAGTGTTTCTTCCGGGTTTGCGGGCTCCGGCGCTGTGATTGGCCGAAGCCGCGATGACGTCACTCCCATGGCACAGGGCCCTGAAGATATGGCAAGAGCGACCTATCCTTCACAGCGCATGCACCAATGACGCTGGCGGCGGCATGTATAGTAAATATCTCCTGAACGATGCAAGTTTAGGAGATATTTAAAGTACCTACAGGTAAAACCTTATTATAGGCTTACCTGTAGGTACAATTAAACAGGAAAACTTTACTTCCTCTTTAAGTCCCCTCTATCACCCCTTTGAAATAAAAAAAATGTTTGCAGTATGTAGCAGATTAAAGACTGACCAGAAAAAAAACACACACCCTTTTATACATGTGGCTGCAAGGTGGGGATTGTCCCTGCTACAGATGATTGGCCCACTACAGGTGACAGCTTTCTCATGGGCTTGTTCAGGTCGGTGCAGATTAAGATCTAAATATGCCTGAGCTCATCCCTAGTCACATAAAAAATAAAATGTAGGCTTTTGTCTATTGAACCGGCCGATGCTGCCCGATATTCGACCCATGTGTATGGCTCTTTAGGCCTAGTACTCACAATTCATTATTTTTCCATTCAACCCAGCTGGCTGAACGAAAAAAAAACGGAAGACTTCGGGAGGAGCCACTGTACTAACTATGCGTTGTTGGTACAGCCTCCTACCCCTATTGTGGTTTGACAGTGGGGAGGCCATTGGCTGAGAGCAGAGGCCTTTGCCAATACAGTGTCAGTTTCATTCCGGGACACTGTATTGTCCTGGAATGAAGGTGCCCGGGACAGACCTGCAAAATGCGGGACTGTCCCGGGCAATCCGGGAGCAAAGTAACTCATCAAAACTTACATTTCTGTTGCAGGGCATTCCTTTAATATTACTTTTATGTTAGTTTAGATTTTAAGGAAAATCAGTGAGATGATATATCAATCACATAGGGAGTGCATTGTTTTCAATCAGTGAGCCAACTCAAAGACTTGCGTTGTGAGAAGAAACCGTAACACACAACTGCTGCATTAAACTGCAATGCAGGAAAAAGGGCCTGTATATGTGATGACCAAATATGGCTGCCCTCATATACATGTAAACTTCTAGATAAATAATACATAAAACAAGATTTATAAAATGTTACCATTTTCACATCAACCTGATCTTTTGTGCATATTCATAAAAAATAAGACTACACATTCCATTTTAGAACTTTATTCAGCTGTTTGCCTTGAGTTCATATTTAAAGGAGAAGTATAGCCAAAGCTATTTCGGCAGTTCTTCTTCTATGGATCACAGGAGTAAACCCGCTGTCGGCTGACGTACACACAGGCCAAATGTTGGCTGGTTCAAAAGACATGCCGCCTGATGTTCGGCCTGTGTGTATGGCCCATTAGGGTTAGCCTACTGGTGGTTTAGCTTTGTTGATGGAGCAAGCCAAATTTCATAGTTGCTTTTAGATACCGTGCATTTCAGACGAGAACATGTCCTCTTTAAAATCACTAATTCTCGTTGGACCTTCAGTGGTATGTGCCGCGCATCATACTCGGACAATGTATTTAACAAATTGAAGGACCCACTTTCTACTGTCTTCTGTTATTTACTCCAGTGTACAATTCCTGTCATTCACCCTATGGTATTCAGTGAACCTTCCTGCACTTATACTTGATCTTGCAGTGTAAAATGTACACAGTAGACACTAGTGCAGAGAAAGTACCCATGTATACAAACCATTAGTGAGTGTTATTGTAGTTGTCACTATTGATGTATTGTTTCTTTGTGTTAAACCCTACAGCAATGTAATCGCGTGCCTGTTTGTTTATTTCTCATTTCAGCTCTTGTTCAGTTCCGGTGTGCTTGTGTCCATAAGCCTTTCAGGGCCACAGCTGGAGAAGTTGGTGATTGACAGGACCCTGGTGGGGAAGCTCATCTCCAACCCCATCAGTGATGGTAATTACACCCATGTGCAAATCAATTGCTTACATTAACAGATGCACCGTAGAAATAGTGTGTCAACAGGTAGGCTAATTATTGCCACTGGGGAATTACAACACAACAAGTAATTGCATGTAATGATGCAGTTACAACCCTCAGTAGCGGGTACAGCTTTCACCTGTTATTTAACATCAAAGATTTATGCTCGCTGGTCTGAAGTGGACTAGTCACGGCTGGGCTTTGAACATCAAACTGCATTTCTATGACCACAGTTCTTTTCTCTGTGTTCTGAACATTTTTAAATAAAAAAAGGAAAAAATGTTCTATAAATATTGGAAGGCATATATCAAACTAGTTGATCCTGAAAACCATACATATTTTCCCCCTTAATGTATGTATTATTTATAATGTTAAATTGAACATTTTTGAACAATTTTGAATAAAAAAATGGGTTTATTGATTATACATTTTACATATAACTAGCATGGGTTCCTGAAGCTGTCTTAATTTTAGTCTCCCGCAATCCCCTATACAGCAGTAGTTAAATTTAAAGTGTAACTCCATTTTTGCTGAGAAAAAAAAACAAACCTCTCTGGGTGATCAAAGAACATTGAAAGGATTTTAGAAAACTTTGTAGATTTCTACCTTCTGTTGCTGTGAAGAAATGGCTCTTTGTTTCACCAAAGTGATCGCAAACTTGTTCCAAATGGGATCGTCTGGTTCATTATTAATCAGCTGGTGGACTTTTTGTGTTGTAATGAGGAAAGCTGCAGTGTCTGTATCCCCTTAGAATTGATTAACCCTTAGGGAGTAACTCATCAAAACTTACATTTCTGTTGCAGGGCATTCCTTTAATATGACTTTTATGTTAGTTTAGATTTCAAGGAAAATCAGTGAGATGATATATCAACCACATAGGGAGTGCATTGTTTTCAATCAGTGAGCCAACTCAAAGACTTGCGTTGTGAGAAGAAACCGTAAAACACAACTGCTGCATTAAACTGCAATGCAGGAAAAAGGGCCTGTATATGTGATGACCAAATATGGCTGCCCTCATATACATGTAAACTTCTAGATAAATAATACATAAAACAAGATTTATAAAATGTTACCATTTTTACATCAACCTGATCTTTTGTGCATATTAATAAAAAATAAGACTACACATTCCATTTTAAAACTTTATTCAGCTGTTTGCCTTGAGTTCATATTTAAAGGAGAAGTATAGCCAAAGCTATTTTGGCAGTACTTCTTCTATGGATCACAGGAGTAAACCCGCTGTCGGCTGACGTCACAGAGCCGGTCCAGGCTCTGAAAAGATCCCGACCATATGGTCAAGATCCACCCAGATGCCTGGACTGGCAGCTAGTTCAGCCTCTCAGCAAGCCACTGAGAGCTTGAGCCAGACACTTCCAGCCTCTCCACAACTCAGCACTCAATTGAGCATTGGAGGGGCACAGCAGAGGGATGGTGACTGACAGTCACCAGCTCTCAGCAGGTTGAAGCCCAAAAAAGGGAGCGATCAGCGGTCTTTGATCACTTAGTGGTGGCGGATGGCAGCTGGGATCAGTGAGTACAAATGATTTTTTTTTTAAAAGCCATACTTCTCTTTTTTAATTTACACTAGCAAATTTCTTTAATTTACCTATTTTTTCATGGTAAATGCTGCTGCTGCTAGACAGTGCTAGACAGTGCTAGAGGGGTTGGGAGGAACTGAGCAGGGCTTTTACCTAGACTCCTGTAGGTAAAGCAATGTGCTGTCAATCTAAAGGACTCCGGACAGAACTAGATGTAGCTATTTACTTATAGGACTTTCAGGGATGTCAAATGTAAGCAACTAACATACTGTAATTAGAAGATTTTTGTTGTTTACCCTATTGATGAAAGTGCCTATCCAATAGTTCTCCTACAGGGGCATTTTCTAAATGCAGTGGCTGTGTGACCAAGATCATAAGCTAAGCCCCCATGAGCCTGCGACAAGGGAGAGCTTTGCCACATTCCAGCCACCTAAACAAACCTAAACATGTACATCTTTTTTAAACCCCTCCCCCCATGCAAAAGGTGGGTATGGCCAGATTGAGCTGACAGCGGGAGATTCTTGACAGGAACAGGACTGTAATGTTACATCTTCTTGTTCAGGCCATTTTCTAGACTGCACTGAATATGCAATTTTGTAATGGCTAGATGTCATGGATAAATGCAAAACATTTTAGATTTGCCTCAAAAACAATCACACAATTATTGATGGTGGCCACACACTGCATGTAAATATGACAAGCCTACTGTTGGCTGTCAGGTTTAAATGATCTGGTGACTACACAGCCACTGGATTGCTTCTACGCACCCATGATACACCTCTGCCCCACTGCCTAGGATGCAAAAGTTTGTTGCAAACAGGCGTGTACAATTTTAAGACTTGCGATGTTGGATATCTTAATGCTTGGCACAACTTCATTCTTTATATTTTGCCACAAATTGGGTACTATACTGTATTGCGTTTATGCGCTCTAAAATTGACTTTAGCGTTGTTTTCACAAAGAAATTGGATCTACTACTATCTTATTCTTCAGGGTCTCTGCTGTCAGAAAATATATACTGTTTGGGGGTATTTACCTAATCTTTAGGCCTAAATTGATTCTTTAAACACAAAAACAGCTTGGACCCTTGATTCCCCCTCCTTACTTAGCAGCTTTCCTCCACTGCAGCAGGTGGTTTTAATGAATGGTTCTAGTGACAGCAGGAGCAGCAGCTTTGTGAGCACTGAGCGTGCACACAAACCTCAAACATGGGACCTTTTGTGTAGCCAGTGCCCGCCAATGGCAGGCTTAAACAGTAACCCCCCCCCTCCCCAGCATTGATGGCCAATGGCTGGCTGGAAGTTGTTCCATTTTTTTCCCTTGTGGTCTAATGGGGCACTCTGTGAAGAAAACAAGAACACCTCTTACCTGTCCTGTGGATCTGCACAGCTCTCTTCTTACACAGTGCCTCAGAGCACTATGTGGAGCAGGAACTCCTCTTCCTCCAGTACCACAGTGAGTGCACATCCTCCTTGGTGCCCCTGTGCACCGAAAAATATTGTTGATACCCTGGTGTTCTACAGGTATTTACAAAATGTTTCAGGTGTACTTAAAAAACAGAGAGCCCAATCCTACTGGTGTGGGAAATCTACATCACATACAGGTGCATCTCATAAAATTACAATATCATAAAAAAGTTTATTTATTTCAGAAATTTTATTCAAAAAGTGAAACTCATATATTTTATTTAGATGCGGTACACACAGAGTGATATATTTCAAGCATTTCTTTATTTTAGTTTTGATGATTATGGCTTACAGCTAGTGAAAACCCAAAATTTTGTATCTCTGAAAATTAGAATATTACAAGACCAATTAAAAAAAATTTTTATACAGAAATGTTGGCTTACTGAAAAGTATGTCCATGTACAGTATAGTATGCACTTAATACTTGGTCGAGGCTCCTTTTGCAAGAATTACTGCATCAATGCGACGTTGCATGCAGGCGATCAGCCTGTGGCACTGCTGAGGTGTTATGGAAGCACAGGCTGCTCTGATAGCGACCTTCAGCTCATCTGCATTATTGGGTCTGGTGTCTCCCATCTTCCTCTTGACAATACCCCACAGATTCTCTATGGGTTTAGTTCAGGTGAGTTTTCTGGTCAATCAAGCACAGTAATACCATGATCGTTAAACCAGGTATTGGTACTTTTGACAGTGTGGGCAGGTGCCAAGTCCTGCTGGAAAACAAAAGAAGTCAAGGACAAACCCAGACACCCTTGTTAACAGAAACAAGTGATCTGGAGGGGAGACCCCTGGGGACCGGCGAGATCAGAGAGGTACTTGGACCACTAGCTAAGGGGGGAGGATTGGTGGAAGTAGAGCCGTCATTAAAGGAAGTGCTGACGGCAATTAATTTTTGCAAATCCTCCCTAAATTAAGTAACCACCCAGCTTAAAACCATACAGGAAGAATTGACTTTGGTTAGACATGGTCTACAAAAAGTAAGCGAAAGCCCTGGAAGAGAGTGTTAGCCTTGTAGAAGATGAACTAGCTCCTCTTAAAAGAGAAATGAGAGCAGTGAGAGAACAAATTGTTAAACAAGAGTTAAAGATGGATGACATGGAAAACAGAATGAGGAGGAAGAACGTCAGAATTGTTTGACTCCCAGAGTACAGTGAGGGCCCAGACCCCATAGCCTTTATAGACAAATGGCTCAGAGAGACATTTGGTCAGGATTCTTTTTCACCGTTCCTAGCAGTTGAAAGAGCGCATAAGGTCCCTTCTAGACCCCCCCCAATCTGGAGGCCCTCCCTGTCCCCTTTTAGCAAAAATGTTCTATTACAAAGACATAATGTCAATAATACAGAAAGCCAGAGACATGGGTAACATTCTTTTTAACGGTACTAGGATATCCATATATCCAGATTTTTCACCTGACCTACAAAAGCGAAGAGCCAAGTTTGGAGAAATAAAACGCAAATTACAGCAGATGAAAATAACTTATGCATTGTTATATCCGGCAACACTGAGGGTAAATGCATTAGACCAAGTACTTTGATACGCCCGAGGGGGCAATGGCGTGGTTATTAACTGTCAAAGGTAACCCATAGAAAGCATGGACATGGACTGCTCTATTTTTGAAGTTTGTTATGTCTACACCAGGTGAAAATTTTGAAATGTAGGAGATGATACAAGCAAGCACAATTGAGCACAAATCATGCAGCACGCAGCACAGACTTTTTTTTTTCTTTTTATATCTCTTGTGAGGGGGTTAGCTCAGCAGCGGGTGTGTGTGACCCCCTGGATGGGTTCAACACACAAAAACAGGCACAGCAGACAGTGGTAGAAGAAAACAAAAGGGTGCGGTTTTATTTGAACTATATACAGACAAAAAAATACAGCAAAAACAAAAGAAACATGAAAAGAAATCCTGGTCAACTTGACCGCTCACTACACACGTTGGTGTCCCTAACTAACAACTGGGTACAGCCTTGTGCTGTCCCAGTCCCTAGCTCCCTGCTTTTTTGAAGTTCTTAGCAATAACCACACAGGCTTTGGCTCACCGCACAGAGATCACACTCCCCAGACTATCCACACAGATCTGGTTCCAGGTTTGAGCATCTCCCTTAGCATGCTGGGAGTTCTTGTAGAGGCCCTAACAAGCCCACTTACTTCAGCTGGGCTCATTAACTCTTCCCCTGCAAGACTCCCCGCACTCCCCCATGTGGTATAAATCGGCATAAAGCCTGAATTCAAGGACATATATACCTTCCATCCTGGATGCAACCTGGTGATTTTACCTGCATGCTGTCACACTCTCTAGGGAGATGAGACTACTGCTTCACTAGGGGAAAATATGGGATACGAGGAAGGGGGAGGGGGCAGGGATGCGATTTGGACTGAGGGGAGTAAGGCGCATACTATCCCCTTTTATAAAGGGGAATTGCGAGGAACTCCCCATGTATGGGGGTTATTTTTGTTTGTTTTTGGGTTATTGTTGTTATGGTAACATTTTTTGGAATGTGGATCTTTTCTTTGTTAGGGGGAGGGCGGGAGGATGGGAGGTGGGGGGAGAAAGAGGCATTTAAATCAGCGAACAAAAAAGAGGGTTAAATTTATAAAGAAGGGTATAAGGGATGGTCACAATAGTAAGCTCCACCTCAAGCCTAGAGAGGCGGTGAAAGGGACATGTGAGATAGGAAGTAGGTATGCATGGTGTGCATGGAATGGAAGATTTAGAACCTTGGACACAAAAAATAATCACACCTTCTTTTACCACATGGACACAAAGAAATCCCAGGAAGGATATGTTAATAAGTATAGACACAGTTTAATAATCAAGGATATGTTACAAAAAAATTTTTTTTTACTAGAAGTGAGAATTAATGATCAGTAGGAGACAGGCAAAAAAGGTAACTGTATGCTCCTGGAATGTTCGGGGTCTGGGAGATCAAGGGAAAAAAGTAGTAGTTTTGTCAATGGCAAGAATCTATGGGTCTGCAATTTTATGCCTCCAGGAGACACATCTTACGAATATCTCCATACCCCAATTGGGGTGGGGAGATTTTCGAATACAGTAGCACTCGGTCCACACGTCTTATTCTAGGGGGGAGAGCATCCTCATTAAGTCAGGAATAATGTTTAACTGTATTCAGAGTAGGATTGATATGAATTAGAGTGTTATGTTTTCTTACACTATAAGATAGAGAACAGAATTTATATACTGGCCAACCTGTATATCCCTCCCCCTTTTAACACCACGGTCTTGTGTAGCTTGATGGAGTTTGTTCTGGATAGGCCGGGTATACCGGTGTTCGTTATGGGGGACTTTAACATGGTCTTAGACCGGGAACTAGACAGATTCCCCAGCACGACGCAACCCGGACAAAGTAAGGGATGATAGACCATCCCAGTTTCTGGGAGAGATAGGTCTGAGGGACATATGGAGAAGGTGTAATCCTGAGGCTCGGCAATGCTCGTGCTTCTCCAGAACACACTCCACTTTATCAAGAATAGATCTAGTTTTAGGAAACAAGGAGGCGATACCAATAGTAAAGAAAGTGAGCTACATGACAAGGGTATTGTCAGACCATTCCCCGATGACAGTTATCTTGGAAACGGGAGAAGCCAACCACCTGAGAGAGGGGAGAATAAATCCCCACTGGATGGAATTAATGGAGGATCCACAGGAGATACTAGGAGCTATTAAGGAATTCATTGAAATAAACCAAGGCACTGCATCAGAGGGAGTAGTATGGGACACATTGAAGGCTTTTTTCCAAGGCATAATGATACAACAAATATCAAAAATAAAAAAACATTCTAGGGAGGGGGAAAGAATGGCCAGTGAAAGAGTGATAAAAACGGAAGAAAAATACATTTATGACCCAACGCCTTAGAGCTTGGACAGAAGCACAGCAGAACTATCGCTTAACAATGCTCAGGAAAATTTTTCAAAGGCAATTAGCATTTGTGGAGGGGGAAAGTGCAGGCCGAATGCTCGCTCACCTAGTTAAGATGAATTCATCCACATCGATGGTCCCAGCGATTAGTGTAGATAGGGATAGAGTATCCTCCCATACACCAGAGATAGTGGACAGATTTCGAGACTATTATGCAGATTTATACAGCTCACGACAGGAGGAAATGAGGGAAGAAATGGACAATTTTTTTCAGTAAGCTGACGATCCCCTCGCTATCCGAGACAGATAGGGAGGAATTAGATAAACCTATAACATTGGAAGAAATACAACTAATGGTACAAGAGATGGCGGGTCAGAAATCCCCGGGGCCAGATGGCCTCCCGGTTGAGACCTACCGGTATTTTGAGAAGGTGCTGCTTCCGGAACTTATGAAAGTGCTAAACTGGTCACCGACGAAGGGAGAACTCCCTTCATCTATGATGGAATCCACCATAATAGTAATTCATAAAGAGGGAAAAGACCCACTCAATGCCTCCTCATACAGACCCATATCCTTATTAAATTCGGACATAAAAATACTGTCGAAAGTCCTAGCAGCTAGATTAAACAAAGTAATAGAGAAATTGGTACATCCTGACCAATCGGGATTTATACCGGGTAGGGCCACCAGTACAAACATAAGGCGAGTATACCTGAATCTTCAGATACCAACAGACGAAGATGGGAGGAGAGCAATTGGGAGGAGATCACCCCCCAGGTCACCCCCCAGCCCCCAGTCACAGTGCAACTGATTGCAGTGATCATTTATTTACTGATCACTGCATTTAGTGTCATCTGTGACAGTAAAATGTTGCAGGGCAGTTAGGTTTAGGCCCCTTTAGGTCCAGGGTAGCCCCCTAACCCCCGCTATTAAAGGTTTAACCCCTTGATCGCCCCCCAGGTAAGCCTTTCACCCCCTATCGCCAGTGTCGCTAAGCAATCGTTTTTCTGATCGCTGTATTAGTGTCGCTGGTGCCCCTAGGTAGCCAGTTATTTTTTTAGGTTCACCGCCAGGTTTTTATAGCGTCAGGTAGCCCCATATACAACCTAATAAAGGTTTTAACCCCCTGATTGCCCCTAGAGTTAACCCTTTCACCAGTGATCACTGTATAAGTGTCACTGGTGACACTGGTTAGCCAGTTAGTTATTTAGTTATTTAGGTTACCCGTCAGGTTTTTATATAGCACCATATATTACCTAATAAAAGGTTTTAACCCCCTGATTGCCCCTAGTTAACCCTTTCACCAGTGATCACTGTATAAGTGTTACGGGTGATGCTGGTTGGTTAGTTTGCTTTTTATAGCATCAGGGCACCTGCCGTATATAACCCAATAAAGTTTTAACCCCCTGATCGCCCGACGGGTAATATCAATTAGGTTTTAGCGTCAGTTAGGGTCTGCGTCGCCCCAGGCAGCGTCAGGTTAGTGCCAGTAATGCTAACACCCACGCGCAAAGCATACACCTTCCTTAGTGGTATAGTATCTGATCAGATCTATGCTAGCGTCCCCAGTGGTTTAGGGTTCCCAAAAACGCAGTGTTAGCGGGATCAGCCCAGATACCTGCTAGCATCTGCGTTTAGCCCCTCCGCCCAGCCCAGCCCACCCAAGTGCAGTATCGATCGATCACTGTCACTTACAACACACAACACACATAACTGCAGCATTCGCAGAGACAGGTCTGATTCCTGCGATTGCTAACAGATTTGGTAGCGTTTGATACAGTTGCTGACAGTCAGGTGCTTTTTTACCTGTGAATTCTTACTAGTGTACCACTAAATTTAGAGCCCAAAATGGCAAATCGAAGGTACACTAGTAAAGAGGCCTACGAGATTCTGAGCATGACAGATAGTGAAGAGGAGGTCACGGATCTGTCAGATTCCGGCTCAGAATACAACCCAGTAGAAGACAGCGGCTCCATTTCAGATAGCACTGACGACGAAGATGAGGTCCCTGCTAAGGTCAGGCGTACCCGACCCCGATCTTCTGATGTTGTTGAGGAGCAAGAACCGCAGGGCTCTCATATTATGGAGCAGAGTAGTAATAGCGCCGCTATTCCTTCTGGTGAACTGGCAAGCACCAGCGGCCTAGTACACCCTGGACATACATCCAGCACTGCAGTATCACTTGGTGACGTGGCGAGTCCCATAAGTGCAGTTCAAGCTGGCGAGGTGGCAAGCACAAATAGTGTCCCGCTGCCACCAAGAAGAAGACAAAGGCAGGCCCATAGTGCCCTTCCTGCAGAATTTGCCTATCCTGATTGGGTGCCCAACACTTCTGCAGAACCCGTACTTCCCCCATTCACTGGCAAACCCGGTATTCAGGTGGAAACAGCTGATTTTTACGCTACTTGATTTTTATTCTTTGTTTTTCACGGAAGATCTCTATAGATCTATTGTGGACCAGAGTAATTTATATGCTGGTCAATTCATCGCCGCTAATCCCCAGTTGCCTTCCATTGCCAGAGATTGGAAACCAATTACGGTTTCCGAATTTAAAACCTTTCTGGGCCTTTCCCTCAACATGGGCACACATAAATTCTCGTCATTGCGCGCCTATTGGTCCACACGCCCAATTGACCATATGCCCGTGTTCTCTGCCTCCATGTCCAGGAAACGATACGAGCAGATCTTGCGGTTCATGCACTTCAACGACAATGAACTTTGTCGTCCACGTGGAGACCCTGAATTTGATCGGCTCTACAAAATTCGGCCCCTCATAAACCACTTCAACAAACGTTTTGCAGCCTTGTTTACTCCCGATCAAGTTGTCTGCGTTGAGGAGTCCCTGATTAAATTTTCTGGCCGCTTGTCTTTAAAAACAGTACCTTCCCAGCAAGCGTGCCAGATATGGGGTCAAGCTCTATAAGTTCTGTGACAGGGAAACAGGCTATGTATGAAGCTTTATGGTTTATGAGGGAAAAGACAGTCACGTAGAGCTGGCAAGATAGTGTGGAACTTGGTGTCACCCTTATTCGTAAAAGGTACCACTTGTATGGGGACAATTATTACACGAGCGTGCCACTGTTTAGTCACTTGTTTGATCATCAGATTGGAGCATGTGGCACCGTGCGACCTAATCGCCTGGGCTTTCCCCAGGGGCTTGTAGATTCCCGTCTTAGGCTGGGGGAGAGAGCCTGCTTGAAGTGTAATAATTTGCTCATTGTGAAGTGGAGGGATAATAAGAATGTTTTCCTTCTTACCTCCCTTCACGCAGACACGACAGTCCAAATTCGTACGGCGACTGGTGTTGTGGAGAAACCCCTCTGTGTCCACGAATATAACCAAAATATGGGAGGGGTGGACCTCCACAACCAGTTGTTGGCGCCATATCACATTGCCCGTAAGGCGAGACGCTGGTACAAAAAAGTGTCTCCATCCTTCATCGTTCATGTGTTATACAGAGCTTCAGGTGGGACTTTATCCTTCCTCAAATTCCAGGATGAGATAGTCACAGACCTCCTGTATCCAGGCGGTTCTGCACCTCACCATCCCCAACCAAATGCAGTAAGCCGGCTGCATGAGAGGCATTTTCAGTATGTCCTCGAGAGTACCCCTACCCAACGAAACCCCCAAAAAAGATGTGTCTGTAGCAGGCGCGGATTTAGGCGTGACACCCGTTATTTTTGTCCACTCTGTCCTGACAATCCTGGTCTGTGCATTGGTAAACGCTTCCACACACTAGTGAAGTTTTAGCGTAGGGTACAGCATTTCACAGACTAGGACACACTTACACAGGGTCTGCCAAGATACCATCGCATTTTGAGAGACCCGAACCGTTACAGTTGTTACAGTTACAAAAAAAAGTGTAAAAAAAAAAAGTGTAAAAAAAAAACACAAAAAAAAATAGTTGTCGTTTTATTGTTCTCTCTCTCTCTCTCTCTCTCTCTCTCTCTCTCTCTCTCTATTTTCTCTCTATTGTTCTGCTCTTTTTTACTGTATTCTATTCTGCAATGTTTTATTGTTATGTTTTATCATGCTTGCTTTTCAGGTATGTAATTTTTTGTTTTCAGGTGCGCCATTCAACTGCAGCGCGGATTTATTTATCTTGACAGCAACAGCGTTTGCTCCCGCGATACATAAAGCCGTGACTCCAGTGCTGTAGGAGGTGATTTCACCACCACATTAAAAAAAAAGAGCATATATGCTGAAGCATGGGGGCAGCAGGGGCGGAGGAGCGATTTTGCTCCTAATGCCGCGTACATACGGTCGAAATTCCGACGGAGGCTTGCCCGTGGAAAAGTCAGACCATGTGTCCGCGGCATAACTTTTTATGCCGCATACATACAGTCGAAATTCCGACGGAGGCTTGCCTGTGGAAAAGTCTGACCGTGTGTACACGCCATAACTTTTTTGCGGGAGGTGCCCCCATGCTTTGGCATATATATATATATATATTTTAGGCACAGGTTGCGTTAAAAAAATATTTTATTTTTTACTAGTTTTTTTTTGGTATTTGCTTTGCAGATATGGTATGATAAGGTCTTACTGTTATACTGTAATGTTACTTTGTTTTAATGTTAACCATCATTTGCTTAGCAGGTACGCCATTCAGTTGCAGCGCGGATTTATTTATCTTGACAGCAACAGCGTTTGCTCCCATGATACATAAAGCCGTGACTCCAACGCTGTAGGAGGTGATTTCACCACCACAGTTAAAAAAAAAAGAGCATATATGCCGAAGCATGGGGGCAGCAGGGGCGGAGGTGCGATTTTGCTCCTAATGCGTACATACGGTCGAAATTCCGACGGAGGCTTGCCCGTGGAAAAGTCCGACCGTGTGTACGCGGCATTACTTTTTTGCGTGAGGATGCCCCCATGCTTCGGCATATATAAATGGTGCATGTATGCCCATCATTAGAAGTGGGTGGATGAAGGGAGGTATTCTAATGGTGGGCATACCCACTGTTCAATCTCTTTTTTTCGTTCAGCCAACAGGCTGCATGAAAAAAAAGATTACAATACATGTCCAACAAGGAAAAAGGAGATAATGCTGCGCTGATATAGGGATGAGAAGGAAGGTGAAAATAATAGGTAAACCTAGTAGACTAAGTGGTGATGATCAATGAATAGGCAACAAAATAAAATATGCATAAAGTGGTACAACATAGCATAAACATTAATAAGCATAAAGGTGAATCCAAAGTGAAAATACAATGAGTGCTGAGTGCAGCTGTGAGCATGCGCCAGAAAAAATCCTCAAATTTTTGCTAAAGTATCTCAAAACATAAATGCTACAATAAAAGTTATTCATATAGTAGAAAACGATGATCTGTGTTCTTGTGCAAACAAAAAACTGTGACTGGTTTAGAAAACAATTGGTGAGGGTGCTGGTGCCGGGTATTCCAAAGTGCAGTATTGTTGTTGCAGGGAGAAGGGAAATTTACTATTTCCCTTGTGGTTAGTGTGGAAGTCCCCTTCCCCTACTGCTGTAAGGTAACAGCATATAAAGATCTTTATTGGTGGATCCGGCGTGCACTCTGGAGTCTCCTGATGAAGTCACGTGACCGTGACAAACACACGTCGAGACACCAGAGGCACCGAAGGTGACACTTGCGAGCTCGCTGCTCGTTTTTTACATGCTCTCTTCCATGCATTTTTTGTGAGTATCTTTTATGATGTTTTCTTGCGAATACATTTTATAAACATACTACACTATTGGCGTATCCATCTCCCTTTTCTGTGAGGGTTACTACTATTATACCAAGCGGGAGTCCAGTGGGAAACCCCATTAAAGATAGAGGTCATACAGCGCTAGGAGACGCCACACCAGGGACCAACCGGAGTACACGCCGGATCCACCAATAAAGATCTTTATATGCTGTTACCTTACAGCAGTAAGGTAAGGGGACATCCACACTAACCACAAGGGAAATAGGAAATTTCCCTTCTCCCTGCAACAACAATACTGCACTTTGGAATACCCGGCACCAGCACCCTCACCAATTGTTTTCTAAACCAGTCACAGTTTTTTGTTTGCACAAGAACACAGATCATCGTTTTCTACTATTTGAATGACTTTTATTGTAGCATTTATGCTTTGAGATACTTCAGCAACAATTTGAGGATTTTTTCTGGCGCATGCTCACAGCTGCACTCAGCACTCATTGTATTTTCACTTTGGATTCACCTTTCTGCTTATTAATTTTTATGCTATGTTGTACCACTTTATGCATATTTTATTTTGTTGCCTATTCATTGATCATCACCACTTAGTCTACTAGGTTTACCTATTATTTTCACCTTCATTCCCATCCCTATATCATCGCAGCATTATCTCCTTTTTCCATTTACTCTGGGTTTTTGATATACCTCCAGTGCTGCAGCGATACCCTTCCCTTTTTCCCTCCCCACCTCTTTGGTAGCGCGGTAATACCTCACCTACACATGTCCAACAAGGACCAGCAACATACTGGTATGTTGCTGGACTTTGAATGGTTATACCAGAATGATGCCTGTGGGTTTAGGTATCATCTTGGTATCATTCTTTTCAGCCAGCGGTCGGCTTCCATGTAAAAGCAATCCTAGCGGCTAATTAGCCTCTAGACTGCTTTTACAAGCAGTGGGATGGAATGTCCCCCCCCCCCGGATATAAACCCCAATTTAAAAAAAAAAAAAGTACCTGTCACTACCTTTTGCTATCATAGGGGATATTTACATTCCCTAAGATAACAATAAAAATGGTAAAAAAAAAAAAAAAAATGGAAGGAACGGTTTAAAAATAAAATAAAAAAGCAAAATAAATAATAATAAAAAAAAAAAAACACCCCTGTCCCCCCCTGCTCTTGCGCAAAGGCGAACGCAAGCGTCGGTCTGGCGTCATATGTAAACAGCAATTGCACCATGCATGTGAGGTATCACCGTGAAGGGCAGATCGAGGGCAGTAATTTTAGCAGTAGACCTCCTCTGTAAATATAATGTGGTAACCTGTAAAGGCTTTTAAATATGTATGTAGTTTGTTGCCGCTGCGGGTTTGTGCGCAATTTTAAAGCATGTCGTGTTTGGTATCCATGTACTCGGCCTAAGATCATCTATTTTATTTCATCAAACATTTGGGCAATATAGTGTGTTTTAGTGCATTAAAATTAACAAAAGTGTATTTTTCCCCACAAAATGCGTTTGAAAAATCGCTGCGCAAATACTGTGTAGGAAAAAAAATGCAACACCATTTTAATCTGTAGGGCCTTTGCTTTAAAAAATCTATAATGTTTGGAGGTTCAACGTAATTTTCTTGCAAAAAAAAAAATGTTTTCATGTAAACAAAGTGTCAGAAAGGGCTTTGTCTTCAAGTGGTTAGAAGAGTGGATGATGTGTGACATAAGCTTCCTAATGTTGTGCATAAAATGCCAGGACAGTTCAAAACCCCCCCAAATGACCCCATTTTGGAAAGTAGACACCCCCAAGCTATTTGCTGAGAATCATGTCGAGCCCATGGAATATTTTATATTTTGACACAAGTTGCGGGAAAAAGACACTTATTTTAAATGTTCTTATTTTTTTTGCACAAAGTTGTCACTAAATGCTCAAACATGCCATGGGCATATGTGGAATTACACCCCAAAATACATTCTGTTGCTTCTCCTGAGTATGGGGATACCACATGTGTGAGACTTTTTAGGAGCCTAGCCGCGTACGGGACCCCAAAACCCAAGCACCGCCTTCAGGCTTTCTAAAGGTGTAAATTTTTGATTCCACTCCTCACTGCCTATCACAGTTTCGGAGGCCATGGAATGCCCAGATGGCGCAAAACCCCTTCAAATGACCCCATTTTGGAAAGTAGACACCCCAAGCTATTTGCTGAGAGGTATGGGCCATTTTAGCACCTCAAGAAATGAGATAGGCAGTCATAAATTAAAAGCTGTGTAAATTCCAGAAAATGTACCCTAGATTGAAGACGCTATAACTTTTGCAAAAACCAATAAATATACGCTTATTGACATTTTTTTTACTAAAGACATGTGGCTGAATACATTTTGGCCTAAATGTATGACTAAAATTGAGTTTATTAGATTTTTCTTATAACAAAAAGTAGAAAATATTTTTTTTTTTCCAAATTTTCTGCGTTTTTCCGTTTTATATCGCAAAAAAATAAAAATCGCAGAGGCAATCACATACCATTAAAAGAAAGCTCTATTTGTGGGAAGAAAAGGACGCAAATTTTGTTTGGGTACAACATTGCATGTCCGCGCAATTTCCAGTTAAAGCAGCGCAGTGCCAAATTGTAAAAACACCTCTGGTCTTTAAGCTGCGTCAGGGGTCCGGGGCTTAAGTGGTTAAAAATCCTTTTTTTATTGGTCATTAATTAAAAGAAAGAAATGCTTGAAATGTATCACTCTGTGTGTAACGCATATTTATAAAATATATTTTTCACTTTTTGAATTAAATTACTGAAATAAATTAACTTTTTAATGATATTCAAATTTTATGAGATGCAACTGTATGTAAAAGGAGTAAGTGACATACTCCCCCATACCTGAAAGATCTGTTAACTAACTGGAGCAATGGAAGAATAAAGAGAAGGTGAGCATGTGCAGCCTGGAAGTAGTCAAGAAAAGTGAACCTGTTGTTTTTACACTGCAAGGGCAAAGTAAGTCTTCTCTTTAAATCTCTTATATATCTAAATTTTTTCATGAAAAATTTAATATTTTCTGTCATTTAGGAGTCTGACTGTAAGTGCCCTTCTCTATGTATAGTTTACAGAATGAAATGGGTTTTGTGCAAGTTTACAAATGTTTGAACAAATAGGGCTGGCTTTCAGTGACGAGTCCCTCTTGGCCACCATTTTAATGATGTTCTTCCTATGGCACCTCTTCCTCCAACACTTTGTTTGAAATAACTGTATAATATGCCTAATTGAAAGGACAATCTTTTTCTGTTGAATACCTGAATGCTTCTGTAGGAATTCAATAGATAACAAAATTTGACTGACTGTCAACCTCCTAAAATTGTGCTGCCCAAAGCCAAGGCTTATGTCACCTTTCCAGAAATAGCCAATAGTAAACATCAGCAGCATCATTTTCTACCCTCTGGCCATATTGGATTTTATGTAGGCCACCCAAACCGACAAGCTTTGCGCTCAGTATGCTAATGAAAAACAACAAGTTCACAGTACCCCTTACTGAGCACAGTAGATACACTAATAGCTATTACAGGCAAACAAGTTAGACAGTGCTGTTTATTTACAGAGCTGATTCACTGCCTTTAGTATTAAAGGACAACTTCATTTTAGTGACGTTTTCCTTAAAGGTGTATGCAATGAAAAATAATGGGAGTTTTAGCCTTCCCCCTATGTTGCAGAATTTTCACTTCCTGTCTGGCAAAACTGTTGTCACCATAACAGAAAGTGAGCAGAAATTTCTAATTTCTCTGAAGAGCAATAAAAACCTGATAGTGTTTCTAGTCTTTCCACACACTATCCAAAATTGAAAAAATAATATTTGGCTGGAAATACACTTTAGGATTCTCCTCCCCTATTGTGTAACACGTATCGCTAAATAATTACCTTCAGCCCAGCTCCAGAGATCTTCTCTATGTGGCCCTGCCCAAATTTGATCAACCTTAGCATGAAAAATCCTTGACAAGGCCCCGAACAATGCACATTGCAGCCTCATTCATTCCTATGGCTGGTCTCTTCTTATATTGGCCCCAGTGAGTCATCAAGAGGAGCATGGACGAGTCATAGGAATAAAAGGGGCCTCATCATGTCCTTTTAAGCATGTCAAGAAGGTAGCGTTTTTAAATATAGTATGGTGAATGTTTTCAAATATGTTTTCTTGCCATCATCACCTTACATTTCAATGTTCATTAAACTTTTACAAGCTAATTTACTTTAAACATGTCTCCTATTTAATATAATCTGTTTCACAATTTACTGAATGGTTTTTCTTCCTACGTACACTATTTTCCTACGATTTCTGACTTTACTGTTTTGCTTTAACCCTTTCATTGCCAGGCCCTGTTCTCTATTTTTACACTCAGGTGGCCAGACCATTTTTGCAATTTTTCCTTTGCTTATTTCGTTTTCACTTATAGCTTTCAGAGTTTTTAAAAGACCCCCAAACCATATATTTTCTGAAAGCACATGACCAGTAGAATAAAAAGAAGGTGCTGCTGATTTTTAAGGTCCCACCATATTTGCGCAAATGTTTATCAAAACAATATTTTTGCTAAAAATCCATTAGGATCATGATTAGCAGGTAAATACACAGCACATTTTACAAAATTCCTATGAAATATAAAAGCTTAACCTGTATTAAATTAATAAATAACAAATATTTGTAACTTTTAAAATGCGCCTTTTTGCGAAAGGGTGAAAATTGAACAGACGCAAAAGTGTAAATATCCAAATTTTGCAAAAAAATCTGAAGGTTTTAATTTTTCCCTTACAGCTTTCAGAATTTGTGAAAGACCCCCAAAACCATATATTTTTTGAAAGCATATATCCTCTTAAATAAAAAGAAGGTGCTACTGATTTTTTAGACCCTGCTGTATTTGCACAAATGTTTATCAAACCTATATATTTGCAAAAAATACACTAAAACCAGTATTAGCAGATAAAAACACAGCTAATTTGCAAAATGGTGAATTTCGAATGTACGCAAAAAATGTAAATATCCAAATCTCTCAAAAAATCTAAAGGTTTTCATTTTTCCCTTACAGCTTTCACAATTAATGAAAGACCCCCCAAACCATATTTTTTCTGAAAGCATTTGACTTCTAGAATAAAAGATGGTGCTACAGATTTATTTGACCCCCGCGGTATTTGCGCAAATGTTTATCAAAACAATATATTCACAAAAAATACACTAAAACCATTATTAGCAGATAAAAACACGGCTAATTTTAACAAAATTCCTGCTAAATCCCTACTAAATATAAAAGCTTAACCTGTATGGAGTTAATAAATAGCAAAAAAATAACATTTTTACATTGCGCCTTTATTGTAAAATGGTGAAAATCAAACTTACGCAAACATGTAAATATCCAAATTTCTTCAAAAATCGGAAGGTTTTCATTTTTCCCTTACAGCTTTTCAGAATTTGAGCAAGACCCCCAAAACCATATATTTTCTAAAAGCATATGACCTCTGGAATAAAAACAAAAGGTGCTACTGATTTTTTTTTTCTTAGGCCCCGCAGTATTTGTGCAAATACCAAAACCATTATTAGCAGATAAAAACACACAATTTTGCAAAATTTCTGCTAAATATAAAAGCTTATCCTGTGTCAAGTTAATAAATAACACATTTTTGTAAGTTTTAAATTGCGCCTTTTTGCAAAATGGTGAAAATGGAACGTACTCAAAAATTTCTCTAAAAATCTGGAGGTGTTAATTTTTTACTTTACAACTTTCAGAGTTTGTAAAAGACCCCCCCCCCCCCAACCATATATTTTCCGAAAGCATATGACCTTTAGTATAAAAAGAAAGTGCTGCAGATTTTTTAGGCCCTGTGGTATTTGTGCAAATGTTTACCAAAACAATATTTTCACCAAAAATACACTAAAATCATTTATAGTGGATTCATACAGGGCAAAATGTCCAAAATGCGTACTAAAATCCTAGCAAATATAAAAGTTAAAACTGTATTGAGTTGTACTGATAAATAACAAATATTTGTACGATTTAAATTGCACCTTTTTGTGAAATGGTTAAAACTGAAGGTACGCAAAACTGTAAATAAAAACAATTTACCGGTACTCAAAAAATCCTGAGGTTACCACTTTTCACTTACAGCTTTCAGAATTTAAAAAGACCCCTCAAACTAGACATTTTCTGAAAGCATATGACCTGTAGAATAAAAAAAAATGCTACAGATTTTATGGGCCTAAAAATAATTGATAGTGCACATAAACATAACATAACTTATAAACTTCCTGATAAATTGCTACTAAAGCATCATTCACATGTGGTATACTAAACTGTAAGCCAATGGAGGGCCAAGTTTACCCGCAGAGGGATTCACAGGTGTTCCGTGCATCCCCGTACAGGCAGTCCCATTTATGTCAATTGGGATGCAACGGCTGTACAGGCATAACTACTGTTCCCAATCTGACATCCGTGTGAGTGTGGGTACATGACCCCGAATGCAGACAGTGTGATCTCAGAGACAGGCATGCGGACCTACTTTAATGTAAAATTGGGAGCAACGGCTCTGTTCGTGCAGGTGTTACATCCCAAATTACATCTATGGGACTGCCTGCACAGAGATGCACGGAGCACCTGTGCATCCCTGTAAAGGTATGCTGTGTATGCCCTGTGTAAACAAGGCCTTAGGCTCCTTTTACACAAGCAGACCGATTGGGTCTGCCTGTCATTGTTCTCTATGGAGAGACTCATGTAAATGGACATGTGTCTGTTTACACCAGCCTGCATCTGATCCAGTCCAGTCTTCTAAAAACAGAAAGATGGGGATCTCATTCCCCCATCCATCTAGCAGATCGGATTGGACGGTATTGTATGGAAATGGACAGGCGGTCCATTTCCATCTGACCACCCCATAGAGATCAGCGGGCTGTTTCTGTGGCCGCTCTGCATCAGCGGAGAGGACACAGACCTGTCATCCGCCTGCTCAGCGGGGATCAGCAGACAGATCCCCCGCTGAGAAGACAGATCTGCTTGGCAGAGTCCCCTCCATGTGAAAGGGGTCTTACCAGGAGTGACCGGTCCATTTTAATTTTTTTTTTAAATGTCTACTTTTTTTATTTGTTTACAGTTATTAAAAAAAAAAAAAAATTTGGGGGGGGGGGGGGGGGGGAGGAGGTTTATGGTGAGATATCAGAGGTCTAAGCAGACCCCCATTTCTCTGTTTTTTGAGACCGAGAAAGGGACTAAAGATAGTGCCGTTCTCTGCAGCACTTTACTTGAATGAATGAGGAATCTGTATAGAGATTTCTCATTCATTCAGAAAATGACAGTCTGATACATAGTAACACTCGCGGCTACTATATATCAGCTGTCAGTGGATATAGGAGTGATCGCTGCCTAGATCCACTATACTACAGGGGGCTTGGTAAACACATGTATACCAAGCCCCCCCAAACCCCAACTTTACCCACACTGCTCCCCCGCCGTGCTCCCTAACCTGACAGATTACCGGAGATCAGTGCAGGCAGAAGCTGCAATTGGAGAGAAGGAGGAATGCACCGCACCCCGACCCGCCTATGAAGCGGGGGTGTGCGGACAGTACAGGGGCGATCTGAACAGCGGGGGGGACACATCTGGATCCCCCAAGCCCCATGCAGCACCTGAAGCCAGCGGGAGTGAAAGAGGAGGGATACCGGTTAACCACTTGCAAACCGGCTAACACCGATATACGTCGACAGAATGGCACGGCTGCGCAAAGCAACATACTTGTATGTTGCTTTGAAATTGCCACCGGCGGCGTGCGCCCGCTGCGAGCTCCGTGCCCGTGCCCGCAGGACCTGTCGACTCGATGTCCGCCGGTGTCCCGCGAATGTGTCACGAAGCTGCAGAACGGGAAGATACCTATGTAAACAAGGCATTTCCCTGTTCTGCTTAGTGACAGGACAGTGATCTACTGCTCCCTGTCATCGGGAGCAGTGATCACTGTCATGTCACTTGTAGCCCAGCCCCCTCACAGTTAGAATCACTCCCTAGGACACACTTAACCCCTTCATCGCCCCCTAGTGTTTATTTTTCACAATAAAAACAACAAAAGGTGAGACATAACCACGCCACACATGGCGGGAAAATTAGAAAAAAATTAATAAATAAAAAATAAGAAAACTCCCACAACATGCCCCCCTCCCCCTTTTCCAGGTTAACCACCCCGTGGATAAATCCACTTCCCCAGATGCAGGGCCCCTACAACATGAGGGGCAGGTATCCTCAACATCATGTTAAATACACACAATAATATAACATATTGCATAGTGCATAGTTTACACTGCAACAATAATAATATTAGTGCCTTCAATCAGTTTCAGAGAGAGCTATCAAGGCAGCAGTCAGTCTCCAGAAAACCCAATGGTGTCACAGAATTACATGTAAAGGTGCCAGTGTGTTGCCTGACCAATATGTCAACAATACAAAAAAAGGTCACTGCCCCCACCTATAACTGGTCTTCACAGCAAGGAGCACTGGAAGGGCAAACACATTTTTTGCATTGACAAATTGGTCAGGCAACGCACTGACAAATTTGCTGCCATTGTTCAATGTGCTGGGTGTCTAGTGTGTTCCAGCATCTTTAAGGAGAATTGGGCTCCCTCCAGTCACCTGCCCTTCATCTATCCATCAGAATACATGTGCTCCCACTGTGGAGACTCTCCAAATTTAGAGTTAGGGTCTGCAGGATACAGGGTGCCTTGGTGGGGCCTGCAGCTTACGCATGTATTTGCAAATGTGTGCAACTAAACCCCTGTTTTTAACGCATACTGTTAGACAGGTAATTTGGTCGGTCGCAGGCTGGTTGGTAAGTTGAGCTTGGAAATTCTTTGGTTTTATAAAGCCGGTTTGATCCACGTCAACCAGGGATGGGAGCACTATGGACAATCTGGTAGCCAAAATCTTTGTGAGAATTTTAAGATCCGTTTAGAAAAAGGGCTATTGGCCTATACGAGGAACAGCATGTAAGATCTTTACCTGGTTTGGGTATGAAAACTACATAAGCATCCAACATAGAGGAAGGTAGAGCCCCATTTTCAAAGCAGTATAAATATAAGGTTTGTAGTCTAGTGCCTAGAGTATCAGAATATTGCTATACCACTCCACTGGAAACCCATCCTGGCCCGGGGATTTATTTGAGGTAAATGAAAGAATGTCTGCTTCTAATTCTTTAAGAGTAATAAGACAGTTCATGCTCAACTGAGGTTGCTTTTGGTAAGATTGACTGTAACTCATCATTGAACAAATGTCTTTGCCACCTGATCTATTTTTTTCATGCCATATGCTAGGTCAGACATTCTGAATAGTGGTGTTTAGTGTCAGAAGTTCGCACTGCACTGAAATATGAGATCAAAGTCCTTATTTGAGAAAACAATTATTTAAGCTGAATTCCAAGCAGATAAAAGCACAATGTAATCTATTTGTGTATTGTTTAAAAATAATTAAACATATTTTTTAGTCCATTGAGGGACACCTTTGAGTTATACATCCATCTACAGGAGGATTGGAAACTAGCAAACAAAAATAGTTTTTTTTCCTTGCATGTGATTGAGTATTCTTTGCAAAGTGACATTTCACCACAATCACTAAGCTCTGAGGAGAATTCTCTTGCAAAGGGTTACTTCCCTTGCAAAGTCAACAGCCTTTTTGCTTTTAGCAAATCAACCCCACAATGTATTCAGAGGTTTTGGTAAAAGAGAAAAACAAAATAGGGTAGGAAATGTTGTTTTATCATAGCCAAACCAGATATTGAGAAAAAGGGAACAAGAGGCAGAGGAAGCAAAACTCAACCATGTTGAAAAATGCATTAGAACAGGCATCACTATATGGCGGACTGCGGTCCGGACACAAACCGAGTGAGAGTCCTGTCCAGACCGTGCCACTTAGCAGCCTGAGTGGTCACCTCTCCTGCCACCGCTTCTGCTAAAATTCAGAGCATGGTAGAGGGCAGGAGAAACAGGAGGGTGGATTCCTTTTCTGTATATGTATTCCCCTGCCTTCCACCGCCGCTGCAGTTAAACTCGCAGCAGGGAATAGGGTGGAATATGGCAGGTCTACATGAGGAGCGGGAGCTGCCCAACCTTTCACTTGTTAAGAAGAAAAGTCGGTCAGCTCCCGCCCTCAGTGCAGACCTTCTGTATCTCCTGCCCTCTTCCCTGCTGTGAGTTTAACAGTAGCAGCGGCGCCAGGCAGGCAAATACATATACAGTAGACAAATTCACCCTGCTGTGCCTCTTGCCCTCTGCTGTACTGTGTTAATGTAGGACTGTGAAGCTGTAACTGCAGTGGAGACTATGGTTTAAATGGGGGGGGCTGTGATTGCAAAAGTGGACTGTCTCGGGGGGAGCTTTGCTATGGGGGGCTATGATGTGAAAGGGGGGAGCAGTGATATGGGGGGGCTGTGATGTGAGGAGGAGGGCTGTGATTGCGAAGGGGGCTGTGATGTTAGAGGGCGGAGCTGTGATATGGAGGGTTGTGATTGAAAGGGGGATTTTGCTGTTGGGGGGGTGCTCTGATGTGAAGGGGGGCTTGTGATGTGACGGGGCTTTAAAGGGGGGAAGGGGGGAAGGGGGGAACTGATGTAAGGGGAGCTGTGATGTAAGGAGAGGGGGTGCTGATGTGAAAGAGAATTTAAAGCCTAACTCAAAGTAAAAATCAATCAATCTGATCCAATCAGATGTAGCCTCTGACAGCTGCTGCTGACAGCTGTCAGAATAAAATAGCCCAGCAGGGGGATTAGAACACCTACAGGCCGAAGGAAAACAATCAAATAGTTGTAATAGTTATTTGAAAAGTAAATAAGAGGAGTCCATCTCATATGCAAAGGAATAATGAGGTTTTGGAATAGAGAAATATATACAGAGAATTATAGAAGAAAAATATGTTCGGAGAAATTTTGCTTTCATAAAGGAACTAAACAGTTTGTCAATAAGTGGAAGAAGACCTACCGTATTTATCAGCGTATAACACGCACCCTAACTTTAAGAGGGAAGTTTCAGGAAAAAACTTTCCACAGCCCCCTTGTGTATAACACGCATGCACAGTTTACCCTCTATTTTCAGGGTAAAAAAGTGAGTGTTATGCGGCAATAAATACAGTAATTATTATTAATATGTTTTTTTTATGTTTTTTCATACGTTTTTATGTCCTTTGGGTGAGATCACCTCTGCCAGTGGCAGCCGCTCATAAGGGACACGGGCGCTGCCCCCTAATCCATGCGCCCGGCCCCTAATCTCCATGCAGGGCACCAGACGCATGGATTTCAATGGGGGTTCTTTTTTTTAAGCATATGATTATAATTGGCTTAAAAAAGGGTGGGCTCTGCGCCCCGAGCCCACCCACTTGTGTGACATTAGCAAATCAATGTTCACTAATTTCTTCCTGCTTCTCCTCCCGGCCAATCAGGAGTCCTAAGACCCGATTGGCCGGGAGGAGAAGCATCTGCCATGACTCGGGAGGAGATGCAGGGGGGAAGTCGCCGAAGCTGGGGTAAGTGCAGGGCTGACAAGCTGGCGATCAATCGCGTGAAGGGGGGGAGTGAGGGGGCCAGGTTTGTTTTCCCGCCCCCCAAAAAAAATTGAGCACAAGCCACCACTGACCTAAAGACTCATCTAATGCCAGTTTTAAATGTAATGTCCTTCAAGTGCTTATTTGATCTGCAGGCAGTTTCCAACCCCAAGTTGGGCTGCTTTGGGACATCCCAGAGGTTAAAGAATTTCTGTGTCCCTGAATAGCACATCAAGGAACATAGGTCCCAACCCTGGATTTTCTGATCGTGTGTACGGGGCTTTAGAAAATGATTGTGAACATTAGGTAGATCTGCACCACTCCCCTTCCTTTCTATATCAGGGGTGAAGCTGTTGAGCTTGTTCTTTGCTTTAAATATTTGGGAGTGAAATATGCTGGCCTTGGTACTTCAGTCCTTATCTCGTTTACCTTTCTGCTATGGAATTATGCTTTTCTTCGGAAAAACTGGCACTATCTCAGGTGGTAAAGACTGCTCAGAACATTATTGGCAGTCATCGTCTCACCAACAATAATATTTACAACAGCAGGTGTAGGAAGATGAGGTACTTCTCAGCCTGCTTATGGACAGCTTGTCCCCTCCCTTCAAGTTGGAGGTTTTGCAGCATCAGGAATAGAACCACCAGGTTGAAGAACAGCCTTTTTTTCCTGGTGCTGTGAAATTTGACAGGTTCTGTATCACCCAGGATTATCACTGCTATTATTTATTTTCTGGACAATGCTGGAATTTGAGATCGATACTGCAATTATTAAATATCAAAGAGTAGTATTATTTTATGTATTTATATTTATGGGACTTTTATCTTCGATTTAAAGTCCCACTGGATGGATAAAGGCCTTGGCTGGGTTTTTGAGCCACAAGCGAGATTGACCTTCCGTAATAGGTGGTTATTACTAGCTGGTAAGCAGGCACTTTGTAAGGTGGGGGCATTCACTCAGGATCACGCACTTCTTTTGGTGATGGATGGTGCACTTACCGTCTAAAGGACTGTTTCACTAGTTTGGACTTTTTTCTTCTTTTTTTTAATCCTTTTTATTTTTTTATCAATCGCAATATTAAGCGCAACTCTATAATACTGTTTTTGTATTTAGTACGTTTAAGGTTTATGATTGCACATATAGAAGTGGATATTTTTGAATATCACATCGTTGGTATATAGATATTGAGTTTAGGAATACAAGCTAGGGCCACATGCTGTTTTCTTTTCAATATTCATATATTTATTTATTTTTTAACAATACATTTTTATTGAAATTGGTTTACAACATAAAGGTAACAGAACGAGATTTTGAACAAAAGGTACAGTACAGATCCAAACATACAGCTCAGAGACAAAAAATTGCTGGGAGTCAGTACTAGGTTACAAGTAGCAATAATACTATTGAAAGGTAGCTTTATTCATTCAGATAGACCAAGAATGGGAGAAAGCAGAATATTTTAGGGTATTGAATGTTATGAGGCATTCAAATGTGTGGTTAGAATTTACCATTTTCACCAGTTCAGAAAGATTGAGGGACACCTTGGATTTCCAGTTTTTTAGAATGAGTATCCAAGCCGAATGTGTGTGACTACTGGTCGCTGGACTACAGAGAAGCGATCAATGTCTAGATTTAACAAGGCTAAGGCAGGCTGGAGTTTGGTCAATATGCCAGTGCAGGAGAAAATTAAGCGAAACACACTGGACCAAAACTTGTAAGGCATGGGCAGCTCCAGAGGCTCCAGAGGCTGTGTAAGAGATTCCCTACCTGGTCACATTCACGCCAGCACAAGGCAGAGACTGCTGTAAACATTTTAGACAGTCTGAAGAGAGTATAGTGCCATCTGTTAGTGATTTTTATAATTGTTTCGGAGTAGCTAGTGCACTAGTAATTGAGCTAAATGTGGCTCGCCATTGAGCTGGGGAGAACGAGGCATGGAGGTGCACTTTAACATAGGGCTGGTTTTTCGAAAAGTTTGTTTATCCTGAAGGGTGTTGTAGAACGTAGAGATCCCACGCAGTTTAGACTTAGACTGGGTAAGGAAATTCCAAGTTTGAGAAGGTAGAGACATAGTGGGAAAAGGAAGTGCAGCATCCTGGCGCATGTAAATTGGTGCTGCGGGGGGAGATGGTATTTATGTGCCAGTTCTTGAAGGGGGTACGTTTTTTTTTAATAAGGTCATGAATGTAGGTTATACCATGGTTCAGTAAGGGTCTAGTCGAGAGAGGTGATCATAGCCTCAAAGATTTGGAGAGGAAGGGGGGTATGGCTGGGGGTTGTATGTTCAAACGTAACAGAATTGAGATGTCTCCATGCCTGTATTGAGGCTTGCATTGGTAATGTTAAGCCCTGTACACACGATCGGATTTCCTATGGATTCTAATCCGATGGATTTTTCCATCGGAAATCCGATGAAGATGACTTCCATCAGTCTTGCCTATGCACCATCAGTCAAAAATCCGACCGTCCAAAACGCTGTGTAGTACAACACGTACGATGGCACTATAAAGAGGAAGTTCAAATCTAATGGCGCCACCCTTTGGGCTGATTTCGTGTTACCGCGTGTTATAAAAGGTTTGGTGAGAGACGATTCGCACTTTTCAGTCTCAGTGCTTTTCAGATCATTTTCTGCGTTTCAGTTTGTGCTTGTGGGTTCGTATTTGTCTTTCAGTGCGTGCAGTCAGGTCGGTTCTGTTTTGCAGAGCCTTCTTGGCCGCTCGTTACTGTTTTTCAGGTCATTCTTCACAGGCCTTGCTGTTCCTCGGTGCATTCTGTTTAAGTTCGTTCTGACCAGCCGACCTTTTAAAGCCATGTTGGAAGTACGTTCTCATCGTAGAGCTCGTGCTGCATATGTGCTTGGTGTTGCGGTTAATGCTGTAACCTGAGTTCAGTCCATGAACAGGGCGAGGAGGAGTTCATGGACCAAGAATTGGTTGCTCCAGTGGGACCAATTCTCTCATATGCCTCTGCTGCGGGAAAACCAGGAGAATAATTCTGATGACTTAAGGAATTATCTCCGGATGACGGACCCCGTTTTTCACCATCTGTTGGATTTGCTGTCCCCCTATATCACGAGGCAGGACACTGTGATGCGCCAGGCCATCACTGCCGAGCAGAGGCTTATTACCAAGTTGAGATACCTGGCGACTGGGAGAAGCTTGCAGGACCTCAAGTTCACGACAGGCATCTCCCCCCAGGCTCTTGGGATCATTATCCCTGAAACATGTTCTGCCATCATACAAGTCATGCAGAAGGACTATATTAAGGTAAGTTTTCTCCTTTAACATCACATTCTATGTTTTGAATGTTTGCTAATGACTTTTATTTCTTTCATCCTTCCCAAAATTACCATGATTGTAATATGCTGTGATTATCCCCTTTGTCCCCATGCATGCTGTTACTTTTAAATGCTTCTTTTTTGGCCTACATGCATATTTCCCTTCACTAACCTCTCCAGCAAGCTATCCTGGGCCCATACACACCTAGCCTAGTCTGTTATCAATGTTTTTGGTCAGCTCCATTGTAGTTCTCAACCCCCCCCCCCCTAAAATGTGTCCAAATGTTTTATTGAACATTCAATTTCAGCAGAGTGGTAGAGGCTTGTTTTGGGGGGCCCAAAATCAGCTTAACCCCCCCCCCCTTAATTTTTTCCATTGGGCCATCAGAGGGGGAGAGTCATCTGATAAGTGGGCCTTCTATTTTTGTGTTTAAATACTCCTTCAAATAAATGTTATACTGATGTTGGCCAAGAATGTATTTGTGAAATCTGCTTGCAATGTTATGTGCAAAAGTACTAATTGTTTTTTTCTTGTTTGACTCCACAGTTCCCTTCATCGCCACAGGAATGGCAGACTGTGGCCTCCCAATTTGCCCAGCGGTGGGACTTCCCTAACTGCGGAGGGGCAATTGATGGGAAACACGTCCACATAGTGCCACCACCCCATTCGGGTCATAATATTTCAACTACAAGGGTTTTAATAGTATTGTGTTAATGTCGGTAGTGTCGGCACGCTATAAGTTATTGTATGTGGACGTGGGGAAGAATGGCCGGATGTCCGATGGCGGAGTCTTCGCACAGACGGAGTTTGCCCACCGTCTGCAGACTGGTGGCCTGGCACTGCCACCTGATGCAGACAATGTGGATGGACTACCATTTTTGTTTATTGCGGATGAAGCCTTTGGACTGGGACCCCACCTGATGCAGCCGTTTCCCCAGAGGACCCTCACCCCGGAGAGGAGTGTTTTTAATTACCGGCTGGCAAGAGCCCGGAGGGTTGTTGCAAATGCCTTCGGGATAATGGCCAGCCGGTTCTGCCTGTTTCAGACAGGCATCCACATGGCGGAATACAAACTTAACCATATTGTCTTCAGCTGCTGCATACTCCACAATCTTTTGAGGAAATATTCCACTACGTATCTATTAAATGTTGGGCCTGAGCCCGGACTTTCTGAACCAACCTTGTTGACAGGCCTGGACACTGGCCGTACTGGCTTGGCCCCCCAAAGCGCCTGTGAAGTACGTGATAAATACGTTGAGTACTTCACGGGTAGGGGGGCCATTGCTATGCCAGACAATATCTGACAAATTATTTTAAAAATAAACCATAATAATAATATTGGTCATTATTGCTTGTGTTTTTTTTTATTTAGGTGTCTCCCAGGTTCTCATAGTACACTTGTTGTAGTGCCAAGTTGATTTGTCTTAAAGTGGAGGTCCACCCTGAAAAAAATCTTCACACTAAAAAATCTAAAAAAAAATAAAAAATTTTTATACTCGCCCTAAATGCCTGTTGCTATGCGGAAGTCCCCTAATCTGCTAATGTTCCTCTTCTCCGTCCACGGTGGCTCTCCTTCTGCTTCCTCTTCTTGTGAATGGGCCGCGCTGCCTTCTGGGAACTGTGTGTATCCCAGGAGGCAAGCCGCCCATTCACAAAGCGCCGTGCGAGTGGCGCATGCGCAGTAGGAAACGGGCAGTGAAGCCTTACGGCTTCACAGCCTGTTTCCCCTACTCAGAATGGAGGAGCTGGGAGCCTGCCAGCAGCGATCGATCGCCGCGGCAGGACCGACATCGCGGGAGAGTAGGACAGGTAAGTGTCCTTATTAAAAGTCAGCAGCTACACTGTTAGTAGCTGCTGACTTTTTTTTTTTTCCTGCACCACCACTTTAAATAGCCACAATTGTCACAGTAAACAAGAACTTTGACATTTTCTAAAAACTGCTATTGAGCATAGAAAGAACAAGCCACACATTGTTGAGTCCAAAAACATTTATTGACTCTGTGCAGAACATGTGCGTTAGTTTGATTTGGAATATAAAATATTCACATTTTTTTTCTTTTTGGTTTGCATAAACATGCATGGTTCAATAAAGAAAACATATAAAAACAATGGAACTTACAAAGTTCAACCTTAAAGAAAAACATGAGATGGGGGATGTCACCCCTGAACCATCAAAAATTTGAAGATGCACACAGTTTTTGTGTGCCAAATAGGTATTTTCATCCTGATCCCATGGCTAAAGTCAACATGTGCTATCTGCCATCATGGGGATCAATGGACGTGTTTTGGGGGTGCAAACCCTTCCTCTCACCTACTTGAGTAGCAAGGAAGGGGTTGCACCCCCAAAACTCAGACATAGATATCCTGTGACGGCAGATAGCAAATGTTGACACACTGTGTGCATCTTCAAATTTTGGCTTGTGGTAAAACAACAAGAGCAAAAAAAAAAAAAGGGGGGGTCAGACTATTCACCCCAAAATATCAATGATGTTTTTATACTTTAGCTCAATCACATTCATCCTATTCCTCATAATGTCCATTTCGCTACTACATTCCATTATTTCTTGAATTATGATTTGGGCACTAGCACTTGAGAAAGGAGTAGTAGGAGTTTCTGACACACCACCATGTTCATCCCCTAAAAAAAAAGTATTAGAAAGATGCAGGCCTACATCTCTTTACCTGAAGCTGTGGTGACAGACACTGACTGACCTGTTGTGGTGATAAGCTCCACCTCTCCTTTCTCCACCTCTCCTTTCTCCACCTCTCCTTCCTCCACCTCTGCTTCCTCCACCTCTGCTTCTTCCACATGCTGATCTTGGGGGTCTTTCTGAGCTTGGGGTTCTTTCTGTGCTCTGTGCTTCCTAGGCTCCTCAGATTGGTGTCCTCCCAGTCTTCTCTCCCCTATGAGAATGAAAACAAAGGTATCCTTACCACACAGATATTTGAGGGCATAAATTGGAAACATTGCTTGGAAGTGGGGTACAATTGTTTGTTTCGGCAGAGTTCCAAGATGTTCCAAGATGATTTTTGGAATTCCACAAAGCAGGAATACTTTCATATTTGGTCCAAAGTAACACACATGGAGACACCCCAAAGTATCCACTGGAGCACCTGTGTGGGACACCCTAAAAAGGTTGTTCTGGTGGCCCACACTATAATTCTCCTGAGTCCAGATGTGTAACCAGCTGCTGAGTGTCCTCTCCTTTACACTGAATCTAGTTTTTTCACATTCTACTTACAAACACATCATCTAGACAACAATGTTTATAAACGTTGTTTTAACACAAATAGGCCTGACCACATGTGGTTTACGTGTATCTGTGCAAAACATGTGATTTAAGACGATCGCTGTTTACTAAAACCATTCCAAAATTGTAGCCACTAAACTAACATGAAAGTTGCCATTTTACAATGTGAAACCAGTCAATCCAAGCACATGGAGCAAAACATGCAAGAATAAATATTACAATTTGAAATAACACAGGAAAAAAACTTACTTTTTTGCAGGATTTTTTTAATCTTCCTATACTGCTCCGGCTCCCTCAGCTTCAGGTCAGACCACCTTTTACGGAGCTGCTCCTTGGATCTCCTGACCCCAAAGTTATTATAGAGACTCCTCGCCACTTTGTCCATTATTTTTTACTTCCTGAGATTAGGGGTGTCGTATGGCCCATGCTTTTCATCATAATCTTTCCTCCGCAGGATGTCCGCCATCTCAGCAAATGACATATTAGACGCCTTGTATCTTTTATTCCTGGATCTGGACTTTCCCACCTCCGGGCTTTCCCTGTCACTCACCTGTGTCACCACCATGTCGTCGTCTCCCACTGTGCGCCGAACGAGAAGGGGCGGGAAAATTCAGAAAAAGACCGTCATGGGCAGGTGACGCAGGCGGAGATTCACGCACGCGCGCAGGGTATATAAATGGTAAATGAGGTTGTGGGTGCACGGAGTAAGGACGTCCGGAAGTGCAGAACGAATCCAACGAAGGTAAGAATGAAACTTGGGGCATCAGTGGCCTATACTGGTTCATGATTGGAAAGGCTTATATTGGGATAAGATTAGGACAATTTAAGCTGACCTACTGTTTTTGTATTGTGTTTTATCTTGCAGAAATGATTATGCAGAAATTAAGAGAGCCAGATATAATGCTTGCCTTCATAGAAAAATACAGAGAAATGCGCACCTTGTGGGAGATAAAAAACTGTTTGTACCACAACACTGTGGTACGAAGGGCAACAATAGAAAAATTAGACCTGGATCCCAGAGGCAGACTATAGCATGATGAACAATAAAATTAACAACATGAGGAATTCGTACAAAAAACGGTACAAAGAGGTCTGCGCTTCAAAGAGATCAGGAGCAGCAGCAGACGAAGTACTTCAGCCCAAGCTGTGGTACTACAAACATCTGCAATTTCTTGACGACCAGATTGAAGCCAGGGAATCATTTTCTAGCTTTCCTTCCACCCTTCTTTCCACCCTTCCCTCCAGCGTTCCTTCCACCCTTCCCTCCACCCCTGCAGAGGGGGAAGAGGAGCAACCTGAGCTTGAAGAGCCGGATCTGCGCATCTTTAGCCAGGTATAGTATTGTAAAAAATATTTCTTGGCCTATAATTATTATTGTGAACTAGATGTTATTATTCACAAATGAAATAATTAAAATAATATATAAAAAATAAATAAGTGGCCAGAAATGATTGGTACAGTATTGAAAAATGCTGAAGTCAGAATGAGAGTCTTTGATCATTATTTAACATTCAAATTGCAACAGTCATGAAATGAAAATTGTGTGTGATTGATGAACCAAAAACGAACTATGCCTTTTTTTAATACACAGGATGAGCTCAGCCAGGAGGAAGAGGCTCCAGAATGTGGCAGGCAGGAGGAGGCAGGGGTGAGTGGCAGCCAGGAGGAGTCCAGGCCAAGTGGCACTCAGCAGGTCCCCAGGACAAGTGGCAGCACCCAGTCCCAAGTGCCTCCCCAACACGTCAGACCCAAAAAAAGTCGCAGGATGACACAGGTGGAGGAGGAGTCACTAAAAATTTTCAGGGACGCTGCTGTCATAATGAGGGCCCCCTTCAACCCTGTTGAGGGCTTTAGTGCCTACCTGGCTGATAAGCTGCAGAAACTTGAGGTGGGACAACGTGCCCTCTCTGAGCACCTTATTTATACTGTTCTTCACACGGTGGGAGGGGCCAGCTGACACAGGCAACACATCTGTGCAATCTGGCCCATCCTTCTCCTCTTTCTCCTCCTCCTCCTGCCACATTACCACCAACAGAGCCACAGCCTGCAAGGGGGCGTCGACGGAGCCGTGGATGGAACGCTGCAGGGAATTGTGGAGGGGAAGGCTACAAGGAAGACCAGAAAGTGATTCCCTGGCTTCAAGCTGCTCTGCCTGAAGATGCAGTTTGTTGGAGTACCACAGCTTGGGGACATGTATGTCTTTGGCTGCTGCTTCTGATTTCCTCATGTTGTTAATTTTATTGTTCATCATATTCATGTCTGCCTTTGGGGTCCAAAGTCTTCATAAATGCAACTAGTTTTTCTATTGTTGCCCTTCCTGTTTATTTTGTTTTTCCAGAATAAATGGATCTTTGATTTATAAATACTTGCCTATGTGTTTTTATTGTGAGTAGCCATAACATTTCATAAATACAATGTGTAATTAACAAGGGACGACAACCTCCTCGAGGGGAAAAAAAATAAAAAATATGTTGTTGTGAGAACTTGATCCAAAAAAAAGGAGGCCACAAGAAAAAAAATTTTTAGATCTTGATTCAAAATAAACATAAAAATTAGGGAGATCTGGCTTTAAAAAATATATTAAATTATTCATGAGATCACAAGAAACAATAAAGAAATAAGTTTGACAGAACTCGGTATAAATATCAGCAGCAAAAACAACAATTATAAAACCATTAGAAAGAAGAAAACAATGCGCTGCATTAAACGAGGCAATAATGAGCAGAATGACGAATGTGCTCGCTTCATTACGAACGCTAGTTTTACCAGAACGAGCGCTCCCGTCTCCTAATTCAGTCTGAGCATGCGTGGGTTTTTTATCCGATGGAGTTCCACACAGACGATCAGAATTTGCTATCGTTTTTTTTACCATCGGATAAATTTAAAACCTGTTCTATTTTTTCTCACCGATGGAAAAAAGAACGATGGGGCCCATACACGATCGGTTTGTCCGACGGAAAAAGTCCATCGGACTGTTTTCATCGGTAAAACCGATCGTGTGTACACGGCTTAAGACTTTTAAGGTTCCAGGGTTAATATTTATATATATTTTTTTACCTGCAATATATTATAATATATTAATATTTTTTTATTTTTTTGTAAAAGTGAGCTTATCCTTTAACCACCTCCCTACCGTGCACGAAAACCCCCTTCCTGCCAAGCCATTTTTCAGCTTTCAGCGCTGTCACACTTTGAAGGACAATTGCGCGGTCGTGCGATGTGGCTCCCAAACAAAATTTACGTCCTTTTTTTCCCACAAATAGAGCTTTCTTTTGGTGGTATTTGATCACCTCTGCGGTTTTTATTTTTTGCGCTATAAACAAAAGAAGAGCGTCCAGTTTGGAAAAAAAAATGTTTTTTACTTTTTGCTATAATAAATACCCATTTATTTTTTTTCAATTAAAATTTTCCTCAGTTTAGGCCGATACGTATTCTTCTACATATTTTTGTTAAAAAAAAATCGCAATAAGCGCGTATTGATTGGTTTGCGCAAAAGTTATAGCGTCTACAAAATAGGGGATAGATTTATAGCATTTTTTTTTTTTTATTTTTTTATTAGTAATGGCGGCGATCTGCGATTTTTATTGTGACTGTGATATTGCGGCGGACACATCGGACACTTTTGACACATTTTTGGGACCATTCACATTTATACAGCGATCCGTGCTATAAAAATGCATTGATTACTGTATAAATGTGACTGGCAGGGAAGGGGTTAACCACTAGGGGTCGGGAAGGGGTTAAATATGTTCCCTCAATGTGTTCTAACTGTGGGGGGAGGTGACCGATAGTTGTCCCTATGTACAATGGACACACCATTGGTCCCCTCTCCCTCACAGGATGTGGATCTGTGTGTTTACACACACAGATCCACTTTCCTGCTCGGTTCCCGGGCAATCGCGGCCGCCGGGCACGTGCACCGGGTCCTTGGGAACGCGACGGGGGTGCACGCGCGCCCCCTAGCTCGTTTTAAAGGCAGGACGTCATATGACGTCCTCTCAGAACGAGAGTGTTATCCGCCCGCTGTCAATTGACGGTGGGTGGGGGACAAGTGGTTAAACAGAATGGTTTAGTACATCCAACCAGCAGATGGAGCTCTGATCTCCTTTTCATAAAATTGGTTTTTACAGCTTTCAGCTGTGCTGAAAGAAGCCATTCTTCATAGAACACTAATGAGCCATCACAGCAAAGACTCAAGCTTTGTTGGCTTTCCTGTCTTTTTAGCCAACTCATAGTGCTTTAAGAATAATTTTTCATGTATTCAATATTTATTTGTAAAAAAAATAGTATTTCATAAACAACAGTTTTAAAACTTATAAACTAAAATTATATATAGAATTAAAAAAAAGACTGACCCTAAACCTTTATAGTTTAAAATTAAAGGTCTGTCTATTAAGTGAACCTTCCTTTGCCACCTATGTGCAAAAGTCCGTTTCACTTTAAGCCCGTTCTTGCTTGAGTGTCTTTTGTCACAGTGTATGACTTGATTTAGAATAGTCTGAGGTTGGTGAAAACCCACAGAGCTTAAAAGCTGGTTCATTCTGGCTGGTCCCTGACACGTACAAGAGTGTGGAAATGGCATCTGAAGTGCACTGCTGGAAATAGCCTTAGACAATGGGAAACCATGGGCAGATAAAACATGTGTGATATGATAGATAGCTTTGCATAATGTAATTTAGTATTTCCTGTGAATCCTGCATGAGCTTTGTTTCTCATTTCTAGGAGGATGACACAGCAATGTACTTTAGGAGATTACAGAAGTAATATTTAAAGCATTGGCTTGTAGAATTGTCTTTGTGTTGATCTGCAGTCATTTGTTTTGGTAGCAGAATACAGTCACACCAGGGTAACACTTTCTTATCCTCTTTGTGTTCCAGCTGTATTCACAGATACTTTCATCATTGTTTCATTTCTGAAGGAAAACAAACTTTGTTTCATCCAGTTTACTAAAAAGACTGCTTCCCCAGATATAAACAAACACTTGGAAAAACTCTCCTCTCTGGATATGAAGGTACATTTTACTTATTTTTTAAAGAATTTCTTTCAATGACTTTTGTCCCAGCAGCTTGTAAGAGATACGTATGTGTATCCCATAAAGTTATGTTATGCCCATTTCACACGGGCACTTCCGCTAAGCAGAATCGTTTGCTCTGCTCTCTCTGCTGATCCCCACTGAGCAGGTGGGTGACAGGTCCACTCTGCATAGCTTTCCGCCTGCTCTCCTCTATGGGGCAATTGGATGGAAACAGACCGCTACAACCGTCTGTTTTTGGCGGACAGAACTGGACTGGATGGCAGCGGGTGTCAGCGGACATGTGTCCACTGACATCCGCCGCTCCATATTAGAGATTGAAGGGTCTGATCAGGTCCGCCTGAAAACTGACAGGCAGATCTGATCAGACAGCCCGTGTGAAAGGAGCCTTAAGAGCCTAATCTTTTTGCGGTATCAGAAAAATTATTGTCAGACACTTGGAACCTCAACTTCTAAAATTAGAGAGCCCCTCAGTGATTGGCCGGGATCCCCTCTATCTAGAAAGAACACGGAAGCAACATGCATTACGCCAATTATGAAAACATTGTTTGCGGTACACCTTACACATCGCCACACAGGCTGGATTGAGAACAGTAATTTCAGGGCTAGTATTTATGGTTAACTCTAAGCTGATGACCTGTAGGGACTTTTAAAGTGTCAAATGGTAAGAAAAAATTGCGCTAGAACCCAAGAACAGAAAAAATATGAAAAAAGCTGCCAGCACTCAAACAAACAAAGTGAAAGAGGAAATGGGGTAAATAGTGCAGCGCTACAACTTCAATGGTGAATGGGAAAAAATACCACTGTGAAATTTATGATAATGAAAAACAAACAATATAAGTGAACCATGAAGAACAAAATAAATATGATAAAAAGAAACTCCAAGGTGTGTAGCTATAGTCCATGTAAAGATGAACCCAAATGATGTGTATATGACTTCAAAAAGGTGTGAAGAAGTCCGTATAGGGTAAACACACAATATGATGTTCCTTCCCACGGAATGACCCAAGGTACAGGAATAACAGGTTGACTGATGAAAATTCAATCAAATACTTTGAAGAGTAAATAGATGGGGTACTCTTACCACAACAGAGTCGGACAGGCTTTTTTTTTTAAAGGTAAATTTTTGAGTCAAACAGGCTTAAGGTCTCAGTGACCTAAATCTGGGAAGCCGGATCTCTGATGGTTACCGCAGAGGTCTGGATCAATCCTGAGGAGGGTAGTCCGATGAGCTGAGGTGTGTATCCTACGCTCCTTCCGCTGGTCACCGCGGGGGTCTGGATCAATCCTGAGGAGGGTAGTCCGATGAGCTGAGGTGTGTATCCTACGCTCCTTCCGCTGGTCACCGCATAAACCCAATCGGGCTCCACAGAGATGATGAAAACACAACGGGGATAGAGAAAAAAGGGATTTTCTCCCAATGGTGCAGGTCAATTAAAACCAATCAAGGTTTGTTGAAGTTAAAATGTCATACATGAAAATGACAAACGGTGTAAAATAAAAGTGATCACAAAAATGGATAAACGCATTGTGGGGTGCAGTAATGCAAGGCCGTCGCGTTTCGACTAAGAAAGTCATCAACAGGGGCATATTTCTGCACATTGCCAAACATTTATAGACTTAGTAAATTTCCCAAACCCGCCCAGGAAAGGCAGGTCCGGGACCGGAAATGGCATCAATCTTGCTGTATTTAAAAACACACATCAGCCATGAGAAATAACACAGATAGCAGAAAAGCAAACTTCCATTTATATGTTTGTCCACATACAATGTAATGACCTATTAAAATTGGACCATATGTAGTGTACCTAGGGACTAATGCAAACCTATTGTTTGCGCTTCAAGCCTCTCTTTAGTAATATGAGTGATCATACAACCTATCAGGGCCTGACATCCATGGTAAACGTGTTCCGCCATCCTTGGAGCCAATCAACAGCGGGATAAGGTCATAATAAAGGACACTTTTAGTGGGCTGCGTCTCAAGGACCTATACATCAGTGTGAAAACACTTGACGTACTCTTAAGCGCCGCCCATCAAGACTGTGAGTGGTTTGGGGCCGGCCAATCAGATTGGAGTCGCGCCGGACTGGGCGTGACCAGACTGTGTCATGCTCATTGACGTCACGCCACGATGGGACGGGATGGGATGGAATGCCACTAGTCAGACCAACGGCATCCATACGACCGTAGGTCACATGACAGAGCACGATGTCACGACGTGCGTCGCGGCGGGATGACGCTGGTGTGAATATCAGTGTCCATGTGACTGTAGGTCACATGTACAGGGAAAACTGTCATGTGACCGCATCGTGAAGCAACAACGCCCCATGGGCAGAGGCGGAGCCGCAACGCGATGACACCAGAACTAATATTCATGGGAAAGATGTCAGAGCATTTATTGAGAGATGGATCCCATTAGAAGGTCTTAGAAAGGATTAAACATCCAATATGTGTGACAAAAAGGATGTGTATAATATAATGGGAAAGGGAAAATTGCCCTAATAGTTAGGCAAAATAAATAAACGCTATCCCACCCAGGGGAAATAATAATAGATAACTATAGCTCAAATATCCTTAGAAGCCCCGAATGGAGAGCAAGGGGAAAAAAAGGTGAATGAATTAAATAAAATGGATGGTAAACAGTGTGATACCAATTGTGCATCTCGACTATGGAGTGAACACAGATATGTGACACCTGCAGAGGGAATGAGAAAAGAACATGGTATTTGCAACACTTGAGACTGAGGAACACATGAGCCCAGGGTACTCACGCCCGGTTTATGAAACAGTTGCTATCCCATTCAACGTTCATACCGTGGGGTGAGTAACACCTGAGCTCATGTATCCAAAAAGTCTCCAACCTGGACACCCCACGTAGATAGGAATCACCCCTCCAATGGGGGATGAATCTGTCTATAATCTGAAATTGAGTGCCCTTAGGATCTTTGCTGTGATGTTCCAGAAAATGGCGGGACACTGTATGTTTGGTACACCCCTTACGTATCTTGGCTAGATGTTCATTTACCCTGATAGAAAAATTCCTGATGGTGCGTCCTACATACTGTAGTTTGCACGGACAAGTAATGAGGTATACTGTGAAAATGGTGACGCAGGTGGTAAAGTGTTTCATAGTATATACGCGCCCCGTGGTGCTGGACGTGAAAGTGTCAGTTTTGCGTCTGCCAAAAACATTAATGTTACAAACATTACATTTCCTACAGGGATAATATCCCTTGGCCTCAGGGAAAAAATAAACCTTTTTAGGGGGATCAATAGTATTAGGGGCTATGTCACTCTGGATGGAACGTGCACCCCTAAAGATAACTCCAGCCCGCTCAGGGAGAGAAGGTCCGAGGATTTTATAGCTACGGAGTACCTTCCAGTGTCTATTTAAAATCTTTTTGATTTCCCCATGCTGGGTGGAGTAAGAGGTAAAGAAAGACCATTTAAACTTTTCATCCCTAGTGGTTTTTGGTTTGTCCACATGTCCACAAGGAGGGAAGCTCTATCAATTTTAGACACTGCAGTAATGTCTGCCTCTAATTCTGTGGATCTATAGCCCTTGTCCAAAAATCTCTGTTTCAAAGTATTGGACTGAGAGAAGAAATCCCCCCTCATTGGTACAGTTTCTCCTAAGACGGAGAAACTGGCCCCGGGTACCGACTTTAACCACTGTTGATGATGACAGCTGTCAACAGGAATGTAGCCATTCCTGTCTGTGGATTTAAAGTAGGTTCTGAACTCCCAATGATTGTTAACAGCTGTGATCTCCAGATCAAGGAAATGTATAGAGGTGGTACTGGCTTCATAAGTCAGGGTGATACCCCGGTCATTACTGTTCAAGTTGGTCATGAAGGAGTCTAGTGACTCTCTACTGCCTCTCCATCGGAGGAGGATGTCATCTATATATCTGGTCCATAGGACTAATTCAGGCCTATCAAGGGCATGGACGACATCCTCCTCCCAATGGGCCATGAACAGATTAGCTAGGCTGGGGGCATATTTAGCCCCCATAGCCACTCCCTTAATCTGGGAAAAGAAAGTGCCTTGGAACCAAAAGTAGTTGTGCCTTGTAGCATATTCGAGCAGCTCCATTATAAAATTCCTTTGCACGAGGGAAAGAGATGTATTCCTCATCAGGAACAGCTCAACTGCAGCAAGGCCCAATTGCTGTGGGATACACGTGTACAAGGAAGACACGTCTGCCCTAACCAGAATAATATCCTTATGATATTGAACATTCTCAAGCAGTTTAATCGTGTCTTTAGTATCTTTCAAGTACGATGGCACGAGCTTAACTAGAGGCTGGAGGAAATAATCAATATATTTCCCGATTCACGAGGTGACCGAGTCAATCCCACTGACGATGGGGCGTCCAGGGGGATTGACTGGGTCTTTGTGCACTTTAGGCAAATAATAAATAATGGGAATACGGGGGGCTAATGGGATCAAAAACTCCTGTTCCTTTTTGTTTAAAATATTTAAGGAAAAACCTTTGTTAACAATTTCAACCAAGGCTTTCTTGTATTTTAAAGTAGGGTCACCCAGTAGGGGACTATAGGTGGTTCTATCCTCTAGTAGTCTATTCATCTCCTGGACATAGCAATCTTTGTCCAGTACTACTATCCTGCCCCCTTTATCTGCGGGGCGGATGATAAGATTTTGATTAAGACAGAGGGTTTTTAATCCTGCCGCAATCGCTGGATCCTGATGGATTCTTTTGGTGGGCAATTTATCAAGGTCATTTAGCACCAGAGTGCGGAAGACATTGATAGAAGGAACTGAACTGCCAGGAGGATTAAAGAGGGAAGGGTTAGACAACCCTGAGTGAGAGTTGATATTCTGGCTATTAATCCGGGAAGAATTGGTCGACTTTGATTGTGTTTGGGAGCTCTGACCATTGGTCTGAGCAACAATGGAGGAAGGAGCTAGAAAATGTCTTTGGATATTGAGCTTGCGAATATATTTTTGCACATCTATAAAGGTTGAAAATGTATTTAATTTCATAGGTGGAACAAACTTAAGACCTTTAGCTAAAACTAATTGTTCTTGATCAGTAAGAATGGCTGAACTTAAATTAAAAATACCTGCACCCGTTAAACTCCTTTTCTTTTTGCGCTGAATGCGCTGCCCCCCTCTGGAGTCTTGTCTTGTCTTGGACTTTTGGGGGTATGATATGTGGGCTTGTGAAAACCCTGAGATTGGGATTGGCCAGGGTAATTGTAATTATACGGTGGCCTAGAGTGTTCCCCCTCATCCCAGTGGTTATATGAATAAGAATTGTGATATGAGTCAAAAGGACCCTCATCACGAAGTAGGGCGTAGCGATTCTGAGTACATATGGGGGTACTATAGGAATGACCGCCTCTATTATGGCCTGGCCTGTCCTCTGTCCTCTGACCAGCGTCATCCCACCGCGACGTCGTGCTCTGTCATGTGACCTACGGTCGCATGGATGCTGTTGGTCTGACTAGTGGCATTCCATCCCGTCCCATCGCGGAGTGACGTCAATGAGCATGACACAGTCTGGTCACGCCCAGTCCGGCACAACTCCACTCTGATTGGCTGGCCCCAAACCACTCACGGTCTTGATGGGCGGCGCTTAAGAGTACGTCGAGTGTTTTCACACTGATGTATAGGTCCTTGAGACGCAGCCCACTAAAAGTACCGACATTTGGAGCATTACAATGACTACCTATGAGGGGACACTCCTGATCATTGGATGGTAGCGGCGTAGATGCAGCCGCCCCTGTCCTTCATTATGACCTTATCCCGCTGTTTATTGGCTCCAAGGATGGTGGGACACGTTTACCATGGTTGTCAGGCCCTGATAGGTTGTATGATCACTCATATTACTAAAGAGGGGCTTGAAGAGCAAACAATAGGTTTGCATTAGTCCCTAGGTACACTACATATAGTCCAATTTTAATTGGTCATTACATTGTATGTGGACAGACATACTGTATACATGGAAGTTTGCTTTTCTGCTATCTGTGTTATTTCTCATAGCTGATGTGTGTTTTTAAATACAGCCAGATTGATGCCATTTCCGGTTCCGGCCCCGCCTTTCCTGGGACGGGCTTGGGCAATTTACTAAGTCTATAAATGTTTGGCAATGTGGGGGTACAGAAATATGCCCCTGTTGATGACTTTCTTAGTCGAAACGCATCTGGCTTGCATTACTGCACCACACATTGCTTTTATCCATTTTTGTGATCACTTTTATTTTACACAGTTTGTCATTTTCATTTATGACATTTTAACTTCAATAAACCTTGATTGGTTTTAATTGACCTGCACCATTGGGAGCAATTCCTTTTTCTCTCTATCCCCATTGTGTTTTCATCATCTCTGTGGAGCCAGATTGGGTTTATGCGGTGACCAGCGGAAGGAGCGTAGGATACACACCTTAGCTCATCGGACTATCCTCCTCAGGATTGATCCAGACCTCCGCGGTAACAATCAGAGATCCGGATTCCCAGATTTAGGTCGCTGAGACCTTAAGCCTGTCCAACTCACTGTCATAAGATAGATGAGTCCATCTGTTGTGGTAAGAGTACCCCATCTATTTACTCTTCAAAGTATTTGATTGAATTTTCAACAGTCAACCTGTTATTCCTGTACCTTGGGTCATATAGTGGGAAGGAACATCATATTGTGTGTTCACACTATACGGACTTCTTCACACCTTTTTGAAGTCATATACACATAATTTGGGTTCATCTATACATGGACTTTAGCTACACACCTTGGAGTTTCTTTTTATCATACTTATTTTGTTCTTCATGGTTCACTTACATTGTTTGTTCACAGTGGTATTTTTCCCCATTCACCATTGAAGTTGTAGCACTGCACTTTTAAAGTGTCACCTACAGAAAATTTAGGGTGCCGAAGTTCATAATCATTTTAAGGCTTATTAACATGTTTGGTAGCTATTTACTCAGCACAACCTCATCTTGTATATTTCATCACAAAATTGGGTAATACATTGTATTTGTGTTCCCTAAAACTAAAGTGGTATCCCGGGATATACCCAACTAATCTTTAAACTGCTTCCTCCCCTCTCCTAACACCTAAACTAACAAACCTATTTTTAGGCTAATTCTGTCCAATCATGTGATCTGTGTTGGCTAGTGGCGGCTTCAGGGGAGAGGAGGGAGTGCCGACAATCGATGGGTCGTAGTTATCCTATGCGTGCCATCACCAATCAGGTATTCCAGTTATTGTCGAGCACTCTCTCCCCTCCCCTGAAGCCGGCCGCTGGCTTACACAGGGTAGATCACATGACTAGAGCTGCCCAAAAACAGGTAAGCTTACACATCTTTCTTCCACAGGTTAGTTAGTATAGGTATTAGGGGTGGGGAGGGAGCAGTTTTAACAGTAGTGAGATAATTTCTGGAATTCTACTTGAATGTATACCTTACTATAAATTTGTGCTTGATAAAATATTGTATTAGTATCATGTAACATAAAAATTTGGAATTACTGTGATTTTATTCTCCAAGGTCTTTGCTTTTAGAAAATATAAAATGTTTAAGGGTATCAGGGCCAAAACGCCTTTGACAGTGAAAGGGTAAGTCTGCGAACTATTGTTATTTCTCAACAAAATTTCAGGAAAATCCAGAAAGTTAGGTTTTAGCCATCCCCTGCAACAAAAATGTAATTTTTGTGAGATACTCCCAATAGGAAATGGGATGCAGGCCCAGCAGCTTTCCTCATTAGTGCCCTACAGGTGCTGCAGCTGATTGATAATTCTGAAACCACTCCATTAGACTCACTTTCCCAAATAAACACAAACAAACACACAGGGATTTCTTCATAATGACAAAAGGTAGGAATCTCCAACAAAGTTTGTTAAAATCCTTGCAATGCACATAGATCACCTAGAGGGGGAGTTACTCTTTAACCACTTGCCAACCGCCGCACACACTTATACGTCGACAGAATGGCACTCCTGGGCAGAAGGACATATATATACGTCCCCTTTAAGGAAGCAGCATTGTGGACGCGCACGCGGGTCCCGCGGACTCGATCGCCGCGGGGATACCCGCGATCGTCTCACGGTGAGTTAGAACAGCGAGATGCTGATGTAAACAAGCATCTCCCCGCTCTGCCTAGTGACAATGACACTAATCACCGCTTCCTGTAATCGGAAGCGGTGATCACTGTCTTGTCACACATAGCCCATCCCCCCTACAGTAAGAATCACTCACTAGGGCACACTTAACCCCTACAGCGCCACCTAGTGGTTAACCCCTTCATTGCCCGTGTCATTTTCACAGTAATCAGTGCATTTTTATAGCACTGATCGCTGTAAAAATGACAATGGTCCCAAAAATGTGTCAAAAGTGTCCGATGTGTCCGCCATAATGTCGCAGTCACGATAAAAATCGCTGATCGCCGCCATTACTATTAAAAAAAAAATTATTAATAAAAATGCCATAAAACTATCCCCTGTTTTGTAGACGCTATAACTTTTGGGCAAACCGATCAATAAACGCTTATTGCGTTTGTTTTTTTACCAAAAATATGTAGAAGAATACGTATTGGCCTAAACTGAGGAAAATTTATTTTTTAATATATTTTTGGGGGATATTTATTATAGCAAAAAGTAAAAAATATTTTTTTTTTCAAAATTGTCACTCTATTTTTGTTTATAACGCAAAAAATAAAAACCGCAGAGGTGATCAAATACCACTAAAAGAAATCTCTATTTGTGGGAAAAAAAGGACGTCAATTTTGTTTTGGAGCCACATCGCACGACTGCGCAATTGTCAGTTAAAGCGACGCAGTGCCGAATCGTAAAAAGTCCTCTGGTCTTTGACCAGCAAAATGGTCCGGGGTTTAAGTGGTTAAGCTTTTCTGCACGCATATACAAATGTTTTAGAAGCTTATTTCAAGATTCAGGTGTTTTTGTTTTAGCCAGCACTGGAGGGGGAGACCAGTTCTTACAGGCTAAAAACACCTGTGATAAGCCTGAAAAATGTAAAAGATAGTGCAGCTCTTTTCATATATCATATGTAAGTAAACTAAAATACTGTAACTCTGGCAAAGTGTGAAATGCCTATAATAAATAAATAAAATTTATATATATATCATCCTTTCCATAAGTGCTAAAGTGCTTCATACAAATACATTTACATAATTCATAAAGTGTATTTCATCAAGTGCCTTAAATATACAGTATGTTATCATTTCCATAAAATGCTAACGTGCTACATGTAAATACAAGTTGCCAAATTCACACAATCCACATCAAAACGTGCTTCCTTTGTGTCGAATGCAATATCATGCAAAATAGAACAAAATATGGTGCTTAATAAAAAAAATTCTTTCAAAGTCCATCATAAACAGTGATAAAAATCTTCACAGCAATCTGCACACAGTGATGCAAATGCTCTTCAACACTCCACGACAATCCACTTCCAGTGCTTGCCCAAGTGTTCACTCCACCACTACAAAGGTATTTGGATGTGCCCTCACCTTTTCAGGTTGACCTCTAGGTAAGTGTCAGAGATAGCTTAAAGTGGAGTTTCCACTAAAAATACAATACAGCATAAATGTGCATATAATACCTTGAAAAAAAACATTTGGATAATTTTTTTTTTTTTACTCACCTGGAAATACCTGTTGCTATGTGGTCCCACAAAATCTGCCTTCTGAATCACCTCGGATTGTGATGTCATCTCCCTCGGCTCCTCAGCACGCTACTGCTCCTGGGAAATGTGTGTCATCATTTCCCAGGATGCAGTGTGCATCCCCTAGATCTGGAATCGCGGGACTTAGAAACAGGAAGTGATGCGATTCAATTAAAATTTTGGCGGCTTTTTACACTGTACTTCATTGTTGATGTTGGTTGCCATCATAACGGCGGGCTCTTCCGACGCCGACGCCCGTTGTGATGGCAACCCGAGTGGTTGACTGCACTGGGCGAAAATGGGGCGGGACGGGCAGTCTGTGATGGTCACTCACATCATCACAGACCAGGAAGTAAGTGCTTGTGGGCTTCACATGCCCACAAGCAAAATGAGAACTTCAGGGAAAAGGATTTTAAAAGTGTCTTTACACTGTCACTCGCCAGATCTGCGGCGGTTTTCAAAATAGTAAGTGAACTTAATTGCACAATTGTCTTGCCAGATGAAATAACATACTTATAAAATTTGCAAAATGTGATTGAAACCCCCCTTTAAGGTTAATATTGCCAAGCACTCCCAACAGCTTTTTTGAACCTCCACTCCCCCTGGTTTGTTTTACTCCTCCATTCCCCCAAGGGTTAATGGCTCTCTCTACAGCTCCTTTGAACAGCAACTCTCCCTGGCTTCTATCTCTCCTCCATTCTTCCTAGGATTAATGCTCATGAAAAGAAAAAAGGTGCGAATAGTTTAATAAGCCTTTCTCAACTTTTTTAGCACAGATGAACCCTTGAAAAAAAATTCTGGTATCAGGGAACCCCTGCTAATAATTAGGAGCAAAGTTAAACCTGGATGGCTAAATTTGAGCGTAAAAAGGCATATTAGAAAAACAACTGTCCTTTACGCCCTTCACTGCCAGATCCATACTGCATATGGACCTACAGCATTGCTTCCAGCTGACCAGGTCCACAGTACAACCCTACATTCATCCTCTGTTATAAGCTCATGGTCACTCTCCACCTTTCAATCCACTGCTTCCTCTTCTCCTGCACTGCCTCAAAAGCCTGTGCTGTCCCCCCTACAGTCCTTTGCCTACATTATCTATCCCACCCAGCACAGATCCTCACCCCCCAGCATCAGCACCCCCCCCCCGCCTGCATGGATCTCCTTGGATCTGTTACAATTGCCGGCTCCCTTCGCTGCCACTCCTGCTGACAATTGCACAGTTAAACCTTTTTTTTATGATGTCCCCCCGCTGGGACCCCCTTCAGTGCTCCACTTACTCACCGATCCCTGACGGCACTCCATGCGGCTCTGCTAGCCGGTGTTCCCTCCACCCCCTCCCGCTGCCTGCAGCTGCTGCCTGGGAGATCGGTGAGTGGAGTGTGTCAGGATGGAGAGCGGGGGGCTGGTAAACATGTGTTTACCAGACCCTTTTCTTTCCTGAATGAGCAAAGTGTTCGATACCGGTAATTCTGTTCATTCATCACTGACACAGAGTAAAATGTGTCAGTTTGTGAATAAATAGGAGTCTCTATACAGGCTCCTATGTCATTTATTAGAGTGTAGCAGGTTGCAGAGAAAGGGACTGTCTTCAGTCCCTTTCTCTGTATCAAAAAATAGACATTAGGGGTCTTCTGCGTCCCAACTGACATGAATAGGACTGCCTGCACAGGGATGTACAGAACACCTGTGCATCCCCATGCAGGTAACACGGCCCTCAATGGGTGTACACTTTAGTGTACCCCATGTGAATGAGGCCTTGGTAGGAATTTAGCAAGAATTTTCTAGGTTATGCTGTGTTTATGTGTGCAAATAGGGATTTTAATGTTTTTTATGTGACATTTAAAAAAAAAATTTGCACAAATATTGTGTGGCCTGAAAAATGAGTAGAGTCTTTTTTATGTTCTGCTGACCATGTGCTTTCAGAAAATGAATGGTTTGTGGGGACTTTTACAAACTCTGAAAGCTGTAAGTGAAAAAGTAAAACCTACAGATTTTTTTAGATATTTTTGCGTATGTTCAATTTCCACCATTTCGCAAAAAGGCGCAATTTAGAATTTACAAGTATTTGTTATTAACTCAACGCAGGTTAAGCTTTTATATTTAGCAAGAATTTTGCAGGAATTTTGTAACATTTGCTGTGTTTATACCTGCTCATAATGATTTTAGTGTATTCCTAGCAAAAATATTGCGCAATTATCGCAAGGCCTTAAAAATCAGTAATAAAAAAAGGGGAGAAAAAATGGCGCAGAATGAGTTCTAGGCAGAGTAAAAATCAAAGGGATCAATGAATGTTGATGTTGATGTTGCAAGCACTAGCGGCAGCTACCATGAGCAGAAGCAAACTCTGTAAAATATAATGAGGAAAGGAAGGTGCGCCAATCTAAGTGCAGTAAAACAGGCTTTAATTAGCAAATTGTATAAAAACAGCCAAATGGCTACTCACAGGATACAGGAATATCCTGTATTATTCCTGTATCCTGTGAGTAGCCATTTGGCTGTTTTTATACAATTTGCTAATTAAAGCCTGTTTTACTGCACTTAGATTGGCGCACCTTCCTTTCCTCCTTAAAAATCAGTAGCACCTTCTTTTTATTCTACAGGTCATGTGCTTTTAGAAAATAAATGGTTTGGGGATCCTTTTACAAATGCTGAAAGCTGTAAGCCTGGGCACTCAGGACATCTGCCCCGATTCTCTTGCGGGATGCCTAGTGTCCCAATGCAGTGATCGCCCCCTGTGTGGCAGCCGGCATGTCTCCCCGCTCACTGCTTGCACAATCGACACCTTGCTGAAGCTGGCTCCTCCCTCTTGGCTCCGATGTTCTTCTCCTGTACACAGACAGGAGGAACCGGGGAGGAGGAGTATAGAACAGGAAGAACCACACTGCTGAAGTCTGTGTGTTTATTGCTGTATTCAGAGGAGAGGCACAATAGTAACTGGGAAGGGGAAGGGGAGAGGTAATACAAAAATACACCTGTAGGAGTTATAAGTGGGTGGTAAGAGGATATGTGCTGGGGGTGCTTTGGGTGAGGAGAGGACAGGGTGCTGTGGGGAGGGGGGACTTCGGATTTGACACCACACCTTGTAGCACAAGTTCTGTCCCCTCCCAAAGCACCCCCTAGCACATATCCTCTTACCCCCACAATCAAAGAGATGCCACCTGCCTCAGAGGGGGTAATTGCAGTGTCTGTGACCACTGGTACCCTGTAAGAGATACAGGGCAAGTGCCCTGGGTGCCCACTCTGGAAGATTGGGGGGGGGGGATTTGCGCTGGGAGGAGAAGATAATTTGTACTGGAGAGGATTAGGGGAGTAGAGAGGATTTGTTCCAGGATGGAAGGGACAGGGGCGTATATACAGGGGTTGCAATTGCAGAATATAGTGGAGGGGTGGTGGGGGTGGCATATAAAGCAACCAACCTTCATCATTTTCCTCCTGCAGCCTTTCAGTAGCTGCAGGAGGAAAATTGAGGTGATTGATTACTCTGCCATCCCACCGCCCCTCCTATCTACCTGCTGCCCCCAGGCCCCTGTGTACTCCCCTGGCTCCCTCATCCCCCGCAGCACTGCCATCTTCCCCCCTCCCTGCAGCTGCTGTGGGGGATGTTTCAGGATGGAGAGCAGGTAAGGGGCCGGTAAATTAGTAATTTACTGGCTTTTTCCTTGTCTTAATGATTAGAGTCAGTGATCCGTACCGATCACTGACTCTGTTCATTCGTAACTAAGGCATAATAAACTGTGTTTACTATGCTTCAAATGAACAGGAAGCCGCTGTACAGAGCTATTCCTGGCCATTCATTCTGTGCAGCTAAGGCTGCAGATATGGAAGTTGAGGGCTGTGTCCTCCATCTCCTTTCTCTGTCTCAAAGGTGAAACATCAGAGGTCTGTTTAGACCCCCGATATCTCGCCCAAATTCCCCCAACATGGCTCATAAAAAATTGTAAAAAATAATAAAAAATAAAATTGTAAAAATCAATAAAATCAAATGGTCAAAACTAATAAACAAAATAACAAAAAAAAAAAATACTGACACCAGTGCTCGAACTACCAGGGTCACAAAGGTTGCTCTTGCGTTCAGAATCTGGTGTGTTGTTATCAAGGGGGGGGGGGCCCGACCCGGGGTCAGGGGGGCCCTTTATGATTTCTTGCACTGGGGAACTGAAGGTTCTAGTTATGCATCTGAGATGAGTATTGGTGTAGTCATCAACAACTGCTCTTAAGTGGTGTCACCTTCTTAGGGTCACGTGATGTAATATCAAATGATAAAAAATCAAATGCTCTCATAGTGTAGTAATTAGTTAACACTATGTAAGATATTGAAAATACACACCCGTTTAGGGAAAGGTTACTTTACACTCATGATCCACATTTGCCTTCACCACATGCAGTGTAACCTCACCAAAAAGCATGTGCTGCCATACAATATGCAACTAACACAATCTGCAGGGATAGATCCACAAATTGTGGTCAGTTGGCATTGATGACAGTGTATGTACCTGGATCGAAAACTGGTTACAGGAGCGCACCCAGAGGGCAATGATAAATAGTGTATTTACAGAATGGTATGGAGTTGTGAGAAGGGTGCCCCAGGGCTCTGTCCTTGCACTTGTTCTGTTTAACCTGTTCATAAATGATATAGAGGTGGGTATAAATAGTTCAATATTAGTGTGTGCTGATGATATAAAGATAAGCAGGGTAATAACCTCACAACAGCATATTTCAAGTTTACAGGAAGACCTCAATACAATAGAGGGGTGGGCAGCTACATGGCAAATCAGGTTGTTTTTTTTCACAAGAAAGGCAAATCAGGTTTAATATTGATAAATGTAAAGTAATACACTTGGGGGCTAAAATATGAATGCAATTTGCTCACTAGGGAGAGAACCTCTGGGGAATCAACAATTGAAAAGGATCTGGGGGTCCTAGTAGACCACAGGTTCAACAATAGCATGCAATAACAAGCTGCAGCAAGCATGGCTAGTAGACTATGCATTAAAAATGGTATCTACCCAAGAGATAAAGCTATAATTTTACCACTGTACAAAACTCTGGTTCTGCCACATCTTGAGTTTTCTGGCTAGTTCTGGTCACCAGTTCTCTGGAAGGATATGCTGGAACTGGAGAGAATCCAGAGAAGGTCAACAAAACTAGTAAGGGGACTGGAGATCATAGACATGAGGAACGATTACAAATGTTAAACTTATTCTCCCTGGAGAAGAGACACTAAAGAGGAAATATGATCACAATTTAGAAATATCTAAATGGTGATTCTAGCATAGGGAGAAAATTATTCAGTCTTAGGATGCTTAACAAGACATGTGGACGCTTAAAGAACTAGATGAGAAGCATTTTCAACTTAAACTGCGTAATGGGTTCTTTACTATTCGAGCAGTAAGGATGTGAAACTTCCTTCCACAATTGACAGTTTTAGGGGGGAGTGTTGATAATTAAAAAAAAAAAAATGTTTAGATGGGCATCTTGGTAAACACAATATACAGGGATATGAGAAATAGACACATACCGTATATACTCGAGTATAAGCCGACTCGAGTATAAGCCGAGGTACCTAACGTTGCCAAAAAAACTGGGAAACCTTACTGACTCGAGTATAAGCCGATGCCCCACTGTTCCCTAGCTCGCTGTTCCCTATTTTACATTGTAAATATACCTGTAAAGAAGTTGCGGCTGCGGCATCCATCGTTCAAATTCCGCGGCGTCCATCGTTCAAATTCCGCGGTCTCTTCCTGTTCCTTCCTTGATAGGCGAGTCTCAGCAGACACTCTCCGCCTATCACGATCATTCTCTCATCCTCAGTTTTCCCAGCAGACACTGTGTTGGGTGTTGCGCCAATCACAGACGTCTGCTGGAAAACTGAGGATGAGAGAACGTTCGTGATAGGCGGAGAGTGTCTGCTGAGACTCGCCTATCAAGGAAGGAACAGGAAGAGACCGCGGAATTTGAACGATGGACGCCGCGGAATTTGAACGATGGACGCTGCAGCCGCAACTTCTTTACAGGTAATATTTACAATGTAAAAATTTCGATGACTCGAGTATAAGCCGAGGGGGGGGGGGGGGGACTTTCAGCCCCAAAAAAAGGGCTGAAAATCTCGGCTTATACTCGAGTATGTACGGTAGATACACATACATCCACACAGGTTGAACTAGATGGACCAGTGTCTTTATTCAACCCTACTAAATATGTAAAAGGGTTAAGAAGAAATGATTTGAACAATACACTCTGTCACAAGTATAGCACCTATAACTGTTTCTAAATATAGTTAAAATCTAGACCGTTTAATATAAAATACATTTTAAAAATAATAATTTCTTTTGTAATGGGATTTTAGCTCCAGCCACTCTAGACTTGATCTCAAATATTTCCTTGTTGCATTGACAACACGTTTGATTTCTTGATTTTTCCACTTATTCATATCCAAAAAGATCAAACATAATGAAACCTATGGGGGTTATTGAATAGCTTGATGCAAATATTGTGTTAATATTTTTACATTATATATGGGAGTTATTTTGCCTGCCAAACTTTTCTTTTTTTCACAAGTCCAGAGATTTGCAGCACAGTCAGCCTGGTGAGACCTGACATTTCTCAACTGCAGTTAAGCACTATATTTAGGCCACCTCCCCAGCCTGTGATAGGACAGTGAAGGAGCAGCAACAGACTCCTGGGGTAGTTTTTCTCCTCTCTCTCCTCCTGTCAGCATGTTCCTTGTCTACAGTAGTGCATTGTAGACACCTGATTGGCCCTAAGTATTGCCCCTTCTTCTTCCACCCTTAAGTGCTTCTGTACAGGGGATTACAAGAGGCTGGAAATCAGGCAATTTCAGATATCTATGTTGGTTGCATTTATTTCAATATTTTAATAAATACAAAACTGCTTTTACTGGTGTTTTAATTTCTGTCTGGAGTTCATAACACTGTTTTTTGTACATGTGTATTTCTTTAAAGAAAT